>CM075301.1:2203087-2453222 GCA_037672795.1 Lagerstroemia speciosa
GGCACGCCCGTGGCATCAAAGACCTCAGCACGCCTGGGGCGCAAAGACCTCGGCAAGCCCGGGGCACGCTAAAAGCGTTACAAAAAAAGACCTCGGCAGCCCGTGGCATCAAAGACCTCAGCACGCCTGGGGCACAAAGACCTCGGCAAGCTCGGGGGCACAAAGACCTCAGACCCCCTGAGGCACAAAGACCTCCGATCCCCTGAGGCACAAACATCTTCAACGCTCGGGGGCACAAAGACAGACCCCCTGAGGCACAAAGACCTCAGATCCCGAGGCACAAACATCTCCAACGCTCGGGGGCATAAAAGACCTCGGGCCTCCTGGAGCACGAAAAGCTCCCGCGAGCGGGCCACCGAGACCCAGGCAACTAACACCGCTAAGGCGCACGGGCGCGTAAGAAAACCCAAAGAAAGACCGCTAAAATGTCAAGAACCAACAGCGGTGCAGAGATACCGGCCTATCGCGTTTCGACCCACAATAAGCTACTCAACGCAAAGCAGCGCGAAACACGCAAACTTTAAGATATGCCGCTTAAAACAAGAGCCGCAAAAGCGCCCGAAACACGCAAATACCAAAGGGTGATCGGTATATGGCGTCGGTAGCAGGATATTACTTTGAAAGCGTGAAAAAAAGAAAAGGAAAGGGTCGTGGCTAAGTAAATGCTGAAAGGAACAAGCGTCACAATACTCGGGAAAAAAAACGGCAATTTCATTAAAGGCAACTGCGTTACATAACCCTTTACACAGTTTTATTTACAAACTACCCCTAGGCTATGGAGTTGCAGCACCGCGGGCCTCGTCCAGGAGGCGGAGACAGCCCAAGCTGGGGACCTCTTACAGGTTGACGCTCGGATGCAGGCGTTGGAGGTCATCCTGACTGAGCGGAGGGAGTCCACTATGGCTCTGCCCCCACGCGCAGCAGCTCTTCTGTGAAGGAGTCGCTGGCCTTGTACTCCTCCACAGCTTCTTGCTTGGGCGCGCGCCACCTCCGTTGACTTCTCCGCAACAGCCGAAGAAAGCGCCAGGGCGGACTCCTGCAGTTGCGCCTGAAGTTCCCCTCTTCAGCAGGCCCTGTCAGACCGCTCCGCGCCAGCTGCTCCTTGAGGACTCTCACTTCCTCTTGGAGCTCGACCTTCCCCGCCTCCTCGGAGGCGAGTCGCACCTTCAGCGCCTCGACCTCTTCACGGGCTCCCGAGGTCTCCTGCTCCGAAGCGTCCACCTGGGACTCCAAGGAATGGATGATGGAGCGCATGTTCTGGCGTTGCTTCCTCCAGTTGCGCCTCTTATTTGTAAGTCGCTGTATCTGAGCTGTAGCTCAGGAACGCTGGCACGCTCCTGGCTCCAGGTCTCCATCAGCAGCCAGGAATCATGGCCCCCTGTCATAACGCATTGTCAGCAACCCATTGGAACAAAGGCGCTAGCAGATTTGAAACAGGATACTAGCAGAAGCGCTCACCATTAGCGAGTAGTAGCGCGCATGGGCAAAAGGTCATCCCTTGTCTCCAGCGGAGGCAACTCCCCCACAAGGCGCTCCGAGTGCCCTGGTGAAGCGTAGCTGAGTCTCCACGTCCCCCAGGAGCCCTCGGATGGGAGAGCCAGTTGTAGGGAGGGACGCCTGCACAAGAGAGGCAATCAGCAATGCGCTAAGCTATTCTAATAAGGAACCTGGCAACACGCGTCGCTTACCTCGGCGTGTGCTCCTAGCCCTGGTCCACGCCAGGGGAAGCCTTCGCTCCGACCCCTCATCCTCCTGCCCCTGAGCGGGACTCGGAGAGAGGAGCTGTGAAGCTGCTGGCTCTGAGGGGTTAGGGCCCCTCGGCGGGGAGTCAAGCTCCAAGAAGAGAGGTGCTGCTGGCCCCGAAGCCTCCAAGGCAGGGGCCTGAGGCGAGCTGGGGCTAGCCTCTCCTTGTGAAGCCGCATGAGTAGGGGCGCTGGCTAAGCTGGAGGAGGTGAACCGAATCTTGCGCCGCTTCCGCACCAGCGCCCCGCTTTCACCAGATTCCCGCTCGGAGGGAACCTCCCCCGCCTGGGGTACAGCGTCGGGACCTCCAGCCGCGGAAGAAGAGATCAGAAGCACGTCCTCCTCTTCCTCACGCTTCCTCTTCCTAACCTCCCTGAGGGCCTTCTCCTGCACCAAAGCTTGTCAATGATCTTCGTCCATTCGCCCCTCTCTGAAACCAACAAAAACAACCCAGAGAAAGTTAGGAATTTACCAAGACGTTCTTGGACAAGCCGCACATGTCCTCATCGACGCTCCACCTCCAGGGCGCTTCGGACACGAGGCCATACTTAATCAAATTCTCCTCGGTGATGATGTTCAGAGCGTCAATCTTCACGCCCCGGAACTTCTCAGCGTTAGCCCGCTCATCCTTTTTCATAGACCCCCAGGGGTCCCCATCGTGGAACTCCCTCTCGGGGCCTTTTCGCCACTTCCAACCCTCCGCGTCCCGCATGAAGAAGAAGGACTCCTTCCACCCGGAGTGGTGGACCCATAGTTTATTACCAGCGCTCCGTAGATCTTTTTGCGGCGCGGTTGGAAATGATAGTAGCCCTCCTCCGAGCGTTGCACTAACAGGTAAAAAAACCTAAAGAGGAGTTTACTGTGTTCTATCCTCTGCTCCCGGCAGTACAGATAGAACGCTGTCCACACTCGCCACGACGTGGGTGACAGCTGCCCCGGGGCCAAGCGATAATACTTCAGCATGGCCGCTACTGGCTCGGTTAACGGCCAACGGAGGCCAGCCCGGATCTGCTCAGGAAAGATCGCGAACTCTCCCGGGCGAGGCTCCGAGGGCTCTTCGCCCTCACGGGGGAACGAGGGGCGAAGTCGGCCCCAATTCTCCCTAGCCTAAGAACGGTCAAAAATCGAGGGGGGGGTGAGTTTATTGGCGAAGATCTCGTCACCTGGGTTCCGGTGGAAGAAGCCGGAGCACTTGACGAGGCCATTGCAGCAAGGAGGCGGAGGATCCGGCGATCGGAGAAGAGAAGGGAGGCTGAGGGCTAAGACGGGGGATGCGAGGCTCGGGGCTAAGTGACGAGGGGCAAGGACGGGGGTCCGACTATTACCCTGCAGAGGGGCAATTAATGCCCCGGGAAGCTCAAAAGGCGGCGCGACGCTCCCACTGCCCTGACAGGACTGTTCACCATCCCCTGACCGGACACGTGTCGCCCCTGCCTGGGCATAATTTCCAAATTTCAACAGCCAGTTTCCCGCGCGTTCCGACGCGTGAAAAACTCGGGGGCAAGTGTAGGGACCGGGCCAAGGCCCTCCCCTCGGAGAAGCCTTGCTCAGACGAAGGCCAGGAAGTAGGCCCAAACCGCTGGACCGGCGCTTAGGCGTGCTGCGCGCCAGTCAGGTGGCACCCGTACCGCCAGCGCCGCTTCCGTACGGCTGACACCGCCTGACTCGTCTCAGTCTGACACCTTCCGTACAGCAGAAGATGCTTCCCCTACAAGGCACACGACGTGTATTTAATGCGTATTAAATGTTTGTGTCCCCTCCGTCCCTATATAAATGGGACCTGTACACCCGGAATAAAGGAGATAAGACAATACTCATCAATCTGGCCTTTGTTCATTTCCTCTTACTATTTCTCAACCTAACAGATATGGTCCCAAGAACTCCGGTCACAGAGATCAGAGTCATCGAGTATGTTCCATACGTGTTTGCTAGTGTCCCATTGCCGGACATCTCTACCAAGAAAGCTCCTCTGTCATTCACTTGAATCTGCACATGACATTCACGGTTTGTTTGAGTCAAGAAATTTGGATTTGGAGGGATTTGGCGTGGAGGGAAGGGAGAAATCCAAACCAGCGGGGCTAGCAAAAAGAATTGGACAAAATGCAATGCAACTGTAGTGAGAGAGCCTGGGAACCTTGTTTTAGCTACCTGGAGGATGCGCTGGAGGCAGAGCCTTCTCTGATGAATCTCGGAACCGAAATGAGTGGTCTGGGGAAGCACCAGCGTTTTATAGAGCAGCAGGATATGGTAACCCAGATAAAATACGAACACAACAAGAGCCAATGCGAGATCCATGTAGCCAGCCATCCACCCCATCCCTCCCTCCCTCTGCCTGTTGAGCTCTAAAGAATGAAGCTCTGCTAGAGGTATTTATAGAATTATTAAATTGCCATGGAGAGTGCACCCAGCCATGGAGGACAAACTGATAATGACATCCTCCATGGGTGGGCCATGGAGGACAAAATTGTCATCGGTGGGCCATGGAGATCTAGCAATTTTATCCTCTCTGTTTCTTGATTTTTCATATTTTAACGGTACATGTTTACACATGTGCTTTTGTTAACATCTAGGAAAACATCCTTATATTCACAAATTATTTCCTAAAAGGAGACGATGATATTACTGTAAAATTACCTTTATTAACTATCACAGAAATATTATAACACTATATTTCAAACAATTATCCCAATAATCTAAAATATTTATCTCACACAATAACTTTATATTATCACATACTTTTTATATAATATAATAACTTTTTATATAATTTAACTTTATACTGTAATCGAACTTTGCTAGAACAAAACGCACCCTAATATGCAAAACACCTACCTTTTTTCCCCAAAAAAAAAATTATCTTTACTGGAACCAAGCGCACCTTAATATGCAGACACCTACTCTTTTTCCCCTAAAAAAAAAAAGGTAACGGTGCTATAATCATCTTGCCCCAAAGGAATTGCGTGTGTGGGTGTCCTCCTCCTCGATTGGAATATGAGTAATTATTCAGTATTTAATACATAATAAGTTCGTTATATAAATTATCATTCATATTTTAATACATATAAATTTAACTCTAAAAATCTATGATAACTTTACACGTGTTAAAATTTGAGAGAATTTTATATAACGAATTTATTTTATATATTATATACTAAATATTTACTCGTTGAAATACACCCGTGAAATTAACACCAGCACTTGGTGCCAATTTATTGCAACGTGCTTAAGCAATTCAAAGGGGCCGGTCAATATTACCCTCCGCTGTACTTCAACTTTACGAGGGACACACGTGGAGGTGAATTCAAATTACAGCCACATGGTCGATCCAAAGGTTCTTCTCCCTCCACTGGAAATAGCGGGGCAATGAACCCAGGAGGAGGAAGTATGGCAATCCGTGTCCTGAGGAGTTTAAAATCGGGTTGATGCTATATGAGAAGGTTAATCCGTGTAACCAAATGTATATGATATGGTTGTAATTTCAATTTAATATGCTTAAATAGGTTAACAGGTTTAACACATAAACACGTAATTACACCGATTTAATTATATCATGTAGGGTTACATGAGTTCAACCTAATTTAATCCGTTTACATAAAACTGGTTACGTGGATAGACCTGAACCCACCTAACTTCATATTGTATTATGTCGGATTATCGTATCGTATGAAAAGTTATCTCCTGAGAAGTTAGCCCATTCTCGAAGATGCGCCCGCGAGTGACTTGCAATTATTTAGGGTGCGAGTTCCCCCCGGCTTGCAATAATTTAGGGTGCGAGTCCCCACACCCCCACCCCCGGAGCTGGCCCCCCACCTTCTAGATGCGACTGACTTGCAATTTCTCAGACACACTTTGAGGGATGACCCCGTCCCCTTTCATGACATTGTCTTGTATAATTATATAATTTAACATTTATCCTCATTTGATTTAACTATTATTATATTGGAGAATGAAGGTAGTTCTAGTCTCATTTTTTAGATTTCAGACTACCCTTAATAAGTAAGCTAAAAAATTGATAAAATGGGTGAAATTGTAAAATCATTTTAGGAGTATAACTACGATTAACTATTCTTTAATTTTTTTTCTAATTATAGATTTTATTTTCCATTCATCATAAGTTTTATTAAAAATAAGTGTTATAAAAATAATATAAAACACACAAAATATACAATAAAAATAGAATTTAATAAGTAACTACATAGTTAATAATTCCGTGCATATGTATGAATCTGTATCTAATCTAACTTTCTTGTAAGTAAAAATGAGCGCTGCAACAATAGTGATCTAACAACTCTTGCTACGTATTTGTTGAATCTTCCCTTCATCGGTGCTTCAAACCCATGCCAACGAGCAAGTCTTGAACGTACCGAATATATCACATGACAATACTGACATAGTGTATTCCTCTAATTATAGTTCACAATTTGTTAGGATTTTTCATATCTATTTGGGATTTTTAATATATTTTTAAGATTTTTTAGGAATTAATAATTACTATTTTGATTATATGTCAAATTATAATTGAACAGATATATAACATCAATATTACTACTTGATATATGAATAAAGGGAAAAATTTCTCCACGGCAAGTGAATCATATGAGGGCTCACTAATTTTTAGCAGAATTTTAATACTGGTCCCTCTTAATTACTAGTGCATCAACATATTCACCTTACAAATATCGTACCTCACAGTGTTATCAATAGAAAAAATTAGTTAAATTATTCTGATAAATAATAATTATGATAATTATTTAAATAATTAATATTAATTTATTTATTTTATTACACATAATAAAATAGAATCATGTAATAATTCCAGCTGGCTGTTTTTATTGGCACATTAGATTCAAAATGTTGAAAAAGTAGATTAGGTAGCGACTATGATGAATCTTGATGACGTCAGATGTTATGCATCTCTTTGATTTAGGTACTGCTAGATTGCGATAAAAAGCCATATTCATGGAAGATTACTGTCTTATATGAAATGTGAATTGTAATACTAAATTATTGTATTCGGCAAGCGTTTCGATGAATAAAAAAATTGTTAAAAATGTAACATTATAATATCTGATGTGTTGTGAAACAAATATGATTTTTCAATAATACCCCGTTTGTTAAGTAGAAGTGAAAAGATAAGTGGCATTTTCTTAAAAAATTAGGAACCATATCACGGACTGGGATTTTTCGTCCAAAAAGTTATGATGTTAATTTTGATCGTTAATTACTGACGTATAGCGTTAATTCTATTGATGGCATAAGCGGCGCCTGACATTGCATCGTACGCGGCGTCTCTTTTTTTCTTTAAAAATCGTGAACTGTTACTGAATTTTCTGGTATACCCTAAACTGTGCATGCTCCATTTCTCTCGTGCACTGCTAAGTCGATCGAATGAAAAAACAACGATTCATTCCTTACATTTTGCTCTAAACATTATTCGAGGCACTTCAACTGGTATTGCTCTTTTATATGGTGTCCCCACTCCTTTGCATTTTCTCATTAAAAATGACATTAATAGAACGTCCAAACGTAACGTACGCATCCTAAGGTCGTCGAAGTCTCGTAGACCACATCGTATGTACTACGGCAATCACACATTAAATTATGCAGATGTCTGTCCATATATTTCACGGATCAGCACCATGAATTGGACCTAATTTCCTCCATTTATATTCTATCCATGTGTGTGTGTCTATATATATATATATATATATATATATATATATCTTTATTACTTTTAAGCAAATTCAAACCAGTTTTTATCTCATTTTCAAGTCCTAACAATACATTCAATCAAATTTAGTTTATCATTTCATATTTTTTTTAGTAATTTCAATATACTTATCCATTTTATTAATTTCTTACATTCTATTAACTATTTTCGAGATTTTCTGAATTATTTTTCATGATTTTTTCAACCATACGATTTCCTTTCACTTTCTTAAAAATTTTCAACTCCTTGCAACGTTCGCAACTTCCACAAAAATTTATTTTATTAATCAGAAACTCTCTCAATTCCTCCATTCTGCTTAGTTTTTATTTGGTTTGAAATACCATATTTTATCTACTCTAATTTTCAATTTTATTTTTTTATCAGCTACGCATTTTTTTTAATTATCCTATCATTTGTTTGGTCACCCTAAAATTTTATGATAGAACATATAATTAAAAATTTCGTGTGTAGCACAGTTCATCGTCTAGTCTATCTGTTATTATATTTTCTCTATTGCTTTAAATGAGAAGTGTACAGTTTTAGTCTCTATTTCTATTTTCAAAACTACCTTTCATCCTAATTCAGTTATGTGATCGTTATTCGTTCCAATTCCTTTATTGTCATTTTAATTCTTTTAAAACAGTAACTTCACCAACTAATTTTTCCTCTACAACAATTTTTATTCTGAAATTGTATATGGATTTTCCTACAAGTGCGATTATCTAAAGCTATTGGTTGACAAGATGTTATTTTATAACCATATTTTATTATATTTTTATTATTTGAAGAGTTTTGGTATGTGGAAATAGGGATAGTCGTATTAATTTGTTTAATTCACACATATTAATATTTTATTATTTTCCCTTGTATTTCAAAATGTTTACCGTACGTAATACGAATCATTCGTTAATATTATTTTAATGATAAAGGTTTCTTTTTGTCTTACTTTTAGTTTCTAATTCTATCCAATTATGCATATGAGACGAACTTTCGTGGCCCTCGGATTGTTATAAAAACAGGGATATGATAGTAAATTTCATAGGCACACACAAATCATGTGCCTGAATGGGGTGAGATTTGCGGGTTCAGAGACGAATGAGGAAAGTTGAAGGTGAAATGTGAGATGTGAAATGTAAAACTATAATCAAAATATGATTAGTTCAGTTGGTTAAAGTTCTTGACGTTTAAGTAAAAAGCCTGGGTGGGAAGGGATTTTTTGATACTAGTGCTCGTAGTCCGAAAACCAACAGATTTCTGAATCTCATCAGTGACACTGCCGCATATGAACTGCCAACGTTAACTCAATTCACTTCACGATTGATTCGGTGAGGAACAAATGGCAATACCGTTTCTGTATTAGCACTTCAAAAGCATCGAAAAATCCTAGGAAATTGCCTGTGGGATCGGAGAAATCTCGGAACTACAGTCTCAACAAGGAGGACAAGGCCAAAAAGAATTGAAGGATAGTTAACATACAGATGTCAAGAATTGGGTCGACTTCACTTTGTGATTTCGATGTTGTCGATGAGCCTGACCTTCCCGAACCAGGCAGCGACACAGAACACGACAGGGCTCGCGATTTCTCCTTCCACTGCTTCCAAGCTCTCCTGGTCCACAATCTGCAAAAGGTTTGCACCTACTTCATAACTGATGCATGATACAAACAGTTCTCGAACCCCTTATTTCAACACAACTGAGAAAATAAGACCAATCTGTTCGATTTGATCATTAAAGAACAGGATGAGATCGAATCATAGTCCAATGGCCAAGGGAAAAAGGCACATAACCTATTCCTATGAAAAAAAGTTGCACCGAGAATTATGTTCATATCGCAGATCAATATAGCAAATAATTCCATGTTTAAGGGAAAAAATGTCGGTATCATGGCCGAACCTCTGCATAGTCGATCCTTCCACAAGATTCGGTTATTTCTCGAATAACTGCATCTCTTAAGCTTTTGCTATTAACTTGACCCATCTCTGCAGCAGTTTTAGCTTTCCACAGTGACCTGCTTATGGACAAAGCCTGTGTTGTGCAGCAAATCAAACCACATAAGAAACTGAATCATACAGCAAATCAACAAGAAAACTTTGGGCAGATAGCAGGAAGGATAACAGCTGCTCAAGAAGTACTTTCTAAACAGTGACAATGCAACGAAGAAATGTTATCGCGTGTATATTCTTTAGTACACAGCATTAAAAAATTACATGGCAGGGCCCTTGATGTAAGGTCAGATTCGCATTTGCTACCCCGAGAAGTGCAAAGGAATGAGTTTGATATAATAAATGCGATAGCATTAACAGAAAGTAAGTGATTTTTTGCTTAGGGGATGAATGAGGAATAAGCATTTTGACTGTTAGTGAAGAAAGCCCGGGGAAAAATCGTCCCAGTGAAAAGCACATTACAACTCTCAAAGTGCAACCCAATAAAAGGATAGCACAGATTGTTAAAAACATTCATTGTATTCCGTCCTTACTTGAAAACGTGACCTAAAAGTAAATAGTGAATGTTTCGGGGGCTGCTGAAGGGACCTTTTTTCTATCTTCAGGTGACAGATGCACGTTTCGAGAGCTCATTGCAAGGCCATCGCTGTCTCGGACAATCTCAGAACCAATCACCTGTATTGAGAAGTTAAGATCTCGAACCTGACAAAGTAAACTAAAGAGTCAGATCACTGAAACTCTTGCTCGCCCATAGAGTTTCAAGCTATGCAGGGCTTAAACCAAGACGTCAAGAAAAGGACTCACCATCCGCTTAATGATTCTCCATTGCTGGTAGTCCTTCTTCCCAAACAAAGCAACGTCAGGTTCCACGATATTGAACAGCTTCGCGACGATGGTGGCAACACCCCGGAAAAAGATCGGCCTACTCTTCCCACACATTCCCCTTTCCAACTTCTCAACTCTTACCCAAGTCTCGTGCCCGAAACCCTTGGCTTCCAAACAGGATACTGCAACTCCAGCACCAGAATCATCGCTACTGTTTGAACCACTCTCACGTTTACCTTCAGTTCCATAATCGTAGAGGTTCATCGGATGGAAAACAGCATCTACCCCACCTCGGATGGCCTTGAGCTTGAGGACATCACCTTGGAAATCAGATGGGTACGTGGAAAGATCTTCGGTGGGAGAGAACTGACCTGGTTTAAGCAATCTTTACAGTTTAATAAACGAAACGAAGATTGCACCCAGAGGCCATGCCATGGCATTTTCAAGCTCTGCGATGCTGAAGTGAATTTCATCCACTCATGCCGCAATAGAACGCTAACATCAGAATCTCATTCCATGTAGTCATTCAAAAACAAGTTTGGTTGTGGAAAGCGATTTCAATTTTCTTTCCGGGTGCATTTCAAAGCTGCTCTCTTCCCCCTCTTCTGGAACAAAATTGGGAAAGCTTTTTCCCTTTTTCTGAGAAAATTCTGAAGAGAAAATGAACTTCACTGTATTCGTAACACATAAAAGCAGAAACTGAAGTCATCTGCTTATCCAAACAGAGCACCATCTTCCCGACACAAGGATTAAACAAGGGTTAGAATCAGAAGATTCAAAAGCGGACCTCCAATCTCGGAACAGGATATAATGATCCCACAATGGAGCAGTTCTTGAAACGGCCTGAGAAAAAAAGGGGAAATTAGAAGGCAGAGCTGACCTGGGTTGACGTAAATGGAGACGACGGCGACGTCGGAGTGCTTCCGGGCTTGCTCGACGAGTGCGATGTGGCCTTGGTGGAGGTAACCCATGGTGGGCACCAGCCCTATGATCTTCCCCTCACACCTCATGGCCCTCGACCACCGCCTCATCTCATCCTTGTCGGTGATCAAAATCGGGTCCTTCGCCGCCATCGCTTCTCCTCTGTTCTCAGTGGTCCGGTGGACTCCTCGACGGAGAGAAGATGAAGGGACCGTCGGAGGATCCCTTTTCGGGCTAGGAAATGGATGGAACAAGAAAACAGAAGGAGAGGGGGAAATGGTAAAACAACGGCGGGGAAGGAGAAGGAAGATGGTCGTCTCCTGGTGCTGGGGCCGAGTCGAGCCGCCACAGGCAACAAAGCGAGCGTAATGTCATCCTCTCACCCTTTTCCGAGAAAAGCCCAGACGATCGGTAACATTTCACCAACCACCACCATAATTACTTAATTAGTAATATTTATGGTGATACTAATTAACATTTATTTAATTAATTTTTACTTTTTCTGATACGGGCACGAGGGGTGGTAAATCTGTGGTACGATAAAGGTTGGCCCGAGCACGGTACTAGTTTCATATCGGGTTATCCGGTACTCTCGACAGCACGATCAATGATTAAATGATACTTAATTTCTAAGTCGAGCTATTAGTTATTTAACATTAGTAGTAATGGGCTGTGGCCCATTTAACGCGGCCTAGTACAGCGACACGCTCATAAAATTAAAGGAAAAAGACACTTTTGATCTTCAATATTTTGTGTTTTTACCATTTTAGTCATGACTTTTATTTTTTATTATTCACGTCCTCAACTTTTTGAGTTTTTATCACTTTAGTCTTACCGTTACTTTTCCATCCAAAAAAGCATATTCCATCTAAACAAAGAATATTTTATCTAAAAATTATTTTTCAATAAAAATATTTTTAAAAAAATATATTCAGTCCTTGATTAAGAAAATATTTATTAATAACATGTGTTTCTTTTAAAACTATAACTCATTTTTCTCATACGAGTCACGATTTTGTAGTCATAATAACCATCAATCAATTTTCAATCAGGAATGTTATCAATTTGAAGGGAATGTGCTCACTTGTAAAACTTTACAGATATTTTTCACTTTTGTTTTTTTTCCTTTTTTCTTTATTTAAAAAAATAGTTTTTGCTAAAAAATAATTTTTGGATGAAATATTATTTTTTGGGTGGAAAAAGTAACGGTAGAACCAAAGTGGTAAAAACTCAAAAGGTTGAGGATGTGAGTAACATAAAATAAAGGTTTAGAACTAAAATGATAAAAGCGTAAAAGATTGAGAATTACAATTATCATTCACCCTAAAATGAAACATGTCGTGCCAGCTTGGCCTGGCAACGACTTGGCACAGTAACTTTTGACCCAGGCACGATGTTTTCAGATCGGGCTCGTGTCGGGTTAAATTCTGCCACCTCTAATATGAACATCAAGTATTTCCCTCCTCTCCTTTTCTATGGGCTCATTTATTTTTATTTTTAAGATGGTAATGGATCAAGTTGGACACGTTATACTCTTAACCCTTGGCTCGTCAACCCGATCTAACCCACGATCCTCAACTTGAACCGGCCTGTGAGTGTGGCTCCTGTTTCAACCTAATTTATAAGAATTAACAAATATTATTTTATTTAAAACACAATGTAAGTTGATATGATCATGCTATATAAGTTGATTTTCATTGCTCTCATATTACAATGAAAGTTTCAAATTTTTTTTTGGCACACAAGTTAAAATGTTACATCGTTGTGTTTTATAAATACTAGAAACCCACTCGTATTACATATAGAATTGTCAGTTGTATATTCTATTACAAAAAAAAATATCGCATTTAAATATTAATTTTTCAATATCATTCTTAATTTTTATAAAATTATAATCATAATTAAGTAAAAGTAAATATATAATTAAAAAATAAAATTAATAAATGATTGAAGAGAATTCACGTCACGGATAATTTTAAAAACAAAATTTCGATTAATCCCAATTTCATTTTTTTTTTGATAGGCTTGGTTTTTTATTTATTAAAAGTATTTACGAAACTCTTAAAATAAGACCAACAACTCATCCTCTTCGTTCAGAGTAATAAATAGTATGTATTAATAATGATGCAAAAGCAAATTAGTAATACATATAATTTGTACTTTTCAAATTCACGTGGAGATTTTTCGTTTGAAGTTTGAATATGCTGACGATACTTATCGTCTTTAAGCGTATTATGTCTAAACAAATTCGTGTAAAAAATTTCTCTACTCGTATATGACCCATTTAATAAATAGAACAAAACAAGACTTATTTAAAACTGGATTAACACAATATAATACGTTTAACCTGTATAATTAAATATACAATGTAATTGTAACTTTAACTATGTTCAAACGAGTTAATGAATTTGATACATAAATACTTTAATTAAACGGATTTAGTCATATCGTGTCAAGTTGTGTACGTTCAACTAATTTAACCCATTCATGTGAACGAGTTACATCGATCAATCCATTTAAATATAAAACCCGTTTAGACTCAACACAAAACCGCCTAACCCCGTATTGTATCACGTCGTGTAAAAAATTGTCAAGTCTAAGTTTGAATTCATGTAATCGCATTAAGACAGTCTGTAATCAGATCCAAATCCGTAGTACAAAATTCGAATTTCAAATCCCAAGATTGCATCCAAACACCCCCTTAATGCCAACCCAGATTCTAAGAAGAAAGGGAGAAGATGAAGTTGGTATTTATTTCAAAGTCCGAGCCCAGAAAACAGTGAAGAAGACAAGAATGGAGAGGGAGGGAACAGTTCGTGAATCCTCTTGTTCCTAGCTGTAATACTGAACATAGAGAATACACGAGTCTGGGTCGAGTGGGGACACAAGAGATGAGGTATTTAAGCTTCAGGGGACTAAATGGAATGAGCACAAAACTGACCTGACCACTTGCGCCTGGCTTTAGACAAGAGGGCAGATGAGGAGGGGCACGAAACAACCTCCAGCCCGCATCCTCAATATAATCGAATTCTAGGCCAGCAAGATGAAACCTCAACTGCTAAACAAAACCAACAGAGAGAGACGTCACCGTTGCAAAACCACTTCGATGCATTCCCTTTGAGAGTGGACTATTTTTCGTAACAGAAGTTTTTCTTAATTCGTCGAGACCCAGGGCAAGTGCTCAGCTAGAAACAGAATGTAGAGAGAGAGAGAAGTAGCCAAAGCTACTCCAAGTCACCGCCACGGCCACCACCGCTCAAGCGGCCTCCCATCCTTCCACGGCCACGGCTATAGCCTCTTCCTCCACCACCTCTCCCCCTCTCATATCCAGCACCTATTTAGTAAGAGCCAAAGGAATAGGTTGTTAGCTCATGATTTGGCTGTTTCTCAGGCAGAAGGTATAGTTCGTTCAACAGACATGTAGATCAGGGAGTCAGGGGCAACCGGTTTCAAAAGGCACAACCTTTTCCAGCAGATTTATTCAAAATCCCAAAAACTATATCAAAATTGATGTTTTATCCCATGTGATGAGAAATGATAAAACACGAACTTACCACCATACCCCCATCCTCTGCCTCTCCCTCCTCGGCCTCGGTTGGAATACCCCCCATTATCTATAGCAGGTAAGGAAAATCAGATCAGCAGCACTCCCAAATAAGAAAACTAGAAATGGAGGTGCTGTTACATGTACAAACAAGAAGCAGTAAAGCTACTTTAGCAATCTCTAATGCTTACAATGTGTATCATGATAATATCCATCTTGATTGTTTCCTCCCTGATAATTTGCACCTCGGTATCCACCTTCATAATTTCTGCCTCTGTATCTTCCACCTTCATAATTTCTGTCTCGGTAGCTTCCACCTTCATAATTCCCTCCATGATTGTTTCCAGCTTCATAATCCCCTCCATAGTTTCCCCCTTCATAGTTCCCTCCACGATAGTTTCCAGCTTCATAATCCCCTCCATAATTTTCACTTTCATCATTCCCACCATGATAGTTCCTGCCACCTTGATAGTTCCTGTATCCTCCCCTCCAGCTCCGTGCTCTCCCTCTCCCTCTTCCGTAGCCTCCCCTGCCTCGACCGTATGATTCTAAGAAATTCAAGGGCTCAATAATCAGTTGCCATAGAAGTTTTCTCTTGGGTGTAAATGCAACTGATACAAGACAAGTATGCCAATCCATTCACATTACCTCCATTATAAGCATTATAGGGCACAAGTGCCAGTTGAGATTGCTGCTGCCGCTGATAATACTGCCGCTTGGGCTGTTCTGCATTCAGAGGAGCTTGGTACCTAAAGACACATGAATCTTATCAACACTCTAAATAATTATACATGAATTCGTACATATATTAGTAGATGATATATATAATCAAACTGAGAACTGAGGAATTGATAAATATTGCGTGGTCAAACATTACGGGTATTGGTAAATTACAGGTAAAACTTGACAATCTAACTCTGGATGAACCATTCTTTAGTTGGCCCAAAATCTTAAACTTATGAGAAAAAGGCTGCTCTTTTTATCTGAAAGATTTTATGAAACAACACTAATGCTGCTTACCCTGGAGAGCTTTTGTCAATATCCCTTGTAGACAAGGTGATTGAGATCATTGAAACATGCCTGGTCATCTCTACACTGCATTAGACATTATGGTCAAATAGCTTTCTCATGAGATATGGAAGTAAAGATAGATATGTCGCTGAAAGTTAGGAGATGACTCACGGTACAAGACCCTCTTCTATAGGTTCCCAAACATCAGTTATGCTGACTGAGCTGATGGCTGTATCCTGATGCAATCGAGGAATTGTCTTCTGCTCAAAATGAGAATAATGATTATTAAATGCATGTACAATTGACGTTCATACTCAAAGGACACAAGAAAGAAAATATGAATCAGCACCAACTTTTATGATCTCTGCAATTGTCACCGACTTGCTGATTGCTTGACCCATTGCTTTCACGACAATCTCCTTCATGCATTTTTCCTGCATAACAAATATTCAATATGTCACTCCACAATAAGAATAATAATTATAAAAGCATGTACCGTGACTCAACTAACTATTCTCAAGGAAGAGAGTTAAAAGAAACTTTTCAGTAAGTTTTCCACAATAGACAGACCAAAATGCTTCGTTACAAGCAGCAACAGAAAAAGCATCAAAGAAAATCCTTGACCTAACAATTGCTTCAGTCACCAAATGCAGGAAAAATGTCCCAGATCGCAACAGTGTTGACTTGATGCAAGCAACAAACAAGACCTAACAAGTATGAAATAACATCAATATAAAGGAACGATAAAGTGATCATCACGAAGCAAACGACCTTGTCTGCCTTGTCTTAATGGCAACAGCCACAGCCACTAGATCTAATTGGTATGAGACCTAACATCATAGACAAGTGAAAAGCATAATGATCATATGACAGCAGAATGCACTCAAAGCATCTAAATATTACAAATAAAAGATAAAAGATACTTTTCTGTCCCAAAGATGAATACAATATTCATATATTCCACGTCCATATATCAAGCAAAAGCATTAATGCTCAAGAAAATAATAGATGAACGGAAGCGACAAACCCCATCACTAAGAAATACGTGAAAGCAACCATGTCTTAGAACAAATATTTACAAAAAATTTCAAGCAGCACAATTATCTGCAAATATGAAGAAACACCAGAAAGAAAAAGAAGAACAGCACATCCCTTAAAGCACTACACTTCATTACAATCGATTTCTGAAACAAATTGAAGGAGGAGAACTACAGGGTGGGTGCAGGTATGACATCGGGCTGAGACTTTGTAAGAAAACAACAAAGGCATCAAACTCGTAGGATTTAGAGGAACAGAAAAGCCGTTAGACAAGCCATCATCTTCACCAACATGAGGTAACATGTTGTAACAACGAACTGACTCATTAAACTTACATTCAGTTAACAAGGCGAAAATAAATTTTGCAACACGGAAGCTGCCAAACACGGAGAACACACTTCAGATCCCCCTAACACGCGCAGCAGAGTCCGATTATACAACAATAACATGGAACACTCACTGGCATTCCCACCATTCCAGAATCAAATGCAATGAGAATCACAGTACGGCAGCAGGAATGAATCATCGAACCGAACATCACCGTGCGGAGCTCTTGAGGCGATACCTGGAGAAGAAAGGTGGCGTAGCTGACATAGTTCCGGATGTGGCCTTGAGCCGTGATCCGCATCTCGTTCTCGCCTATCGGAGACTCGGGCCTCCGCTTCTCCACTCTCTGATACCGGTCCATCTCGTTGCTCTCACTCTTCGCACGGAGAGAGGACGAACCCTAAAACCCCTAAATAGAAGCAGAGACAGAGAGGAGAAACTTGTGGACGAAGGTTGGAGTCTCCTAAACCCTCCCTGAAGCTAATGCTTGGGACGGTGACAGGAGAAAAAATCTTAGATACAATAACTTGCAGTTAAATTAATTTAATTATTATTAATTATGATAATTATTCATGAAATTAATATTAATTTGCTCTATCATCATTTTTGAATTATGATATTGTGAGCAGAACGTTTGAGAAGTTGATGATTACGGCCGAGAGGAGACTGTCGGATTTGCAGGCTTATGTTTGACGAGGCACCACTGGAGACGGGTCCGGGTTTACATAAAAGGTTACTGTGCAGTCAAACGCCCGTTTGTTATTATATTATCGATAACGGCCTTATAAAATATCGGACTCATTTTCACTCAAAAGCCTAAATTATTAAGTAGTGGTACTCGTATATCTTATAAATTAATTATTATTTTTTAATAAGGTCTATGCGAGATCTAACAATCATATTTTTATTAATACTTCCTCGCATCAAGTGGCGAGGTAAGATCACTTAAGAATTTCTCATGGAAGAGGCTACATCCGAGCCGAGCTAGGAGTAGCGTGCAGGGGAAGTTGTAGAACGTGGGGATTAAGCAGGGACCGGTTTGAATAGATTTCAACTAGATTGTCCTATAATAGCATATGATTTGCTCGACTGTACTACTTAGGAATTAGCATGCTTAATATTTCGAGCGGCGTTCGATGCTCACCGTGTGGACCGTTTTAGAACACTCAAAATTATAACAAAATACTTAATAAATTAGTCCATTATATCTGTTATGTCTGTTATTTATATTTTTAATACAGTAAAATAACATTACAATCCTCTTAAACTACCACGTGATAATTTCCTAAAATTTTATTTTTTTCAAATTTTTTCTATAGAGTAAGGCCGGCGCGATGCCTTTCTTCTTGGCTTTTGCTGAAGAAAGGCATGTCTTCAAATTTTTTCCATTCCAGACTCTCAGGGCCCCACTCTACGTGTCTTTTGCCGCCTTCTCTTTTTTGACCCCAATTGTTTTTCCGTAAAATGTTTTCCGCCACTTTTTGTAAGTACTTTCACTTTCTCTTGCATCTTTATTGTGGCGAAAATTTACTCGGTCGATTTTTATTTCAGCCAGTGAAATTCAATCGTGGAATCTTTAAGCTATCTTCAGAATCTTTGCAAGACGGAGTGTTTTTATCGTATTCATAACTCATCGTGCCAAGAGTTAAGCTTTCGTACAAGAGGTTAGGTGGAATCTTTCCGTTTTACCGAATCATATATCGCTACATCTTCGTGTATTCAATTCCCGGAAACGTTGAAGTTTTTGATGATTGCCTTCGCTTAGTTTTATTCTCAAGCCATATTATTGTCTATTAATTTATTTATTTTAAAAATATATATTATTCATTGTTTTCTTTTAATATGTATATGAAATTATTCTTGAATGTAATTATTACCTGTTCGAAAATAATTTTTGGTAGAGAATATTTTAGAAATAATTATTAGTATAGAAATCTTTTTACATGTTGAACCTCCAATTGCCTCGCAGTGTAGCACGGACATTTTGACTAGTGTAATATAAATTAAAGTAAAGGGCAATTTTGGGAGTTTTGGGTCGGATATTGCTCATTTTTAAAAAAAAATTACAAAAAACGACTTTTTAGAAAGTATTTTGTGGACTGTCGGAAGGGAACCGCACGTTTGACATGCGGTTCACCTCTTTTCTTTTCTTTTTTTCTTTTTTTTTTTATCTGATGCTGTGCACAACCACACCTTGAAAAAGAATGAACGAGAACCGCAGCTTGAAGCTACCAGGTAAATATTTATTGTGTATTATATGATTATTTCGTTTTGTAAATTTCTCTTGAAATTTTATACGTGGAAAATTTTCGCGATTTTCAATAGTAAGTTTTGTAAGTATCAATACCTGAATGATAATTTGTACAATGAATTTGTTATGTATCATGCACTGGATGTTTAGTCCCGAAACAGACACGGAAAAATAACAAATTCGTTGTATAAATTATCATTCGTGAGTTGACACTTATAAAATTTACTCTTACGAACCATGGAAATTTTATACGTGTAAAAATTTAAGAGAAATTTATAAAATAAACTCGTTGTATATATACTATAAATATTTACTCCTTACATAAAAAGGAGAAAGGCCCAAGTGTACTTATACCATCCAAAACCGCAGCTTGAAGCTGCTGTTGTTGTTCATATATATTTATGAACCGTATTTTTAAGCTGTGATTGTGCAATAGATCAGATAAAAAAAGTGAACCATAGTTCATTTTCGATATTTCACAAAATATTTTCTATTATTTTTTGTAATTCTTTTAGAAAAATGAGCTGTATTCAGACCGTAAAACTCACAGTCTTGGAACCTACATAAAATTTGGTCAGTCTTTTAGGGAAAGAAACGCCTACTTGGGAAAGCCGGCCTGATCCCAAAAACCAGACCGGCACCACGAGACCAATCGAAATTATACAAAAAAAAATATTTATTAATTAATGTTATTGTTAAATTTTGTAAATCAAAATGACATATTTGATATTTTTATACTTCATATTTGATTCTCACCAAGGATTACGCGCTCAAGGGAGATCAAACCTTTTACTTTGCGAAGTTTCACATGATTTAGGTATACGTCCCATTAAGCTCTTGAGAATATCTCACATCAGGTCCGATACCTATGGAGCTCGAAAGCTTGGATGAAAGGGATATATTCTAATTTTGATTGTGAAATGTTCTGATTTTATGCAAGTTCATCCCAAATAAGACTGGGATACTTGCGTAGGAGATAATTAGGAAACATTTGATATGTTTTTTTTATTGTATTACGTCTATATAGGATCAAATAGAGTCTTGTAAGATAACATGGGAAATCTTATGTGTAATCTTTCTGATAAATTTATCAATAATGCTATGACATGAGAACTTGAGCAATTGGGCTTGAGAATCTTTTCTAAGAGCGATTATAATAGGGCCTTAGGTACGGGGTTGACAATCTCTGTGAAACTGTAATCTCTTGTTCTGATAGTGACTGTTTGCTCTGCGTCGCGAACGTTTCCCTCATACATATATAGTTTTACACGTAATTACTTCTCAGTTTTCTCTTTCCACTGCGGTCGGTCTCTAATTTCAACCATTTCTAATGCACGAACATCTACCCTCTCGCATTAACGTGCTGCGACTTTGAGAAGATAACACAGAGAATCATGTCAATCGAGATTCACGATTTGGTATTTCTGTTCTGAATACATGGAGTGGAATGGGAAACCTTTTCTTGCAGGCCATCTTACGTTTCAGCTTCGATCGATGTTCAGATCTTTACACGAGCGTCGCATTCGATTTCGACTCTCGATCGAGAAATTCACAAAAAATCCAAATACAAAAAAGAAAATTCATTCGATAATAAATGTCTGTAGTCCCATTGATCTTGCCCGTCAAATCTTCTCCTTGGCCCATGCTCGTCATAGCTCCAGCACCACAACTGTCAACGAAGGAGAAAAAAGAAGACAGGTATTAATCAATTTTCTCATATTTTTGTGTGTGTATATATATTTATATTTATATTTCTCCTTTGTTCAATTGGATATTAAGAAATATAACAAATATTAATTAATATAGATTTGAGACGGGTTGATTGAATATGATCATGAATCTTTTCACTTGCATGACTTGAACCAAAGACGGCTCTAGAAAATCGATTGGGAAGGCAAAACTCTAGTGAGAGTTAAATGACAAATTTTCAACAAATAGATTGATAAAATTATAAATAAATTAGTAAAATTTATACAAAAATGTAAAAGTTTTTTTTTTTTTTAAATTTAGAATACGTGATCGCCCTCAGTGTCTCAAGCCGGCTCAGCCATCACAACCTGGTTTCATTTTCATGCATAATTAAAATGAAAAATTAAGGGGAAAAAAAACAAGAAAATGACTTACATTCAGAATCTGTGGTGATCCAGTTCCCTTTCCTCGGGGCCGAGTTGAGGAGTCCATTGATCTGATCGATTCTTGAAGCCGAAGCAATCGAGATTGCGGAGTAAGCAGAAGATTTGGTGGAGCAGCTCTCGACATCCCACTGGAGACTTATCTTCGGGGAGTCGATGCTCAGCTGGTCGCCGTCCGGGACGGCCTTTAAGGCCGCCGATCGAGCCCGGAAGTGTAGGACCTGCCCAGAGACAAATATTGTTACTTCGACGAGCCACTAGGAGTACATGAGAAACAGTTTTCCGGTTTTCAGTTTTCCATGATGATGGTGTTAACGTTATCGATTTTCTCCTTTCCCGCCTAGAAATGATGATGAACCGAGTTTCCAGTTTGGCTGTGGAAAACGGTCTCCCGTCCCTGGAAAACACGGAGTGGAAGGTAACAGAAAGTAGAAATCTCAAATCATTCTTGAAAACCGGAATGAAGCAATCTTGCCCGAGAAATGGAGATCGAATTCTGGCTTACTCGATAATCAAGCTCGAATTTGTTTAAACTTGACTAGAATAGAACCCAACCTTCCGACTGATGAACTTCGCCCCCTTCTGGGTTTTCGCGGCGGTTGCCCATCTCAAGAGCTCCTTCATCCTCGACACGGCTTTCGCCCTATCTCCCTTAGCCTTCTCCTTGTCCTTCTTCCCGGGCTCGTCACTGGAAGAAGGAGAAGAAGAAGAAGTTGCCTTCGTGTTGGAGTCTGTTATGGGCAAAACCTTGTTTCCCACATGAGTACCCAGAGGTTCTGCTGCAGCCTCCTGGCTAGAAATCCCGATTCCTCGAGTACAGTCTTCCTTCTTCATCCTCGACCTGTAGAACTTCCAATGCCGTCTCCTGTTAACGCTCCCGAGCCTCCTCAGGTTAATGGTGCTGTAGAAACAGGCCTTGGCCACATCCCTTCTGCACAAGACCGCGAACACCTTGAATTTCCGGGTACCCGACTCGCTGCTTCCAGCCCTCTTCGATCTTCGTTGCTGCTGGAGGAGGACTATATCCTTCGGTTTGCTCTCGTGATCTGGTCGAAGGAACACAAAAAGTCAGAATTAGACAAGGGTCATGGAAAATGAATGATCCCGAAAAAGAGACACCATTCTAACGGTGTTTAACACTCATTGTTCGTGACAGAATACTCTCTCACATATATGGCATCTAAATTCAATGTACTCCTTTGGATCGTGGTTTTCTGTTTTCTGGAAACATGTCTGCCATATGATTCCTTCACATTTCAGCTCAACAACACGACCGCCAACTTCTCAGATGCCTCTCTGGGAAAACTCTACCATGAAGAAAGAAAACAGAAAACGAGAAGAAAAAACATTTCCATTACCCGAACCAATCGAACATCGAGATCTTGCTCTTACCAGAGGCAGTCTTCTCCCTTTCTGCTTCTTGTTCCTGGGCAGCCTTAAAGAGCCACTGCAGAATCTGCTACATACATACATACATATGAGTGTAATATCTGTAGACTCTTATACATCAAGTCAATGAACTATACATATACATATACATGTGCATATGTGTATATGTATGTATATATCAAGAAGTGTGCAGTACCTGCATGTTCTTGATGGATCTTCAGATTGATTATATATATGAGCTGTTGATCATGAGAAAAGTATGGATCTGGTTTGGTTTTTCGGTGGGTCAAAGGGGCTGAAAGATTCCTTATTCTCTGTCTCTGTGAACAGAACAGAAGATTTGGCAATTTCAGGGGAAGAAGACAAAAGGGAAAATGGTGGGAGTGAATCTAAGGGAAGATGGGGGAGGAGACAACTGGGCAGTGGAGGGAGAGAATGTGTCTG
Organism: Lagerstroemia speciosa; assembly: GCA_037672795.1. Classification (NCBI taxonomy): domain Eukaryota; kingdom Viridiplantae; phylum Streptophyta; class Magnoliopsida; order Myrtales; family Lythraceae; genus Lagerstroemia; species Lagerstroemia speciosa. Next base: position 2,226,366 of record CM075301.1, read on the forward strand.
TCTGTCTGTGTGTGTTGTTGGCTTGTGATGATCCTCAGTAACATGGGGGGAGGGAAGGGATCTTCTTGTCATGCTTATGTGGAAATGAGCTTGCATGGTCATGTGGTGGGTTTGAGTTTGTTAAGGAAAAATGTCTCTATGGAGAAATAAAATCAGGTGTAATGACATCGTTCTCAATCCATTACTGAAAGGTACGATTCGATTATTTTAACATTTTTACATATTTTTGTTCTCTTTTTCTCCTACTTTTTTAGGTGAAAGTCTTCGGTGTAATAGTATACCATGTCAAGCATGAACATACCACACGAATTGAACAACCAATATTGACACTGGCCCTATTAATAGAGCACTGTCAAAAGCCTAGTACAGTTTGAAAAACCGGTGCCCACCAAGACCCAAACTCGATGGTCCATTCTTGTAATGTTGCCCTAAAGAGAGACTCAAACCCGACACTTCAGTCCCACAAGATCGCATGAAAATGAGTTTTAGATTACTAGATCACCGTCCTTGTGGTACAAGTAAATGGATATTTAATATATCATCATAATATTTATAATTTATCAGACATTTGTAACAGTTTTTACTTGTATATTAAAAATTAATTGACTTGTAACATATATCGCGTGATATACTCATCATATGTAAAATCATTTTCCTATTTTTTTTTAAGTCATGAATATTCTCCATTAAGAAAAGGAGAATTTAATGAGGTAGGAAGTTGGGAGTCTCTAATGTTCAACACCTTGGTGGCACTTTTGCTGGCCATAGACTTGTAAGTGTGACCTTAACCAAATCATCATTGATGCTCTTTAGGCATAAATACCCAATTTTTCCCTTTGAATTTACAAATCGAGACAAAGCATAATAGGCCGAGAGACGAAAGAGAAAGAAATAGCGATTCGGAAGCTTGAGAGAGAGGGAGAGGGTCACCTGGAACGGTGGCCCCAGGTGGGGATCACCGTTATTGGAAATTGAGTACTGAATCTCCCACTCAAAGGTAGGAAAACTCCGAGTTTAAAGGCAACAAGGCCACCACCACCACCAAGAGAATGCCAATGTCTTATCCTCCCCTTTCTTCAAAAGAGAAGAGAGAAGAGGATCAGAGAACAGGATTCAAAATGATAGATCCTACTCTGTCATTACTTTTTAGATGAGATGGTTGGAAAGTCCCAAGGTTATCCTCAATCTTGTCTGGTCTATGGCGGCCATTTTTTTCCCAAAAAATATTTTTAAAAACATTTTTACTCTCTAAAATTAATTTTGTTTCTTATTTTTAGTTTTGTTTTCATTATTTGCTAGTATAATCTTAGAGAAATTGACACCGATGATCCTATATATATATATATATATATATCAATTTTTACAAATAAGTTACAAATTTTTTGAAGTGTTAAATCAAATCCTATATATTGTTAGCGTTATAACTACAAATCATTTCCGTCACTTATCGTTATTTTAAGTTACACGTATCAGTGTCATATCAACTTAAAGTAACGATATGTGATAGAAAGGACTCGATATTGTAACACGTATAATATATAGAATTTGATTTATCACTTTGAAATGTTTATGACTCACTTATAAGAATTGACAAACATATAGGACTCTCGATATATTTATCTCTATAATTTTATTGTAATCAAATATTTGATGGAATTCAAAGACAAAATTAAGAAAATATTTAAACAAAGGAAATGGATAGCTTAAGATATTCAAATGGATTTTAATCTAATCATCACTCTAAACATAATTACATACTTGATCAGATTTGATTTTCTTTCACATGCCAAATACTTTATGTCAAATTTATATCTCAAATAAAGCTGATATTTTTATTTTTTAAAAAAATTATTTTTTAATTTTATGAAATCTACTATCTATTTTTTCATTACCCTGAAATTTAAAATCACCTTTTTTTTCCTAAAAAGTATAAACATAAAATCTTGGAACAAAACTTAGAAATTTTTTATACCATTGTTAATAGTACAATGATACAAAATCTTTTCACAAAAAATGATAAATATTTTTTAATCAAAATCAGTACTGATTTTAATTACCAAAATTGATCAGAATGTACAAAATAATCGGAGAGCTCACAGGTCGAGCTCAATAATGCCATACAACAAATAAAAACAATGAGTAAGGTTGAACTATATTGTTCACTAGGACATACCCTAGTTCGCAAGTAATTATACGAGGTAAGACCTTCTCTTTCAAAAGAGGTAAACCAGAAAAAATATATTCATTACGAGACTTCTATATGAAGTAGATATAAGCATGCCGAGATAGCCAGTGGATCATTCAAGCCGAGGACCCTCCTTTATGCTTCCTCATTGACCAAAGAAACTCAAACCGCCAATCCCCGCATGTCCCGTGGACTTCATGGAGTGAAAGGATGCGACTCCATATGACCTTTGAGAACGAGCACCCAAAGAACAAACGGTCCCTGCATTCAAGTTCATTTTCACAAAGAACACAAAGTGGACTAATTAACATGTGTATTCCATTTCAAAATTCTATCGAGAGTAGAAAGCTTATTAGTTATAGCTAATCAAGATAAATGTTTTTTAATAAGGGAATAGGTTAATGTAAATACATTTTTCGGTTCTTTAAAAAGTGACAAATCTAAAATTGGGATAGGATAAAATGGTGAAATAAAATGTACGAGTTACCTCACGTGCTAGAAGAGAACGGAATATTTAGTCGTAAATCGAGAGCGATACAACTAAATCATCTCTGCCCGAAACTTATTCGAACTACCTAGATGTACTTTGGCAATGAGTGGAGGAGGAAATCAATGGCTGGCTTTCACTGAATCATCGCCTTCACCACATTCCCTTCCACAAAATTCCAGGCATCAAAATCACAATTTAATGCTCCCATGACTGCACACAATTGCACCCTCACCCTTCTTGATCCTTCCCGAACCTAGAGAGAGCTTCGACCGACAAGATTGGACAAGCACTCTCTGCAATGCAAGAGCTTGAAAAGATACATGCCCACGAGTCTGACTCGATCCCAGATACAATGCACCGATACAGTTGGCAAGTTGTCTGATCTTACAATCTTGAACAACCACAAGCGCCAGTGCAGGCATTCGCCATATCACCGAGTCCTATGAAATGTAAGCCTGTCCCTCCCTCCCTCCCTCCCTTCCTCCCTTCCTCTCCCCTTCTCTCTCTCTATTTTCAGTCTAAACCACAGTATTCAAAAATCTAACATGTCATGACTAATTCAGTTCAAGTTAGGAGGGCTCACCAGTGGGTAAAACTCTCCCAAAGTGATTTTTCTCTATTCGCAATACTCGAAGTCGAGATCTCTATATTTTCAAATGTTTAATAATGGTCCAAGTGAGGTTGTGGTAGTAGAGCCATGTGAGGAGGAGATATTTTAGGGCACTGATCCATCCATTCAACTTCTTATGAATGCTTTGCAATGATTCCATGTGGATATGCATTTTGGTGGTGGTGGGAGGGGACCCTCACAAGGGATGGTGAGGATGAGGTAGGAGGGAGGAGTGATGGAAAGCATGCTCCCTAGTCCCATTATTCCCTTATTAATTACTATGGCACAACTCCTCTTTCGATCAGTACGACTGGTACTAGTTAATCGCAATTATAAGTTGTCGATTTTATGTATTTGTCATAATTTATCCCTAAATCTTATTCGAAGAGGACAGACTACGAAGAATGGATCCAAAAACTTTATTTGGGGTGGGAAACTCGAGACGAGTTAAAGCACGAGTGAGATGTCGGACAAATGTAACAAAATAAGAGAAATTAACAAAAAAAAGTAGATAAAATCAGTTAAATGTATATAACATTTTGTATAATTTTTCAAGTGCATGGGGTGACCGTCAGTCGTATCTCTTAAATCCATCTCTAAGAATCAAATCACGTCAACTAATTCAAATTGGTTGGTGCTACAAGATTTAGATTTCAACCGCACTGCACTATCATGGACGGATTTAAGAATCAAGACAACCAAACTAAAAGCAAGAGTAATAGTAGCGTGAAGGAGAGCGAGATAATATAATTTAATAAAAATAAATAATTCCGATAAAATTTATATGACGATTTCCGACTTCTCTATCGAGGGAGAAAATCGAAACCTCAGCCTTGCTTGAACCACCAATTTCTACCAAAAACTCGTTAAACCATCTCGAGCCCATCCGTGGGAGAGGTTCTTATACGAGTCAATTTAATTATTTACCACGTGGATAAAAAGATAATATATCACTTTTTTATCGATAATAATATCTACTTTTTAAAATAGTGTAAAACTTTTTATATAGTTAAATAATTATTAAACGAGTTCACCACGTCACTCCATCCAGATTGACGTTGGAATTGCTCCGACTGTGCGCTTGAACTTGCCTCAACTTTCGCCATCAGCCTCCTCTTATCATGTGCTATTGACGTGGCAGTCCCTCAGCCACCGTTCTTCAGCCTGTGACGTGGCGCAATTCAGGCGGCCAGATATATTTATTCCATTTCGACACGCAAAAATATGCGCATGTGCTCGTTGTGGGCCGACCAGTTCTAATTTATTTATTTTACAGCCAATTGCTTCTAATTTACGCACGTGTTTGCACGATAAAAGGTTGAACAAATAAATGCCACGCCTCACGATCCCATTTCGATTGCTCAATGAAAGTAAGCCCTAAATCCCTAAATTAATATTCCCGACTAATGCATCTTAATGTTCTAGATGGTATCGAAACTGAATTGAGTCACTACAGTGATGATTACAGGTAAATTATCTTTCGAAATCACTGTGAGCCCAGAATAAGCAAGGAATTTTTTGGATCCCAGTCGAATAATTATGAGAAAATGTTCGTATATTGATCCAAGAATAACTAAATTATTATTCGAATATTACACATGGAAAAAATTTCTAATTGAAAAATTTAAGTTTCTCAATAGATCAATCCAATGCAAGCGTAGATAAATGAAAGTTCATTAAGGTTTTGAACAATGGACGGCGCACAAATAAAATGGAAGTGTGAATGACCAATATAACCTTCATGAAAAATATGCACATTTTGAATTGGCAATTCAATTTAAAACAGTTGCTAAAGACCAATTTTGACTAAGACAATAATCTCCGTGCCAAAGCCGAGCACAGGAAAACGTATTTCGACTAAACTATAATCTTCCTGTCAGACCTGAGCATCAAAAAATCTTAAAACGGTACTGTCTCATGATAACTTAGAGAACGGTGGAGGGGAAGAAATGAAGAGTGAGAGAAAATCCCACAAGCACTGTGCACATTAAGGAACAATTTTAAAGCACATTTAATAGCATGATAACAACAATTAATTAAAAGCCATACATGCATCTCCAAAGCAAATACGATTCAGGCACAAGCTCTGTTTGAGGCTCCAGAGCACCGGCCTCCTCCAATCTTCTTCATCTGAAAGGCAAACTACGAGTCGGAACGGACCGGTAACGTCGCAATCTCTCCGGTCCCCAGACTCCGAGCTTCACAGTTTACCCTGTTAGAGAGAACTTGAGGACTGAAATCTCGGAGATGAGCATGCCAGACGATGTTACCTCAAGGTGCCAACATCAGTTATGGCAGGCAGCAGTACCGGAGTCTAACAAGAGCATCTTCGTTGGATCAGGTCAATCACAGAAGCTAATTGCCATGTTACTGCCCATGGAACCCACAGCAATAAAGCATCGGTGATTGATCCACCCACATAAAATCATTTCACGGAACTCTCCCGTTCACCCGACGTGCGAGAAATAACCTGTCACTACTGATCATCGTCTGACCTCGATCGCATCAAACGCCTCCGACGTCTCGGGAGAGGAGAGCCATCTTCGCCTCCGTCGCTGAATAGGTTGGTCCCAGTCCTACCATCGCTATCTTCAGCATCCTCCTCCTCGTCTTCATCTTGCAGGCCCAACAAGTTCTCACCCCAGAGCATTCGCCTCTCAGAAGCCCCTCCACCGGGCCGCCGGTTGTGATGCCGCCTCCACGGCCGAGGCCTAGGTCTTGACCCGCCGCCAGATTCCATAGACCCGATCATCTGAAACAAAAAGAGGGTGCTCCACAGTGGTCCATTCTCCCTGTCATTTGAAAACCTACCAGCGTCCCCATTCTCGATAACATAGTCTCCAACTACAACAGCTCCAGGAATAGCCGACTGAATAGCACTGACAATGTCACCGTAAGCTCTCTGGTTCTCAATGCGCCTCCAAGCCCGCTCCCTAGAAGGGTCAATATCAGAAGGCCGGACCATTGGGTGAACCCTCCTAGCATGCCTTCGCAACTCCATGTAGTTGCCAACAAACGAGCAAACCTCCCGGGAACAGCTCCGGCTCTTCAGGTTGAGATAATTCCTTGCCTCCTGGACAACCTCGCACCTCAGCACAACTCCTCGACACAAAGGGCATACCAGGCCCATCTTCGACTCCGAAGAATCATCCATATGCACAGAACCACTTCGCTCTAGAGTACCTTCGACCTGAGCTCCCAGGTTTCCACTATTGTTTCGATTGTCATTGTTCTCTCTGCTGCTGTCTCCCCTTAAAGTTTCAAGTGATCCATTAGACAAAGCAGTGTTATTATCAAAGGCGTTGTTAGGAGTTTCCGTGTTTCTAGAGAAGGAACTGATTGATCGGCTTGTAGAATTTGACTTCAGATTCTTAAATCTGTCTAGGCAATTAGAATGTCTGTAACTTGTATCGCATATATAAGATCTGCATCCCTTGTCATGAGAGCTACACACGAGTAAAACAGCATTATGTGGGTAATCCATGCAGATGGGACAGGACACCTCGTCCAACTCTTTGTGAAGGGCACGAGTATCTGAATCATTATGCAATCTTCGTTTTACACCAGCCATCTTGAATGCAAACTGTACCGTGTACTCAACAAATGCAACTAATCAGAATGTCCACGAGAATATTGACTTCAAAAATCAAGTAGATGAAATATAAGAATCATGGCATTTACCAGACAGTGAGATAGACAAAAAGTGGAGCATATCCCAATTCTCTACCTTGTTATGTAACAAGTCCATAATATTTCAGTTAAACAATCTCAAACCAATTAGTTTTGGCCGTTAATCCATTATAAGGGTGTTAGAATCCTCACAAGACTTTCATCATCTGACTAAAAATCCCTCCATTGATTTTCCAAATAACATTCAACCAAGAAACTCCATTAGTTTCTCAAGCTAGATGCCTTCCTAGTAGCTCTCGGAATGCATTCATTCAAGAACAAAATAGAAGGTTTTCCCAAGTACAGTAAGCTGGGATCAAGTTATATACAAGATCCATATATAAAATGACAAGCAAGAAACAGCCATTTTGAAGGGCATCACCAATTGCCCATTGCCTAGGAATAGGCATCCTAAAATTACCCAAAACAAACGATAAGAATGAAAAGGAGGCATGTTTAGGTTATTTGAACTTTTGCTGTCTCAGGAGACTGCTAATTTGTGATTATTAGGAAGATACTACTTTCCCACTCTCTCTCCTCATAAGCATACTCCCTTAGACAGTCTCCAAGCTTTTCTAAAGTCCGATTAAATATAATTTAACTAGTACGGCCAATCTCTTTTGGTAATTTGTTAAAACTAGATGAATCCATGAGAAACTTTGAACAATATAGTATAATCAAGATACCAAAAGATAGTAATAACCAAAAACCCTGTCAATAAATAATGATAATGGGACAGGATCAGTAAGATTACATGGAATAGCCATAGGAAGTTGCTTACCAAGAGAGCAAACAGTGACCACTCTGTTTTCAGCACTACTGAGCTCTTCCGAATGTCTACGGCTGCTCAAGTTTAGCTATTAAACTGCAAAATCCTTCATTGAGCTTAGAAGGCAAGCTATCACAGGATTCCAAAATCACATGCAAACAAAGAGGCAATGTGTGTTTCCAGGAATTGCTGCACTGCACCGTTAGGGATAATCCTACTATGTATATCACGAACCAGAAAATCACTGACTAATTCAAAAGCCTGCATTCACACACAAAAGAAGAAACTCTGGTTTAGAATACAAGATCTTGTTGTTACTCATCAACAACTACCAATAAGAACGCCAAACCTTGAAAAGCAAATCCTATTGCCAAGAAAAACGGAGCTGTCAGATATAGTAACCAGACTTAACAATCTTACCAATTTTCAGCCAAGATGAAATACGCCCATATGAGAGAATACTGGACAAAGCTATTATACTCCTTTTGGCAAGGAATTTCTAAAGCACAACAAACAGCACACTGAGATACAATAACACTTGACAAAATGTTATCCATGTCTTCTCCAACTCAACAAGATTTAATCTATTGGGTAAGCCGTTATGTACACTCAATGTTTAGCAACTGCAGATACATCTTAATCTGCCAATTATCTTAATCATAACCATGAAGCAGTGAATTCCATGCGCAAATGATGCCAGAAACCCTTTTCTTAAAACCACTACAGTTGAGCAATCTGCAGAGACCCATTAAAGGATGTGCTTCCACCACCAGTTCTCCCATTGATTGAACAAACGAAAACTCTTATCATCGCCGAATAAAAATCAGATTAAACTTAAAACCAGATAAAAGCGTAAAGTCCAGCAGATTTTTGGAATTCACACCGTCTATTATCAACAGGATGTGAACCAATCATCCCCACATGAATCTAATCATCCAGTTCCATATTTTATATGTTGATTTATCATCATCGCAATCACAAGCGATCAAACCCTAAAGCCGACCGAAAAATCCCAACCTTGACACCCTCAGTCTCACCATCTCAAAAGGTAGAGCAAATTCCGCATAGAAAACATCGAACACCATCATCAACATCATCATCATCAGCAATTTCAAGAAAAGGCATGAAAAATCAAAGTCAACGGAAATCGAAGAGGAAGAGGGGAGGGTTTACAAAGGAATTCGACCGATCTTCGGAGATTCGATCTGCCACTAGCCTGCCGTGGAGGACTTGCTGATGATGGGAGAAACCGAGACGAAACTGTGGTGGAAGGAGAAATTGTGAATGACATGATGAACCCCCTGCCATTAATTTATAGGTTGGAAAGGAACTGCCATTAAAGAAAATTTGGAGGTAGAGGAGAAATTGGACAGAGGAGCAGCTGCACCGGGTGTATGTATACCCAACGCCACTTGTGCACGTTAGCCCCCGGGTCATTTCCGGGGCGTTTATGCACCCGGCGCAGGTAGAAACAATACCCAATCGACGGCCACCATAGAAAATCATAGCGGTGGCTGGTCAGGCCCGTTGGAGAAATATATAAAATCTAGACACCAATTCCGTATTACATACAAAATTATTAACTGCATAGTTAATTATTAAATTATATTTTATTATTTATTTTATATTTTGTAATTTTATATTAATTTTTATAATGCTTTTGATTTTTAAAATGAACTATATTACGCATAAAATTATTAAATATATAGTTGATTATTAAATTATATTTTATTATTTATTGTATATTTTGTAATTTTGTATTAATTTTATTAATGCTTTTAATTTTTAATATGAACAAAAAATATAATCTACAATTAAAAAATTATAAAGTAGTTTGTAGTAATTATTCTCTTAAAATGATATCACACTTTTACCTCTTTAATCAATCTATTTTGGTTACTTGTCAAGGGTAGTTTTGGAATATGAAAAATGAGATCAAAATTACCTCATTTCTTCAATATGATAATAGAAGAGTAGAAGAATAACGAAATTGGTTTCTGGTTGAAGCTAAGTTTGAATTCAAACTGGCTCAAATTCAAATTCAAATTTATTTTTTTGGATTCCCAAGGTGATTAAAAGAGATCATATTCATGTAATTAATGATAAAGTCTTCGGTGGAGCGATCATACTACGCATGCGATGCTGACGTGATATATCCATCCAATTATAACTTGACATGTAATTAATAAATATACAATTACAGTTATTGAATCCTCAAAACCTTAAAAATATAAAAAAAACTAAATAAATGATGAACTGTAATTATAAAAAAAATATAAATAGTAACAAAATATTAAAAAATTGATAAATGGTAAACCATAATTAGACAAACACATAAATGATGAATACTAATTAGACACGTCAACATCACTTATGTAATATAACCGCTTCATTAAAGATTTTCTCCTAGAAAGGGTAAGACGAAGAGGGGATAAAAAGGATATGAGTAGTTCCACGAGTGAGATCGAACCCAGGACCTATAGATAATTGGGCGAGAGCAGCATTAACTGCACTAAACCACTTTTCTCAGAAAAAATTTTTGGATTCTTAATGTAATTAAAAGAGATCAGATTCATGTAATTCGGACAGCCAGATCAAACGTGATTAATCGACTGACATCAATGTTTGATTCGAGGCAATCAAATTTTAACTCACATTTTTATATTTTAAGATTCCTTTTCGAATCAGGTACTCATTAATTGGAATATCTTAAAAATTCGATTGGCATTTAAGATATTTTATATTTAATTTATAATAATTTTTTTTACAATTATGGTCAAGGCATTATTTTTTTTTTGTTGATCTTGTCATATATCGTCTACTTTTATCGTATTTTTTTTTAAATCAGCATTATTTGAGTGGAATAGTAAAATTCAATTTAGAGAATTTTGTTAGTAAATTAGAAAAAAAAATCGGTACATAAAAATTTAATTTTATATACCTAACCTATAATTTTATTTTCGATAAATAAATAAAACTGACTCTCTGCGATTTACGGATTGTAAAATTTGAAGTGGATTCTGATTTTTACTCGTCATGTAGTTTAGGTTCCAATTAATTAGACGGAAATGACTCGAATTAAATTTATGGTTTGGTTTAGTTCGATTTTCATCTTTCGAACAAATCATGTTCACTCCAGGCCGGAAAAGTTAGGGATGTCGATGGGCTAGGAAAGGTCGGGTATTTGAAAATCTGGACCGATCACATGCCCTAAAACATGTGAAGTGGGACGCAGTTTGACCCGAATTATTAAAAAAATTAGTAAAATTATGTTAATTATAACTTAAGATACAATATAAATATATGTTTTATAGCAGTGTACTTAAATAAATTTAAAATGCTTAAAATTTACCCAATCTTAATATAATTGAACTATTATTATCATCCAATTTATTAATAGAAAAGTACACATACCCTAAATAGAAATTAATATTAAATATATAATATAATATTTATTGTATTGCAAGTCAGATCGGGTCGAGCCGGACGGGTCATGAGAGACCCTGACCCACCCGAAAATAGGTTAGGTGGTTAGGTCTGGTCAGGTCACGTTGCACAGATCCCTAAGAAAAGTCCTTTGTGTAGTAGGTATACACATAACGTATTATAAGGTAATGGTTGTTTTAATACATTAATAAAAAGAAATAGTTAACTAATATGAGTTGGTTCAGGGGATAAGACATTTGTTCTTCTTAAGTAAAGGTCTCGGGTTCGAATATTTGTGAATTATACTATGAGAACTTTACCCCTTAATAGGTCGACTAGGCGTGAATAAGATTAGTCAGTAGTCCAAATGACTTCTCGATATCAATGGTGCATACCGAAAAAAAAGATTGAAAATATTCAAGATTCCTTAATGGCCCAACATGGCATGAACTTGATCGGATAGAAGTTCAAAGGATTTCACCAGTGGTGCAAACTGAAAGAAAAGATTGTAAATGTTCCAGCTTCTGTCACCAAAGTCAGTTGGTTGATGTGATTTGATACTTCTTAGTTCTTACCGTTAAGTAAAGATATTAGGTTTGAATTTTTGTAAATTGAAAAACTTTACTTTTGGAGAGTTTTACTCATTTGTAGGTCGAATCGATTCGAATTGTATTAGCAATGGGCCGTTCGACTTTCGGATATTAGCAGCCACAGACCAAATGAAAAAATTATCGGTTCAGGCGGTCGGTCTAATTGGTTGGGTTAATATGCCATGAGTTGTAATGTTATATGTTAACGAAGCTGACGAAGGAGAGGGAGTTACCTCGTTCTCCGCTTCGGCCGCGCCGCCTACACCGCCACGCCGGCTGTCTGTAGCTGGATGACACCGTCAGTTTCTTCACACTTTCGATCTCCGATGGTTACATTCATTCTATTTAGCCGAATTAAAATGTCTCCGGATGGCCGTACAGTTCGCCAAGACGGCGACGGAATTTTCAAAGTCCGCCACTGTAGCTCTCATCGACATAGACTCGGAGAACGTTCAAATCTATGCCAAGTACGTCTCAATAACGCTGGTTCCTTCCAGTGTCTCCTTCGTCAACGCTCATCACATGAAGGTGGACTGCTAGCGCCTTCTACTTAGATGAGATCTTATGAAGAGAGAGAGAGAGAGAGAGATGTACGGCTCAAGCTGGAGATTGTTTCCCATTTGCATAGTTTCATTCTCAGAATAGTCGTGGAGGGCAGATGTTTTGAATTGCTTGCTTGTCGGAGTAGAAGTCCCAAACTGATCGAAAATCGTTTACCTTTAACTTAGACTGATTACTTTAAAATCGAAAGGTCTTGGTAGAGCTTTCAGAAATCTCACTCTATCACTAAGGGCACGGTTGGTTTACTGGAATGAACTAAAGTGGGAATAGAATGGGATGAGAAAAGGAATAAAGGGGAATAAGTAAAATGAGGAAAATGAATATTTTTATTTAATTGAATAGAATAAAGTGATATTAAATAGAGTTTTTAAAAGTAAAAAGATAAAATTACCCTTACTATATATATTTTAAAAATATTAAAATAATATATATATTTTTTTAAAGAGAGAGGTAGTCGTGTTCTTCCCCACCCACCCAACCCAACCCCCCCCCCCCCCCCCCCAGCACCCATGGCCATGGCCAACCCAACCCCAACCCCAACTAGCACCCGCAAACCGGAGATTCCGAGCCATCCCAAGCCCTCGAGCCATCCCGAACTCCCGAGCCACCCTTCCTCCTTCTTCCTTCCTCCATTTCTTCACCCGAGCAACCAGTAGAGAGAGAAAAAATAGTCAAATCCGTGATGAAACGAAAGGCATGGGAAGGCTCCAGAGGTTCGGAGAAGGCACGGGGTGGTACAGTAAGGCTTGGGAGGAGACATGGGCGGCATGGGAGGGGAGACGAATTTGCACCGGAAGGCTCGGAGGAGGCTTGACTATGTTGGCGACAGTCTAATGGCAGTGGTGAGCAGCCGGTGCAGTGGCGGAGACGGGTGGCAGAGGCAATGGTATGAAGCAAAAATTCGATGAACAGTCGAGGATAAATACGTAATTTGGCATCCTATTTCGTGTGAGAGTTTCTATTCCCGGCCTGGGTGGGAGGAATGGCTATTCCTCCTCTATTCCGGGTGGACCTAGAATAGTTATTTCAGATTGGCCTATTCCGGCCAACCAAACGGCGGAATAGCTATTCCGTGCAGAATAGTTATTCCTATTCCACCCAACCAAACATGCCATTAGTTTGGCCCGTTCCATGGCGCTTGCACTGTTCATGCTGTAGGTTTTGACATTTCGGATTGTTTGCCTGTCAATAGAATTGCAGATCATACTAAACGGGTTGGAACGTTTCACCGGAATTAGGACCTCGTTGATGTTGAATTTGTTAGCACGTCTGCAAGGTTGCCTTCAATTTGAGTCTGTGCTCTGCTCTTTCTGCTTGAGTCTGCAATTTCAATCAGACAATTTTAGGCTCTGAGATCATCTGGCAATGGTCGCTTAAACTTCACACGGTATAAGAGCTCGGTTTCAATCTCAATGCTCCCCATGTCTTTCGTAGGCGACTTTGTAACTTGGAACTGAATTGCACCAGCATTAAACCTCCGATTTATGGTTTCGGTTGGCCCGAATTTGAGCTCATTCTGCTTCAAGAACGGGAAGGAAATGGTGGTTCTCGTGGCTGAGGTGAAGAGGCTTGGATGTAGAGGTAGGGTGGAGTTAAGTCACAGCCCAGTGGGATCTGTGGAGGCCTGATGGCAAAAGTTTGGCTGCAAGGTCTTGAGGAGTTCCATTGTAAGGACTTCTACAGCGAAAGCTACACCAATGATCATCATTCATTCACCACCTTGACGGTCAATTAGTTCAAAACTCAATTTCATGCGATTTGACGAGTCTAAGATCTCATGTTTGAATCCACTAGAAGTGTGCTCTCTAGGCCTAGCTTGGATGACACTGACTTCTTGAAGACTTGAACGATACTAGACCTTGATATATTTGTAATTGAACATTGTATAATAGAGTGTCCGAATCGCCACTGGTGCTACTCTTCTTTACTCTTTTTCCTGTAGCATCATGACCATCCATTTGATTGAAATAGATCTTATGCGCACATTCGCATTCCTACTCACGCTAGGTTACAATTTCCCAGCTTTTCCATGTCGTGTAAGTTAAGATTACCTTTATACGGTAAGACACTGTTATTTACTTTGGTGATTTATTGGCAGATATGCAGGACGAGGAGAGAGAGCTGTAGCCTGCGTCGTGCGCTTGCGTCTCGGCAGACGAATCAAGAAACAGAGCATTCCTCCTACCTCTTCTGCTCGAGCAAATTACAGCACCATCGCTCCGGAGGGTTTCCCATGTCAATTAGTGATGACACCGATTCTGAAGTGGAGATAAGTCACAGCAATTGATCGGTGTAGTCTAGTGAATTTGATTGAACATTCGGGCTGGCCAAGAATCTATTCTGGAAACATGCCATTTTCATAGTGACGATGCTAAAAGAAAGTCTGCATCTTACTGAAGCTGTTCTATGCCCACTCAAAAGGAGCAGATATGGCACAGTTGATCATAATCTCATTATACAAGCATCAGATTCGAATAATATGAAAACAAAAGGCTTTTAATTTCCATTATCTACCGTTCCAAACATTCCATAAGACCAAATTCGTTACAGATACAGAGTATCCGGTGCTAAGAAATACGAGCAGCTCCCAGTCTACGATTTCAGTTTCCTTCCTAGGCAGTGTCACGGTGAATTGAAAACTCACGGATTGCTTAGAAAGGGGTTCCGGTCCCGCTTCTTGTCTCGGTTGGGCTGTACAGGGCAGACCTGTTCCTTGGCCTGTTCTCCTCGAGCTGCTTGACAACCTCGTCCATTGTCGGCCTCACGGAGGCCACCGGGGCACAGCAGCCCATCGCGAGCTTCAGGGCCTGCACGAGCCCTTCCTCCATCGGACTCCTTACCCCCTTCAACACCTCGACGTCGAAGACCTCCATTGTCGTCTCCTCCAGGACGGCAACCTTCACCATCGAGGGCAGGTCTAGAAACTCCCCATTCCTGCTGCTCTTCCCGGGCTTCTTCCCAATCAGTATCTCCAGCAGAAGAATCCCAAAGGCATACACATCGGTCCTGGAGTTTGACTTCTTCATGCTGTGGAGCTCCGGGGCCTTGTAACCATCCGACTTTGCAAGTGCCACCATCTCATCAGCCACGGAAGGTATCATGAGCTTGTCCAGCCCGAACTCGGTGAGTCGGGCCACGAAGAACTCATCCACAAGCACGTTCTTGGACCGGACATTACCGTGGGTGACCGGGACCTCAAGGCCGGTGTGAAGATGGGCCAATCCTTTCGCGATTCCAAGAGCAATCTTGTGACGCCTCGCCCAGTTCAAGACCGGCTTCCCTGCCCTGCTTTCTGAAATTACCAATCCAAAACTGGTAGGGTTGAGCAATGGACATCAATATCTTACAACTAATTTCACTACATTCGACAACAATGATTCCATTGCCAACAACAGATGCATATTGTGACAAACTGAATCGGGAGAGAAATGCTAACGAGCTTTTCTCACCAACTTCTCTCATTAAATCACGCAGGTTAGATATAAAGCCTTGGTGGGGCAGCCGTGCTATGTGACAGTTCTGATGTGGTATTTCCACCCAACTAGTATTTGGCAACTGTCCAAGTTCACCACATCATCATCTTCTAATAGACAATTGGACGGAGAATACCGGCTTGGTATTTCTGTCTGTTTTTAACAAGATGACAATGGGGTGTGATTGAACAAATGCCAAACACCGGTCGGGGCAGGGCGGAGATACCACATGAGCGCCGCCACGTGGTGTGCTGCTCCGCCAAAGACTTCCTCAGCGTTTCTTCTTAGCCGGATCTAACATTCTCCATTTTCAGCAACAAACTAACCAACTGGCAATATCTAATGAGATACCATTCATCAAGCCTAGCAAACACAAGTCCGACATCGGATTCTGTGAATACTACACTCGATGAGCACAAAGAGAGGAAACACAATACCGTGCAGCAGGTCATGGAGGGTCCTGACTGGGAGATAGTCATAGATAAGCAGCTTCTCCCCACGCTTCCCCTGGTAGAAAGCCCTCAATGGGATCAGATTCTCGTGGCGAACCCTCCCCAGCTGCTTGATCACCGGCAAGCACGAGACCCGGTCCTTGCAGCTCCCTTCCCTCAGCAGCCTCAGCGCGATCGTCCCTCCATCGGCGAGTTTTGCCTTATAGACTGTGCCATAGCTCGTCTTCTCCATCACCTGCCCTGTCGCGTTCAAAACGTCCTCGAGAGTCAAATGCTCGCCTCCCTGGAACAGAATGAGCTTCCCTTCTCCCCCTCTGATCCCTCCATTCTCCTCATCCTCTCCTTCCTCCAAATCCTCCTCCTCACTCACCTCGCTGCTCTTCTTCTTCTTGTTCTGCATATACCCGATGAACAGGGAAGCGGCCACAACCGCCCCGGTCATCAGGCTGATCACAATCCCCGCGATCGCCCCTGAGCTAATCCTCGAGCTTTCCCCGCAGGCCCTCAAGGGAGTTCCGCAGAGCCCGGGATCGTTTCCCTCGAAGGAGTCAACACCGAACCTCGTCCCACCGAATATCGGGAGCTGCCCGGTGAAATTATTGTGAGAAAGGCTCAATCTTTCCAGGTTGATCCCCGCCAGGGACTGCGGTATCGTGCCGGAGAACAGATTATTCGAGAGATCAAGCTGCTTGAGGCCTGAGAACCGGGTTACGAACTCGGGGAACTCCCCCGAGAACCGGTTGCTGCCCAAATCAAGAATCTGCAGGTTGCTGCAGCTAGAGTTTGGGAGGGCGGGCTCGGGAAGAAGCCCGGAGAGGGAGTTCCCGTGGAGCCGAAGCGTCGAGAGCCGGTCGCAGAGGTTCCATATGGAAGGAGGGAGGACTCCATTGAAGAGATTGTCTCCTAAATCTATCTCGGAGAGAGAAGAGCTATACCCTAACTCGAGAGGGACGGACCCGGAGAGGTTATTGATGTTGAGGTAAAGGCTCTGC
Source organism: Lagerstroemia speciosa (assembly GCA_037672795.1). NCBI lineage: Eukaryota > Viridiplantae > Streptophyta > Magnoliopsida > Myrtales > Lythraceae > Lagerstroemia > Lagerstroemia speciosa. Next base: position 2,243,583 of record CM075301.1, read on the forward strand.
AGCAGGGAGAACTCGCCGAGCTCTCTGGGGAGGGAACCGGAGAGGTTCGCCGACGGGAGCTGGAGGGAGAGGAGATGGAGGGACGGTTCCTTGTAGAGGGAGGTGTTGGACCAATAGGGCGATGACACGTCAGCGCAGGGCACTGGGTTGCCGTTGGAGAAGACCCATTTGAGGCCTCTCCACTGGCACAGCGGCACCGAGGCGTTCCACGAGGAGAGGAGGAGGCTGTCGGCGGAGCCCTGCAGGGAAGGTCTGATTTTGCTGAGGAGGAGATCAACGTCTGTTGAGGAAGAAGAAGAAGAAGAAGAGGATAGTGGGGGTGCGATCGAGAAGAAGAAGAAGAAAATGCAGAGAGAGTGGAACTTCAAGAGCTCCATCAATGGAGGCTGACCAGGTTACCCAGAGATTGAGTGTGAGAGTGACAGTGAGCAGAGTGAGAGTGAGAGTGAGAGCGAGGAGAGTTGCTTCTATGGAAGAACGCTGCTCCCCTGAAATAAATTATTGGTTTCCCTTTTCTTTTTCCATTATATATAAGACATACATACATATATATATATGAGGATTAAGGTTCCTAGAAATCTCCTTTGTGTAAGTTTTTCTTTGGAAATTTCGCGCACCGAGAAAATTTATAATTAAGATAATTTTTTTATTAGATCGAATGTGCATGAACTTGAGCTGTCAGGCCTCTGGAATGTAAATAGCTTAAATTATTGAATTTCTGGATATCGTGTCTTGGACAAAACATGTGAACAAGGTTTTGTGAGGGACCGTCATTCCACTTTATTTAAGCGTACAAATAAGATACGTAGAAGGGGTAAGCATCGTATGTAATGGTATTATTATATCAAAACTGTCACGTGATGACACCAATCAATAAAATCAAACCACATGATAGCAACTAATAAAATCAATAGACTCAGCCAACGGGGCGGTAGCCCCACTGGTGGGGGACTGGGGAGCTCACCTAGAGCTCCCAAGTTCAAGCCCCAGGAGGGGCACTTCTCCGTTGGTGGGGGCTTTCAGCCCTCTTGAGCCCGTCAGGTTCGCCTGGCTTACCCGGCACACGTGGTTTGCGGGCTATTGCGTGTGCCCCGAGGAGGAGGTATCGCAACCACCGCTAGTCGGGCCCGGAAGGCGCTCGGATACCTCGGTTAACAAAAAAAAAATAATAATAATAGACTCTACGCGATGACACCGTTACACACAATATTCTCTCGAAAGAGGGATGAAAGGGTTGAAAATTCTATTGGTGAGATCAATTTTGAAACCTCTATAATGTATCCATTTTTTTTCCAATTTATCCCATTTTATATATGAAAACGTGGTCTGACAGAAAATTAATACAAAATTTAAAGGCTTTGCATCAACAGAAGGAAATTAAAAAAGAAGACCATAGCAGTATCAGTATCGATGAAAAAAAAAGTTACATTGAAGTTTAAGAAATTGACCTTAAATTTGAATTAATTATAATTATAAATTTATAAAATAAATGAGCAAAAAGAATGCTTGAAAATAATTTCTAAGCAAATTTCTATTTCTTCCGCAACTGGTCCAACCCAAGTTAAACTTCTCATCTGGGGAAAGCTGACACATTGTTTGACAATGGAGGGCAGGGGTAATCTCCCAGTCCACTAACCCTACGGCCCTGATCGGAGTTCTCCTCATCATGACCCGTCCGGTTATGATCAGACGGTTGAGAAAAAACCACAATAATTAAAAAGGAACTAGCTTATAAAAAAATAAAAAATGGAATTATTTCAATAGTCTTTTCCCTGTCACGGATAGTCTCGTGAATCGTGATCATGGAAGAACGGAAGGAAGATATCATGATACGGACAAATTTTTAAATAATTATATTTCAGTATACAATATGAAAAATACTAATTAAATTATAATAAATAAATATATTATTATTAATTATTAAAGTATTTGTCTTAATTATTATTTATTAGAATAATTTAATTATGTCTTTATCATTGATGTCCATTTAAGATTTTTTTTTCTTAAGCAAGCTTCAATTTCACTCATTAATATTAAATTAAAAAACATTCATAATTTCAAATCGATGATGATGTTATTACACAATTCACTAGTTACTGAAATACTAAGTAAATGTAGTAAACTGACAATATGCAGTAGGACGGTGTCGGGGGTTTAATAGCGGACCCCATGCAGTATAATATATCGTCTGATGGATTAGTTGGTTGCAACAACGCCAAACACTATTAATATTAAAAAAGAAATATTAAGTAAATAAAAAATAATTATAATATATTTTTAAATTTAATTATTTATAAATCGGTTTTAATATTAAATTGTTAAATAATTTACGGATCTGTATTTTATATTTGGACAGCTCTCGCACGCGCGCCATTCGAACCGCACAGCGAGAGACCTTTTTCTCTTTCCTCGCATAACCTTCGGAAACATAAAGAGTCGGTGTTGTCCTTTCGGTGCAAAGCGTGAGGACGGGTACACCGGAAGAAACGTGCTCTCGGGCTCCCTATTACGTACACGTGGACAGGTGCTCGATCCCACGGATAGGATGATGAAGGTGCAGGTTGGGCTCGGTGGGGGTGAGGGCAGAGAAGAGACGGAGTCAAAGAGGAAGAGTGTGCGAGGGGAAAAGGGGGAGAGGTCAAATCTTTGTCGACAGCAGAGAGGGGGGAGAGACATGTGGGGCCCATGGAACAATACGGAGATAGGAAAAAGGAGACCCTTTTCGCGGGATCTGCTATTGTGCGGCGACTTCCATCAATCCATTCCCTGGGGCCCTCCTCGCCCATTATTTTCGGGAATAAAAATAATAAAAATCCAAACTTTCGGTGCGCGATGAAATTATATTAGCAACTATAAAATTTAGTCGAATAAATTACTTGTGAAAAATACAAATTTCATTTTTGTTATTACATATGTCACGAAGATAAATTTCGATTATGACCTAGTGGAATATCTTGTGTGCATTATGAAAATATATGGTGAATGAACTCCGGAATCCATAAGTGATAGCGCAATTCAGTTGTCAATCTCTTCAAAAATCATGTCAAATGGGACATTGTCAAGAATTTTTATTAGTGACAAGTTTAAAAAATCATTAATGATACAAAATTTACTTACGCAGAAGATAGTAATAATGGAATAAATAAAATTTATACTTTTACAAGCAATTTTTATAATTTATAATATAATTTAATCTTCCCTAAAATTTTATATTTTTATGTACAATTTTTATGCTTTATGATATAATTTAATTATGCGTGACAACTTCGTGCCCTTTTACTTTTGTATCCCTTATTTGGGAGGAAAAGGAAGACTTTCCGTTTATTTTATTTTTTTCCCTAAATCATTTTTTATAGGTTTATTATTCTAGTGATTTTCTTTTTGGTTTACACAACACAGTATCTCCGAGTCAGCCGTAATGGCCAAGATTCCTAAGAAAATTCTTGTCCACTCTATCAAACTGAGATTCAATCATGTGATCACCCATTTGGGGACTAATAAAGAAACTATTAGATCAACCCTAAGTTAGTATTATAATAATTTTGGTAGTTTAATAATTTAAACTATATAGCAGTACTTACATAATATCACATATATCAATTTTGTTATCTCTTAAGTTTGGAGGAATTAGGAGATCGAGAAAGATATGCCAATATTTTGGATAAGAGAAAAAGACACTAGGTGCCCAATATGTTTAGCGATTCTTATAAGTGTATCCTAAATATTTCGAAGTGATAATTTAAAGTGATAAATCAAGTCTTATATGTTGCTCGTGTTACAATATCGAATAGTTTCCTTCACCTACTGTTACTTTAAACTGACGAGGAATCGATGTGGTATTGAATGACAGAAATAACTCAATGTGATAATGCTGGCAACATCTAGGACTTGATTTATTATTTTGAAATATTTAAGATACGTTTATAAGAATCGGCAAACATATGCGGCAACTCATGATATCTTTTTCTCTTTTTGGCAACAGAACACCCGTTCATTGAAGAATAAGTTATAAATGGCAAAAATGAAAATGGTTAAATTAACTTTTCATCTGTAAAATATCTCTTCAAAAAATAATATTAAAAAATGGTATTAGTATCCATTAATAGTTGACCCCTGCCCTCATTCTAAACAAGTTGTTTGAGTGGAATGGTGCATCAGGGAGGCCCCTCCATCCCTTCTCCAATATCTCTCTCTTTTTTTTTTAATTTCATTATTTCATTATTCTTTTATCATTTCATCAAATTTTTAATAAAATAACAAGGTACTAAAAGTGTACTCTCTTGAGAATTTTGAGCATCGAGTCCTCACTTTTCCTTTATTTTTTTATTTTTTACACAATAATCATTTTCCAAATTAAAATAAGAAGAGTGATCAGTCCCTTTTCCCCCCTTTACTGCATAATTAAATCTTTGCTAATTTTCGGTCCTCTTTATCAATTGTTTCTTCGCCCAGCTGCCTCAAAATTCGATTTTGTTTGCCATTGAGTTGGGATCTGATTAACGCTTAATAGCACAGTACAATGCGAAGTCGAAGGCCAATATCGAATTAGCTCGTCGCATTGACGGAGAACGTACGGATGGTCTTCTCCTGTTTCGGAGATCGACGGGTATCGAGGTTCTATCAGGATGTCGCGTACGATCGGGACAGGAACCCTGGACATGCTTACAACAGAATGATGGCAAATGGACGTTTTCTTCATGGGCTCGTTCAATCCCATGAAAGCAGTGTCTCCATGTCTCGATGCATTTGTCATGGATTGACCACTCTTGAATGATGGCTGAATCAGCAATCCATGATTGCCAAGATGAACAGTTGCTTTCGTGTAAACGAGCTGCTAATTTGGAAAAAAAGTCAAACAATTTCATTTCGAATTTAAGGTGTTTTTTTTGGGTGTGAAGTTAATTACAATATGGTATTGCAACCAATTTTATATTATAAATTACAGTATTTAAGTGTAAAATTTACGATTGGTTAAAATTATGTAGTTTAATTGGTCAAAATTATATAGTTACGATTACCGAGCTTGACAAAATTATATTTTTCAAATAATATAATCTCATATTTCTACCGATAAATATAAAAATCATGGTTAAAAATTTCTCTATTATTTTATAATCTAAAAATATTCGAACCCAACAGTCTTGAAGGAAAATTAAGTGATTATGTAATTTCTTTCATTCCTCATATGATAAAAGAGTTTTTTCTTTTTTAAAAAAAGTCCACAAACCTTTTTCCCATAAAAATAATAAATTGTTTAATGGTTTTTCGGCTAAGTATTGTCAGATAAAGAAAAATATTAAGATAGCAATGACACTTCAGTTATAGTGAAATTTTCTTTAATTATAATTTAAAAATGAGATTTGAAAAAAAATTGAAAAATTTCGAAGTAGAGTAGTTATAGAAATAGTTTCAATTTAAGAATTTTCACTTTTTTCTCGATTGCGAATGTTTTATCTATAATAAAATCTGCAATACAAAGTTTCCACTTTACATGGAAAATGCGAAGGACATGTGCAGTCAAACTCAATCTTAAGTCTCTAATTCGTGCCCTCATTGCATGCACAAGACATCAATCGACAAATGGATCATTAGCATGTCTCTTTCCTTGGAAATTTTACTGTTTAATTCCATGCCTCAGCAGGCAAATCATTTGTCACCCAGTTGCATGATTTTCCTCTACCCCACACTCCCATAATTGCCCCTCATATTCAAACCGGAGACCCAATTTAGCCGTTTGAAAGGGGCAAAACCGTCATTTACTTCTTTCAAAAATTGCAACTTGGCCCCTCTGGATCTTATAGAGTTAATCTATTCCACCTAAATAAGTTTTCGGTCTCAAATCTTATGATAAGAGATAATTTATGATCGAGTGAGTTAATTAAACGTAGATCGGTTTGGGATCATTAGGCTTCTAATTCATAGAGACCTCGCGTCTGCCAGCGACAAGCAACACTAATTACACCAAATCCCTTTTCTGGTGACACTATATTTTTTCGGTGCTTGAAGAAGATGCATAAACCTAATAATAGGAGATGGAATGAATAAAAAATAAAGGAGTGCGAAAAATTTCACTAGCGAGAATCAAACCTACGACCTATTGATCTTGGGTCGAGAGCAATACCGGTTGTATTATATTCTTTTTTCTTTTTGGATCACTGATATTCAGAAATCTAACGGGTCATGACTAATTCAATTCGAACTGGATGAGTCATAAGATTGAAATCTTATTTAAGAGAAAAAGACATCTTATCGTCACAACCGATTTAATTTGCTACAGCACCACATTCTTACATTGACCGAGAACTCAATGCCTGAAGCTTCCCTAGTATAGCATTTTGAAGCCTATGAGAAGGCTTTACCTTTAGAACATGGTCAGACTCACTTTCAATGCAAGTTAGTGCCGACCAGGAGCCCGACACATAGGTTGCAATTATTCCGAGCATAATACAAAACGCTACAAGGTTTTCATATATCTCGTAAACACTGGGCAGAATTGAATTACGTACCGAATCCTGTATAAAAATAAGTAAAAATCCTCTGACTATCGAGCAATCCAGAAGGGTAACACGCCAACACTGTTCTAGGTGATTCTAAATAACTTTCTAACTCGAGCCTCAAGGTTCGCGTGGTCCGGCGGCATTTAGGCGCATTCCAATCTCAGAAAAGGTCTTACTTATAGTATAAGACCTCCCATGTTAACTCATGGAAAATATTGTCGATATTTCTTATACATATTTTCTGAATTCATGTCTCGAGAAATTGAAGAAATCTCGTTAAAACGAGTTAGCAATATCCACGAAATTTTCACAAGGCCCACAAAATTCTGCCTAGAATGTTTCAGCTCGGGTCGGTCTTTTGATCTACGATTTTCGATTTATGACAAGAAATTGTAACATTTAACACTGGATCGGCTTCCACATATGCCCAGAAACAGCAGAAGTACTTGGAATGAAACCTTTTTTTTTTAATGGGAATGTGGAATCCTAGAAAGCTATTCATGAGTAATTTGTAATAATTGAAAAATGCATAGGCATGGTAGAAACACAATCATTGAATTGCGGCTGTGCCCCGCGACATCATTTGGTCTTTATTCCCTTCATTAAATTGAGATTCCCCCAAGCCGAGTGAGCCCACACTTAGAAAAATCAAATCCCAACAGCCCCAGAGGCAGCAAGAGCCATTCCATGCTTTTCTTACTTTTGGACAGAAACACATTTCCTAGATCTCTTTCTCATATTCAGTGATCCCACATCGGCTGTACAAGGAAGACGTATTACATTTATAAGATTCAGTGATCTCAAGAGTACTTAGACTAAATTTTTTGGGTGATTGAATCATGGCTTTACATATATTGTTAGAGTCGATTCTACTCCATAATTGTGTGGGATTGCAGTCGGTTTATGTTTAGAGGCAAATTGATAAACGAAATCGGTGGAGAGCAGTTTGAACTTGACCTAGGAGCATTACTTGGGAGACTGTCACGTCCATTGATCTTACATCGACCATGCAGATATAGCATTTTTGGTATAATTATAAGGTTTTGTGATCCTTTTTTTAATATATATACCATGGGGTATTCAAATTTCGACTAACTAATCCACACGACCATGTACACACACCTACAAGTATATGTGATAAGGTAAATTCAGAGATGTAGGCTGATCTCAAGGGAATTTGAATTTTGGATAAGAATAACACTTCACTTCTCCTTACCACCACTTGGCCAATCTCTTGGAGTTTACCGTGAGAGGTAAGGTTTGGTGATCCTAAGACTAGGTATATATGCATTTTTGGATGATGAGCTCATGATGTTACAATCTTTTTGTTGCGATTTTCTAGACTGTTAAATTCGATTTGACATTTATTTGAAGTTTGAGTAGAAAATCCGAATCCAATAGTACACGACTTTGAAACCCGGGAGTTCCCCCTGCTGTCCCTGAAAGAACACGACCCGGTCCTCGACACTGTCAAACCTTTTCCGGCCTCACACAACAATCTTCTGGTTGTAAGCCTTGTCACGGGACTTTGATCGTGGCCTGTGACCCGACAAACCTTAACTTGTGTTGAGGAAGGTGCCTTTCAACTAATCAGGGAAATCCTAAACCATAGAGTAGATTCGAGAAAATCTATGATGAAGTTCGGATAGAATTCGGTTAACAAATCAAGGAATTAATTGAAATCAATTACTGTTTCGGACAACTGTGGCACTCTGATTGTCGGTAAAATATAAACTAGTTCATGCAAATAACTTTAATTTACCGTAATTTCTTTACTTGTACTCTAATTATCGTGCCGTTGAAACTATTAAATTTCCACCGGGGCATACAAAAATCTCGGACCCGTTTCCGTAAATGACTAAGCTGATAAGTGGCGGTACCCAATTTTCTTATAAATCTAAATTTGTTCTTCAACCTAATCGATATGCAATTCAACGTGAAGTACTAGATTAAAATGTCAAGACAAGGACAAGGTCAATCTCTGATCTCTTTGGTTCCAGAAGTGCTCCACCAAGATCAATCTGGCGAAGGATCCAGAGAAGACATCATGGGAAATGATCAGGAGTGTCATTTTGGACATTAATGAAGCGTTTTGTGGTGCTACGTTGGCAAGATCGATGTTATTAAGTACTGGTTGTTCAATCCGTTTTATATGCTCACAGTCTAAACACGAAAATCCGAACAATTAGTAAAGGGAGTGGTCGTGGGGTCACCAGCGCAGCTGTTTTATTTACCAAAAACATGCTAGAACCGTTTATGGACTGGGACGGTGTCTGGATAAGTCGACGAGAAAATGTTATGTTTACAAGACAACGAGGGATCCGCCCGGATTTCTATGGTTTATGTCCCCATCTTTTTATCTTTTTATATGTACAATCAGTATTCAGAAATTTTATTACCCTCGGATTATTTCAGTTCGAGCAATTCCAACCCACAATAAGTTAGGATAAAACTTGTCCCGGCATGAGGTTTTTTCCGTTCATAGAAATTCATACCCGAGACCTTTGCTTAAGGGAATTAAGTGCTAAATTACACGAAGAATGAATCATTTTGAATGAATGAAATTTAATGACAAAAAAAAATGTACATAAAATACGCCTCTCCATACTCCGAGAGAATTACACGAAGAGTCACAACAATTCATAATCTTTCTTTATTTCTCAACACTTGTGCCCGCGCATCAACTTGGCTAAACTCTCAACACTCACACTCACCCCTTAGGCAGTGAGCAAAATTGGCCAGGAGTAGGCTTTCTTTTCCACACTCGACTTATTCATCACGAGCTGGACATTTTATTTCTAATCTCAATTTTTTATCATAAAGTTCCACATGCGGACATGCATGGCAATGTGCGGTCACATGGTAACGCATTTTGATACCATATTTGGATCGGGTAATGTGCAAGATTATTTCATAACCCGTTCTGATATAATGTACAGATTAAAATAAAATAGAGAAGAGTTATGGTTGATCCAGGTGCGTGATACACTAGAAATTTATGACCATTAACTTGGACTTTTGACTGAAAATAAAATTATCTTATACACCCCATAAATAATAGCAATATAATGTATGGATATTGTATATGATAATTTCTAACGTAAACCTGAACCTACTTATAGTAATCCCCTACTGACCTAAACCTGAATCCGTCTTCGACAATCTCTATTGCTCGCAATTATCGACCTCACCAATAGTCTACTTACAACATAACTGAGCAACATACACACAAAAAAAAAAAAAGGATTTAACCCATCCAGAGATATAAAAAAAGATCAAGGCAGCTGAGAAATATAACATAAGATCACTATCATCATTTTACAAGCAAACCCATAAAGTATATAAATGTACACAACACTACATCAAGATCTACATACAAGCTTCTAAAATCTTATGACATGTAGCAAAAGAAAGAAACCCGCATAGTCATATCTCGACAGTTGCCGGAGGAGAATCGATCGAGGGCCGGGCACTGACTAAGCCGAACCTTCCCCAAAAGATCGTAGCAATCCGATTTTCCCTCTTTGTACAGTCTATTTACTTTGAGCTGCATTGCCAGCTGCAGTCGAAGAGGTCGTTCCTTGGAGATTGCTTTTCCTCTGGGGCTTGCCATTCTCCGGCCTCTTTGGACCGGACTGGGCACCGCCTTCGGCCTGTCGAACTTTCACTCCTCGTATGAGCTGCGACAGAGATTGGATCAGTGCACGTTAGATCGATCAACATATGTGACATCAAAGGTACTCAATCGATCAAATTGACAAAATATTCAAAATTCAGACATGATCATGTATGCTTTGCAAAAAAAGGGACAGGCTACTCGAACGAGAACGTGCTATCAGGATTATACCGACGCCGTATGTTTGGATGGAAGGATTAGGAGGGATTGCCAAATCCACTGTTTGGCAAATTATTTATCCTCCAAATCCCTCAATAAGCTTAGTTTTTCAATTCCTCCTAGGAAGACTAGGAAATTTATGACGAAAACACCCTTAATATTCTGAAATACGAAAAAAGAAAATCATACTCTTCTATCTTTCATCTTTTCAGGCATGCAGTCACAAACTCAAGATTTTACCCAGCTTCTCCTAAAATGCTAAAATGAAAGAACAAAAATAAATATTCATGAAATTCATAACTTTTATATTTGGTATGTACATTTTCTAGAATAAAATATTTGGGTAAGAACCATAATGAAATCAAGTTAAAATTAATTTCATGATAAAAATAAAATGAGTTGTGTTTTGGTTAATATATTAAAACAATCATAAATAAAAATTTAAAAATTTTGTTAACTTTTCTCAATACATTTTATAAAATATTTATTGAAAATGATAAAGTAGTTAATTCAATTTTTGTGTCTCTCCAAATCACTTATTTAATAATAATATCCAAATAAGGGATTTGAATGAATAGTTTATCCATCAAAATCCTTTCCCTGCCTTCCAAATAATTTCATTTCCCTCCCTTCCCCTCAAAATCCCTCAATCCAAACATAGTACAATCGATTGAATCGATCAATCTATGCATTCATACAGGATGACACTTAACCAAGTTCGATCCATGTTCGAGCAGTCACACCGACAAATCTATGCATACAAATGGCACTTTCTACACTCAAAAGATAATGTATTTGATTTTGCAGTTCGCCAAAAATGGGAGAGAACTCTTACGTATTTGCCGCATTTCACGTCCGAGTATATGACTATAAAGTCCCCTTCCTGGAGCCCGTTCGCTCTCACGAAGTCTCCTGAATTAATTAACATAAACCCCAGATCAGTAAGCATTCATTATCCAATATTTGATTTGAATAGCAATTTCAATTAAACAAGAAAAATTAACAATTTCAAGAACAATACTAATTACAATCAACAACGTTAACCTGTGTTCTCGAGGAGGTACATCCTGCTCTTATTGTTTGGCCAAAATCTGAAACCCCATAAGAGGAAAAAGACATCAAGTTTCTGTTTAATAATTAAATTTTTTTAAAAAAATTCTTTTTAAAAAGGAAAAGATTCAGTAGCAGAATCAATGAAGAATTCGTGCATGGGAGACACATGCCACACAAACTCTGAAGGAAGGAAAGGATAGAGGAAATTATAATTACTACGAAATTTATTAACATTAAATCAAAAAGAAATCGAAAAAACTCTTATAAATTCGATTATTATTGATGAGATTTACGAGATTTACAAGGCTCATTTGTAATCCGAGAAAATCGAAACGAACTGAAAATATTTATAAACCTGTAACGCATGTTCCAAACCCTAGAAGTCCCAATGTCCTCCATTGAAATGGAGATCCCATCTCTTGCCTCCAGTTCTGGGAGATGAGTTTCGGCTTCCTTCTGTTCATTGAATCAAAATAAAATCAAATTCCTGATTAATAAATCAAATTAACTAATTATTATTACAAAAATTAAGCATAAATTTAGACAGAAAAATAGGGTTTTTGTGACCTTTGGCAGCACAATTCTTCCGAGGTTGCCCACATCGCTCTGCTTCAACACCTTCTGAAGCAGAAACTTCAGGTTATTCTCCGGTTTCCAACCCTAATAAAAACCGAAAATTAAGAAATATTATATATCAATGAATGAACACCGATGACTTTGAATGCTGTTAATCGAGTAATACTGGATCCGTCTCAGTAAACATTACCGGTCGCCGGTCTGGAGCAGGTATTTGGCTACGCTGGCTGCTCTGCCCTTGCACGGTGGCGGGCTGCCGCTCAACCGGCTGGTGAAATTGCATCGGCTCCGGTGGCAGCATCGGTGGTGGTGCCGGAGCAGCCACCGATTGTGCCTGAGGAGGCCAATATACCCAGTTGCCAGAGTTGGCCGCCGCAGCTGCTGCCGCCTGATCACATCCCCCCATCGCCCTTGCATGTTGCTGGTGATCCACGGCCATCACCGCCTGATGATGCCCGTTCTGGTGGTTTGCATGGTGGCTGCTGTGATGTCCACCGCTGCTGCGATTGTGGTGATGGGACATCAGCCGCTTCTGCCTTGCCATTCTCTTTTTCCTAGCTTCCTTTGTGGCCGAAGACCCGGGCCTCATCAGCGATCTCTCTCCACTCCCACCATTATAGTACTGCTGCTGGAAATTCGAGTAATGTGAATTGTTCCCATATCCAACGAAAGCCTGAGCAGCCGGTGGTTGAAAATTTGCGTCCCCCGTCATGAAGTTATTATAGTGCGCTGCTGGCCCGAACTGGGGCAGCAACCACGACTGCGGAGACTCAAGCATGTGGTACTCGGCCAGTCCCGGTGGCCCTGGGTACAGATCGCCGTTGCTGGAGAACAGATCGCCACTGATGTATCCAACTGTTGAATGGTTAAAGGACGGAGGAGCTGCCATGGTGGATCCGGCCTGGTCTGATATATATGGACATGCCCACTGGGGCTGGGAGAAGCAAGAGGATGGTTCAGGGGGATAAGAGTTGGTATTAGTGTTGAGCATATTAGGGTTAGGGTTAGGGTTCGGGAACGAGGCCGGGTCGGAGAGGTCTTGAAACGGAGAGTAATGGAGATTATTAGTCTGGGCTTCGGCTGCCTCCTTCCGCTTCCGTTGGAGGTGGTTGGTCTGAACCCACTCGAGGATGAGCTTGAGGAGCTGCTTCATGGCAGCCTTGCCGCCTCCAAGCCGCTGTGCTGCCGACTCAATCGTAGCCTTCTTTATCTTGACTCTCCTCAGGTCCTCGGCCGAGATGCTGTCCCGGTTCGTCCTCAGCCACTCCAGTAAAACCTGCCCCATTTCATCTGTCGCCTCTGTCACCACCACCACTGGCTGCGGCTGCGGCTGCTCACTGGGCTGAGCCGCTGAAGCTGGGTGGCCATGAGTATCGGCTCCTTCCTGTTGTTGTAAATTCTGCTCCGGCTGCTCTTGTGGTAGGTGATGCTGCAGTTGAAATTCCTCTACCGGGTAGCTGTTATTGGTGGCTGCGGTAGGATCGGTGCCTGGTTCTTCAGCTTGGAATAGGGAGGCGGGATCGAAGAGATCGTTGCACTCAAGAAGATCCATGTACCCGAAAGTCTCCATCACATCGAGGCAATCCCCGAGGGCCACTTCCTCGTCGTCCTTGCATGGGGCATCCTCAAACCTGTTCTCGGACAGGATCACGTCCATCGACTCCGTCGAAGACAAGGCCGATGACAGCGTCGGCGCCACCAGCGGAGGCACTGCCGGCTGCTGCAGCACTGGGCTGCGTTCTGTGTCCTGATCCAACCCCAGTACAGCCCATGAGGCGGCCGACGACGCTGATGAGGATGACGACGACGAGGTGGCCTTGACCGGGGCCTGGGCCGAGGAAGACGAGGAGGAGGACGACATGCAGGGAAACTCCGGCACAGGAGGGAAGTCGGTGGCATAGAACGACAACGGTCCGTCGTCATCGAGGAGGCCGTGGCCGATGCCGCCGGCCATGTCGTCGTCCCTCCCCATCGCTTCGAAGCTTGTGACGGCAGCTGCCACCCCGGGATCCATTTCTCCGCCGTAGAACTGCTCCATTTCTTTTCCACAAAACCAAGCCTAGGACTTTCCTGGTACTTTGATGTGTACGGACGAAGGCAAAACAAAATATATATAGATAAAGATAGATATATAGAGAGAGAATCTCAGGAGAGGAAGAGAGAAGCAACAGAAACCATCTGAAGAGGACCCATCACACCACAGAAATATCCATTATCAGCCACATAAACAAATGCCCACTTGCGCAAACTCCATGGTCAGAGTAATTCTCAGTAACTGCCCAGCAAAGAGAATACGTATATGTATACTGCGCAGATCTACTCCCACTACCACACTGCTCTCTACACAAGGACAGGGATGGTCGTCTCCGTCATCGTCTAGGGTTTCTAGTTAAGAAGGAGCCGACAGGGTTATGGATATCTCGCGGGTTGAGTGTTGGTGTTTGTGAACACCATCACCATCTTCTTCTGGGATCTTCGCTTCTCTGTTGGAGATAAGTTTGGGGCCGAGTTTTTTCTGATCCTTTTGTGTCCCAATTCTTTTTCTTTATTGAATCTTGTTGGGGGTTTTTGTTTTATATTCAATTTAATCACTTCTGCATTAAGTTGCAGAAAAACAAAAATGGGAAGAGAGGGAAGAAGACAACAACGGGAGTCAATTGGAGAGACATTAGTTTCAAATTCAAGGTAATATTACTGTACCAAAGAAGTAAATACTTAGTGTATAAGGTATAATGATTCTGTTATATAAGTCTGCCTCTAATATTTAAGTATCAATTTTACACCTATCAATATTTCGAAGAACATTTATACTATAAAATACGATGCAATACTCAGACCAATATTTCCTCCTACAGAAGACATTAAGAGATTCTTATATAAATTAAATTCACTGCTCTATAAATTCAACCAATAGTTGTTCAGTGCATTAACATAAAATATCACGTCATCTTTCTCTACATTAATAACATTATTTTTTTATTTAAATCACGTAGCATTCCAAATTAGCTGAAGGGTATCTCGGGACTAATCTGCGCATTAATAATATTTCTTCTATTAAAACGGCATGATATGTATTATCGACTTATCAAACAAATCGATGATCGAGTTTGTCGATTAACAATTGAGAGACAGAGAACAGAGAAAATGGAACGATGGAGCCGAGACTTTCTCTGCCGCATCGCCGGATTTTGTGCCAACCGCCATACGTTTGTTCCTCTATGGTGGCCCTTCGCGGTGCCCTTCAGACTCAGAGAGTTCACACCAGCTAGCTAAATTCAAAATATTCGAATTTCATGAAAAGACAAGTTCAGATAGTCTTCTCCTTTTAAGGAAGGCAAGAGTAGTGATCAAGCCACTCTACTATGTAATATTTAAGTTTTTCGTATTCAATCGTGAAAATATCAAACGAACTAAACAATCAGTGCTAACACTGGCTCCGCCAACATAGTACCACAAAAGGTCTACTATGGTTTAAGAAGGAGATACGACACTGAGAGTCTTATATGTTTGTCGATTCTTACAAGTGAGTCCTAAATGTTTCAAAATGTTAAATCAAGTCCTATATGTTTTCTGCATTATAATATCGAGCAATTTCCATTACTTTTCGTTACTTTAAGCTAACGTATATCAATACTACGTCAGCGCCACATCAGTACCATGTCAGTTTAAAGTAACGGTAGATGACGGAAAGAAATTGATGTAATAATGCAGATAATATATAGAACTTGATTTGATAATTTGAAACATTTAGGACTTATTTGCAAGAATCGAAATATATATATGACTTTTAGTGTCTTTATCTTGTTTAAGAAGCCGGTGTCTGCCGAGGCACAAAGTCAAGAGTCTCAATATTGCTCAGAACGAGATCGGAACTTGTATCATCAACCTTACCCAACACAAATGGCAATTGTTGCGTGTGTCTCGGTTTTAGGTTCTGTGAATGATTAAAAAAAAAAACTTCTTTATTGTAAGTTCTGTCCATTGATAATCTATCTTTTTCAACTATAAATGATATATTTATATATTTAAAAGGGATGGAAATAACATGAAATAGACAACCTGGAAATTTTACAGATAAGAATCAGCAGTACATGGTAAAACTATCACACCAAACTCCCAATCCCGTTTTGGATCCATCTGGTTCACTGATAATTGACAGTCAAATCGGGAGAAATGGAGAGGAGATTTAAAAACGATTTTTTTTTCCTTTATGTGTCGTATGATATGCAAATATTAGGGTTTTTACTTTTTTTTTTTAAATTTTTTTTTATATTTATCATCATTCTAATTTATATATTAAAATCTATTATATATTTACTTTATAAAATCATCTGTATTAATGATAAAATAATAATTTCAGTAATTTTCATCTCATTCAATATCTACTATCATAATAATAAAAAAATTTCATTAATTGTTCATGTTCTTCTATATCACTTCATATTTACAATTTTAACAATAAACATCTATCAATTTGTTGAGCAAATAATTTGAAATTATAAAGTTTAGAATATAAAACAGCATGATACACTGATAATAATTGAGATTGTTATATATACTATTATAATTTAATGAATTTAAAATGAATTAAATTATAATATATGATAAATAAGATTATTATAAATTTTGTTTCCAATATTCTGCATTTATTTATTTTTAATTTCTTTTCTGAAAGAGCACGCTCTGTCGGCAGTGATTGTAAAGAAACGGGGAGTGATCCAAAGAAATGTGGAAGACAAAGATTGATTGGAGGATTAATTCTGAGAACTCAATATATATATATATATCGTGTTATATTGGAAATGCAAGTTGCAAGAGAGCATATATATAAAATATTATATACATAGGAAACCAAAAAAAAAAATATTATATACATATAATAATTATATATATACATGTTTCGTGCTATACAGGGAATACTTGTGCCGGGTATCACCGTGGCTAGCAAACCTATCGAGAGAGCCGCGTAAAAAGAATTTACCCTAGAAGAGTTTTCATAAATTTAATAAGTTTACATTATTCGAATTGAAATAGTCAAAATTCGTCGAATTTTTATGGACCAAAAAATCTATCAAGCCATCTCGACACGGCTGTGTTAGGCAAAACTCATATTCAATATAAATTAAATAAAGCGGTTTATTTTTTTTATTTATGGATAATGATTCAGGTGCAAATCTAAAATTATAATAAATATCTATAATTAACAGTGTTCTATATTTAAAGTAATGCAGTTTGGAATTAATTGCCAATAAATCTCTCATGAAAGAGTAAGAGCGATTTTACCGGCATGAGATTGGTATCGTGATTCTTTACTAAACCTTAAAATTGGTAATTTTAGGAGGATCGATTACCAGACTGTGACGATCTACGAGAATATTTTTAGAAATTCTAACTCGATTACAGTTTAATCTCAAGGAAGTGACCAAGGATACTGTGCCATGTAAAAAGAAAAAGTTCCGCGGGTTTAATAGGACATCACCGACCACCGCTTTGCCATACGTGTCATGTTCTAATTAGACTCCAAGAATGGCTCATTTTAAGGATTCTTCCCCCTTTTTTTTTGAATGCCAACATTTTAAGGAGTTTTTTCCAGGGAAGTTCAATTCGATCCCTTTCAGAAAATTGAGCAATGTTCACCTTGAAAGAACTCTTGACAGATGATCCCGACTCTAATTAAATTAGTCAGAATTTATTGGACTTCTGAATGCTAACCGTTCAAACTCAAAAGAGAATAGAGTAATCGAGAAAGAATTTTGTTTAATATAGCGATATCATCTCGATGTGATAAATTCGAAAAACAGTCGAACCATATTAGTTTATGATATATATTAGTACTATCACATAATATACCGGTTATATACAGAACTTTCTCGATATTATGAGATTTTACATTCAATTTTTTATAAATTAAAATTTTGATACCTCTTTATTCTAGTCTTTTTTAATTTCTCCTCTTGTGCTTGGATCTCTTTTCATAGAAAACATAGAGCAATCAAACTACTGCCATGTAAATCAATGAAAATATGAGTTTCGATTTTTCTTTCTCTCAAAATAAAGTGTTAAACTTTGCAACACTAAGGGCAGCAATATAACAATTCAAAACTTATAAATATTTGAAAAAATGGACTTGAAGTAGTAGTATTGTCCTCGTCTCGAGATCAAGAGATCATGAGTTCAAATTTTGTCAGTAGAACTAGAAGTGCGCGCTTTGCACATGAACTTGAAGGTGGTGGTGCTATATTGATAGAATCAGTATTACACTCCTGTTGTTCAATATATTTGATATGTACGTTCATTGTTAACTGCTAAAGAACGAACATCACATTGGGGATGATTGGGTTATGCGAAAAAATCTCCAGTTTCGAGTTTCGTTAATAAAAAAATTGGGATTTTTTTAATCCCTAATGGATAGACTTATTCGATTAAATGAATAAGAACCAAGTACATTTTCTAAATATCGAATGGTACATGTCAGGAAAAAAGAAGAAGAAACATATGAAGCTTTTATAGAAGTGGCCAAGCACTTCAAGGAGAACATATTGGGTATGTGAGACATATCCACCTTGGCTGTGGAAATCAAATCACATCGTGCCACGCGTCCATCCTGTCCCTAAAATTAAAATTGACAGAAACGGCACTGAATTGAAGAACACTTAATGGAGATGTGCATGGTAGTGACTAATGACAAAGAGAGGAGACCAGCTAGCTTTTTGTTGATAGTATGAGTTGAAAAATTTTCACTTTCGCTCCTCTACTCACTCTCTCTTCCCTTTAAGGAGATTGCCTGACAAAGCAGGATAGAAGAGCCTTCAAAGGGGGTGATTGGTATTCGTGGTAAAAAATTCAGTTCGAAGCTTGAAATGCAAAGAATCGACTTAAAATCATATCGAAATCGAAACCCTAGAAACGGATATAAAGGTACAGTTTCAGAGCAAATGGAGAGAGAGAGGACAAAGGGGGGAGGCGGAGATTCAAAGTTTCTTGTCCAGATCGAAGATTGAAATGCAAAGAAAATTCCTAGAAACGAAGATGAGGGCACAGTTTCAGAGCAAAGAGAGAAGACAGAGAGGGGGGAGACTGAAAATTTCTTTCCTATTAAGTTAGCACATCTCCATTAATTACTCTTCAATTCAGTGCCCTTTTTATCAATTTTAATTTCAGGAACATAGTGCATACGCGACACGATGTCGTTTGATTTCTACATCCAGGATAGATATGTTTCACATACCCAATATCTTCTACTTGAAAGGCACATCCAAGGATGGTATATGTAGTAAATATGCCTACACTGAAGGAAGTCCAACACGTCCGACTTGTAAATGTACGTATGCATCATCTAATACACAAGCACACAAAAAAAAAGGGGAAGAAAACAAACAGTATGAGGTAGCTTTACGCGCGCGCGCGCGCATATATATATATATATATTACATGATAATTTTTTCATATTATTATAAATTAATAAAATTTGATTATTTTTAGCATTGTCTTTTTTATATTTTTACTGTCTTATAAAAATATTAAAATAACTAAAATTTATTAATCCAAATTTTCTGCAGAAACAAAAGAAGACAAGCCACGTCGATGCGGCAACTCTGTCGACCCCGCCCTTCCGAGACCATGTAAACTACGATCTGCTGTGTTTGGGAAAGGCCTTGACATGACCGCATCGGGTATTTAAAGATCCGATCCGTCCCGCACCCTTAACCAACCTGATTGGCTGATCCGTCCCTTACGCTTGACCTACTGACCCACCCTGCCCCTTGAGCCGTCGGCCGTCACAGGACCAACAAAACCGGGCTGGGATGGGTCGGATCTCACTGGATGGCAGGGATGGATTTAGGGGATGGAGGACAATTGCCTTATGAGTTCGAAAAATTTTATGAGATTTTATATAAATTTTATTTTATTTTATCTAATTTTTATTAAAAAATATATATTTAACCCAATGAATTTTTCACTTAACTTTTCTATAGAGTTTCATCCCCGAACAAATTTTGTGGATCCGTACTGCTGGATGGATGCAAGTTATGATCGCTACAAAGAGAGGTGAGCAATTGTAGGCGATGGCAGGAATAGGTTAAAGCTCAGTTTGACATTGTGGGTTCTATTATCTCTAATGAGATATTCTGCAGCCCTTTATTTTTCAATTCTCCCGTCTAATCTTCTAGGCTAGCAGATCTTTATTATAACCCTAGTGAACAGACCCGTACTACGTATGGTAAATGTTGCCGACTATAATTAAATTTACATGCTTGATTTTCACTCAGAAAGCTACAAAAGTTATGGAAAAAAGGTAAAAGTTGAAGAAGAAGAGGGAGAGAGAAGAGGTCCATTCTTGGTAGTTCGAGATACTTATAAGAGATTACTTGTTGTGGGTTTATCGGAGCACTTTTGCAATAGACAATTAGAATCGAGAGAGATATGAAAAGTTAATCGTGAAAAAAGAAGAAGTGCGAATTATTTTATATAGGCAATCACTTTTTAAAAAAATAAATAGATGATATACCTAATTGAGATAGTGGATAGGATAAGAAAAATTAGGAACTGCTCCATTGAGGGGGAATGTAATTGTGTAGTGGTATTTAAAATGATAATGATAACGTTATTCGCCATATAAATTATTTATGAGATAAATTAGATTCATAGCAATTTTGATAGTAGAAAAAAAAAAGACTAAAACTATCCCTTAATGCCGTAAAATAATAGACAAGGTAAAGTTGGAATTCCCACCGGAAATAAAATGAAAATTCAGATTTTTATTTCCAAAAAGAAACTTTAGAAAATTGGACCGACTCGCTCAATTGGGTGGTTCCCATTTTCCATCGTAGGAAGACTGTCAGGATTCGTGGATTAAGCGGCGGGAGCCACCGCTTAACTGTGCCACGTGTCAGCAGCATCCCCCGCCGAACCTTACGTCATCGCTCGACCCCGTCCACCAATGACCTCCCTCCTCCCTTCCTTCGCTCCTCTACCTCGTCGTTATCCGGCCGGGGTGAGCTCTGATAAACCCACCCGCCATGTTCGCTTAGCCACCTGACAGGACGTCTGGGGAGGTGCCACGTCTGTTTGTCTGTCCGCCCGCCATTGCTCGTCCTGTCGGCCGGCAGCGGCTGTGGTTTATCGTCGTACAGAACCGGGGGAAGAGTGCGTCCCGCCAAGGTCGCTTTGGACTTTCGCCAGCAGTTGGCCCCACGCACGTGCAATGTGAGGCATGAACGGGCTTTTAACCACTCACGTTGCGCCACGTGTGGAGAAGGGCATGTCCCAGATTGAGCTTCTCTTGTCTGTCTATTTTTTCGGTGACAAATAAGTTAGCAGTAAAAAACTCAAAAATTTTAAAAAATTGACAGAACTCGAATTGTAAATGGATTTATGGATCCCAAAATAAATTTATGATGGCTTTTAAGTTGAAAAAGATCAATCGAAAAATTTGGACCCTGGCCTGAAAAACTTAGTGGGGCCCAAAACCGATCCAAAATGTATGTTAAATTTATATTATATGCAATAAATTATTTTATTATTAAATTTTGACAATACAAATAACATATTTTGATGCTTTTAAATTTGAATCTTTATTTATATTTATATTTTGATTTTCTTAATATACTACAATATTTATAATTATTATTTCTCATTTATTATAATGGATTTTATTTTATTAGTTTTATATTTAATTTATTACTATATTAAAAATTGAGACCCAAAAAATCCATTAAAAAATTGAAATGGAAGTAGTCAGTTTTTATGACTATAAACGATTCTCGATACGGTTTTTCAACTTGGAAAAACATGTAACGATAATTTAAAAAAAATGCCCAAACTGCCCATTTACATCGCTAGTGCTTATCTCTCTAGTATAAATATATGAAATAAAATAAATAATTAATTATATAATTTTCACGGTGAAGATCGAACTTGAGTCTTGTGTGATTACATTAGTGCTGTATTCTCAAATATTTACTCCATTTAAAGCGTTTGTTTACTTGACTGATTTCTGATAGGAAGATAGAGGAGAGCCCTAAATATTTTCCAATAAAACCTATATGGTTGGATTGGTGTGCCTAAAATTTTGATGGAGATTATACCAGATTGGAGCCATATTTATTTAAAATTTTTAATTTATAAATAATGATTGAAAAAAATTAAAATAAAGTATGAGAGGAGTATGGAACAGATATAGAGAAATGTAATAGGCCAAGGACCATAACCACACATTATTAAATTGAGCAACGCACTGATTACAGAGACGAATAACCTATTTATAGGTGAGGAGAGCAGAAGAATTTAGAAATATGTAAATTGGAAATATTAAAATAACATCAAAGACATATTCGAAAATTCTAAAAATATCAATTAATATATATAATTGATACGATTTTATTTTTAAATATTTTATTTCTTAACCGACTAAAATAATATCACTAATAAGGATATATAATTCTTTTATATTATCAAAATTTTTATTTATTATCATTACAATAGAGGGTTTAATCCTTCAGTGGTTACCCTCGAGCCTGCCACGTTTCTTTATGCACATGCCTTTAATAAATTAGCTCGAGCCGAATCTTTTCTTTTGATCTTGGGTTTTGCTGGTAATGAGTTCCATTTTATAGAGTAATGTCTCATTTATACGTTGTAAAATTTACGTTGTTACCCATAGTAGGTTGGATTTTTATTTTATCAAATTGCCCGTTAATACATAAAAATTTAATTTTTAATATCCATTAGATCATGGGAAAAATAAGGATGTCATCGTAAGTTTATTAACATGTAATTTCTTGTAATTGTCTCTACTATTATCCTCTTTCTTATTTTCTTAATGTACAGAGAAGACACATAAATCATAAAGTAAAAGAAAAAGAATAAATAAAGGGGTACTAAGAGTCCCATCGGTGAGAACTCAACTAAGGACCTTTTAGTCTCAAGTCGAGAGTAATGCTATTGCAATAAACCCCGTTCCTCATCCTCTCTCGTATTTCACATGCATATTCGCTGAGGTTTTTTTTTTTCAAAAATTTTTACTAACTTTTTTTTACATTTAATTTTCCAAAAAATACACGTTCGAAAATTAATTACAATTAAAACTCCGTTTAATCTTTGCGCTTGCTTTCTTCACCAATTTGATTGAATAATAAAGTCCATGCATATATACATACATATATATGTACACACACATATCTTCTAGTCAATGTTGTTTTTGAACAGGTTTACTGGATGTTTACAAATCGTGTTCTCAACACACGGGCCTCGTTGGCCCATGAATGGCTCATGAGGAAGTGGGCCTCGACCACATCTATTTCGGCCCAATTTCCCATTCACGCTCCACCGAGCCCATCTTTGAAGAAAGGCTTGCAAGCCCAAGTAATATTTGTATAAATTTCCAAGATCTGCTATTTGCCTAGAAAATTTCCTCAACTCACAGAGCCCTCTAATTTGAATGTAAAATGATTATGTTCGAGTCTTATCAGTGAAATAAATACACAACTGGGAGGGTCTTATGCATCAGTGGACTGACCCGGTTTGTATTAAAATCATTTAGATTCCGTTGAATTTTTGTACATTAGGCGGTGCACATTGGAAAAAAGTGGACCATCACAATAATTAACTCAATCGAAGATGAAAAAGGGCACCTAATCAACAAACTTATGGCATTTGGAAAAAGAAATTCATGGGCTGATTCCAGTCCTCCATAATAAGAGCTTCAACAACCACCAAGAGCGGTGGTCTACTGGTCCAAGACTTATTCTTATGTAATTTAATGAGGTTTGGGTTCAAAGTTCAAACACTGTCCCTAGTTTAGAAGCCATGTATTTTAGCTAGTACTAACTCTGGCTACATTCATGTTCAGCGTAACACTATCAAAAGTCTTATAAAGACTCAGGCTCAAGGAGTTCGTTCTAGTAATTTTAAAGGGAGACTTGAAGGGGGACTGTAATCAGAAATCCTAATCTTATCGGATCGAGAGGGAAGTAAACATAAACTGGATTGAAACTATTTCTATTTGGTTCAACGTATCTTTTTTTTTAAAAACCTTTTTGTTTAGGGAATAAAGAGCATGAAAAGTCCCATTGATGAGAATCGAGCTCATGACTTGTTAATCTCATATTAAGAGTAATACCAACTGTACTAAACCCTCTTTTTCATCTGTGTTTGATTTTAGTTGCCTAGAAAACCACTAATAAATGGACTGTTGGATGATTAATTAGTCAAAGCTAACAACTAGAAAGCCGTACAAGTATTTTTTTTTTTTTTTGGTCGCCAGCCACGGTATCCAAGCAGGCCTCACCAGCGGTGAGATGGCATCTTTCAGCCAACCATACTTGACTAATCCGTTGGTCGCCCCGGGTCGCACGCCTGGCAATGGCGGGTGAGGCTCCCAAGAGGGGTGTCTGCGTACGTGAGGTCTCGAACTTGAGACCTCCTTAAGCGGCACCGAGCTGCTTACCACTCGGCCCAACCCCTCTTGGTTGCCGTACAAGTATCTTCCCCCCGTTATTTTGAATATATATTTTTTTCGGTATTCAACGTGCTGTTCTGACAATTTGGTAATGGGACCCTTCGCTCTCTCACCGCTCTCAAACTGCAACCTTTTACTTTGTTGTAGGGTTTTTGCTTCAATTTGATACGGATTGATTCTTCACATTTTAAGTTTCGATCTAGATTTCGATCACTGATATCTATCTCTATTTGTGCTTTTCTTTCCTTCTTAGTCGGGGTGTCTATCTCCCTCCGTGGAGGCCTTTCTGTCCCGCTTAGTCTATCTATCTCCCTCTGTGGAGGCTTTTTTCTCCCGCTTAGTTGGTGATTTATCTTGCTGACTCATTTCCAAGTTTCCGCCATAAAGAATTTGTTTTACGAGAGGAATCCACTGCAAGAAGGCAGGGTCTAAGAAGAGGAAGGTCACAGGCAAAGGAAGCATTGGATCAGATCCATATTCTAGCTTGTATCGTCTGTGCTTGCTAAAGTATCAGAGCAGATCTTCTTTCATTACATCATCAGTATTTGCCGAAGAGCTGTGAGATGTTGCATGGTCAGATGGAGTGGCTTTTGTTACAGGTGTTGCCATCGATGATAACAGAAAAATTGCATCTTGGACCAAAAAATTGAAAACTACATCAGTTGCTCAAGCAGAAGCCATTGCCCTTCTCATTGCTGCAGGACTGGTTGTCCAGCAAAGTTGGAGAAAGATCATTCTATTATCTAATACTCAACATATAGCACTTGCTGTAAATGGAAAATAGGTTTCACCCTGGGAATGCTCAAACATCATCACATATCTTTTCAGTTTGATTTCCAAGATGATTTTTTGTTATGTAAAGTGGGTAAATAGATCATATAACTTTTTAGCTCACTTTGTGTCAAAAGGGTCTCCCGTGTCAAACTGAAGATTTGTATTGCTATTTTACCTATAAAAAAATATAAGTGGTTTGACACTGACTCATGTTAAATGAGGTCTTGTATTTGAATATTATAAATAAATAAAATTTACAATTGGTACACTCTTTACCTATGTTCGTCGGATCTGTCAAATATCAAATAATATATATTGAAAAAACTAAAAGTTATGATTATTTCGGAAATACCAAATAATATATACTGAAAAAGTCAAAAGTTATGATTATCTCAGAAAGAGGCTACATGCAGTGGTACAAGTTAATGACCCAGAGCCCAACATAAACTTATTCAAGTGATTCGACACTTGACAGTATTAAGCAGATATATCATATTCGAGTCTCTATAAATAGAGGAGAGATTTACCTCTTTGTGGGTTAACACTACTTGAACTAGAATAGTTAAAGGCTCATGGGGCATGGCGTTCATGATGTGGTTCGCTTCAAGATCCATCGAGGAACAAATTCGGTTCAATTCGATTCAATATATCAAGTTCATATCATAACCATTTTATCCAAAATAACTGAACCATATAGCACGGATTTAACACATATCACAAGGTTATGAATACTAGTAGTAATAAAAAATTAGTAACTTAGAATGAAGAGGTAGATGATAACAGAATAACTATTAGTTCTCTTTATTTCTATTTCTCTTTTAATAAGCTAATTCACCTGACAGTTGTAAAAGAGACACACACTTCTAAAGTACAGGGGATAAGAAAGGTAACCTAAGAGGTAACAATTAGGTTTAATCTATTTCAAAATCTCTTAACTTTGGGCGAGAATTATACCATCTCTCCTCCCCAAAGTATTATATATATATATATATATATCAGTATAATAATTAATTGTTGAAAAAAATACTTATGTGATCTTCCCTTGCAATGAGTGAGTGAAGAAAAATTAATTAAATTACTTTAATTAAAAATAATTATAATAGTTACTCTAATGATTAATATAAATTTATTTATTTATCATATTTTAATTTATTAGATAAAATTATCTAAAAATTTCTCATATGTGCTAGCTTGCCATAAAAATAGTGATAAAAAACAACTATTCCATTT
This sequence comes from Lagerstroemia speciosa, assembly GCA_037672795.1. Classification (NCBI taxonomy): domain Eukaryota; kingdom Viridiplantae; phylum Streptophyta; class Magnoliopsida; order Myrtales; family Lythraceae; genus Lagerstroemia; species Lagerstroemia speciosa. The sequence continues at coordinate 2,270,008 of CM075301.1, forward strand.
ATGCTATTTTTTTGGTATATAAGTGAGACACATAAATTTAAATAAGAGTAAGAGTTCCACTAGCGATAATATCTTGGGACCTCTTGTTCTTAGGTCAATATCAGCACCAATTATACCAAATCTTCATTCCATTCTATTTATGCCTTTTATCCACTAAAAGGAGAAAGCACTGGAATAAGACACAGACAAATTACACAATTAAGTAACGAAACACCACAACAAACGTAAGGAGATAGCCCCCGACATCAAAGAGCACACGCACACAGAAAACTTTTGTAATAAAGGAAACACATCAATTAGACTCTGTCCACCTCTTCAAGGACACGGGAAAACCCCCGAGCCACCGCCGGCGCCCCCACCAACACCGCCTCCGATGCCGCCGATTCCTCCCCCTAGGCCACCAACTCCGCCTCCTAGGCCACCAACTCCGCCACCGAGCCCACCAATGCCACCGCCAACACCACCGCCACCGCCAACACCACCGCCACCGCCACCACCAGTACCTCCACCAAGGACGCCAACACCACCACCAACGCCGCCAAGGCCGCCAACACCACCGAGCCCTGCCGCACCACCGATCCCGGCTGCGCCACCGAGCGTGCCACCCAGTCCAGTGATTCCGCCGAGCCCTCCTACGCCACCGTACACCCCATTGCCTGTGGCCCCGGCGACCCCACCGACTCCACCACCCACGATGAAGTTTTTCTGATCATCAAGGCCGGCCCCGGCGCCCTTGTCCTTGGGGACGTCCATGGTGGCCTTGTCCTTGGGGACGTCCCTAGCCGTGGTTCGAGCAACCACCATTGCTAGGGCTAGAAAAAGCAACAGAGAGCACTTCATATTTGATCTCACTCACACTTACACCACACTCACCTAGATTGTCGTGGGAAGTCTGCTCGGGACGTGTAAGTTCTCCGGGTTTTATAGTGAAAAGGAGTCGGTGGGGGCAGTTGATGGGAATAAATGTGAATCTAAATGTCCATATGATCATGCACAAATTTTGATAACCAAATTGTTAATTACCTAAAGTTTGTGACCCGAATTGAAATTGAAAATAAGACCTTGATACAGTCAAACGATCACTAATAAGGTTATGAGTCCGATTTTCACAATAAAATTTTTTATACTTTTTTTTATTTTTTCTTATTTTTATCTTTTATATCCTTACGTCACTTCTAGATATTTGAAAAAATAACTGATAGGTGCTCAACATTTAATAGGATGTCTGACACTGAAACATGTGTCAGAGTCCAGTTGTTACTCAGCTCGCGGGAGGAAGTTCACAGAAATTAGGGGGGTCTTTATTTTGGCTGAGTCACGGAAATTAGGGTTTTGCGAGGTGTGCCAGAATTAGGGTTTTTGTGCGGTCCATGAGCTGCCACTGAGATGTGTCAGAACTAGGACACATACACTGTTTGGAGGAAATGTCCATATTCTTTGGTAGGGGTGAATTAAATTCGACGTTGGTTCGTGGCCATTTTACCTGTGAGCAAATGTAATCCTTCCCCCGTAATTCAATCACCATTCCTCGGTGCCTTTCTCGAATCTCCGGGACATTCTAGACAGGATTGTGATGTTGAATTCGTCCATGTAGTTTCGCAATAATTCACTGAATCATTCGATAAGTATCGCTCGATAGTCAAGAAATTCAATCTATCAAATAATCCGGGTTTAAGGTGGTTGATCAGCATACACATGTGTGCTCATGAGCGGTGAGCACTGAGATTTTGATCCTACATATGATAATCAACATTCTTTTGGCAGGAACATCTACCGTTAAAGAATTTCTCTTGACCGATAATATAGGTTATAACGTGGTTCGACACATTTTTTCTTTAAAGAAAGTTTCGGATACCAGTCTTTTATATTAAATTCTCAATTTTTTGACCGAGATAAAAATTAATACCGGGTTCATAAAAAAAATAAAGCACAGATTTCAATTTTTTTTAGTGAAAATGAACTCGATCTCTCATAAGATCTAATAATAGTAATACATATCGAAGCGTCCTGACCATAATAATATGATCTGGCATAAGTCCGGAACCCTTTCCTAGCAGTCTTATCTTCACCTAGCTTAAGGCTCGTCGACAGATCGCTAACAACCATCTAACATTGTGAATGAAGAAAATTCATTATTTGATAAATTTTACACCTTAATAGGTCGATGCCGTTCGAACCTGGGTTAGCCAAAGATTTTGGACTCCTAGATATATGTTAAGTAATATATCCAGAAAAGGAAAAGAAAGATCCTGTTGGTGGCATTTGCATAATCATGTCAACTTAAGCAACACCAATTGAGCTCTCCCGGACAATGATCGGTAAGCCGAAGCGATTTTGCCGGAGAACATTCGTCGAGCAGTGCACAACCGTCTTCGTGATGATCGATGAATTAGATCCATTGAATCGCCTAGTCTTCGAGATGCATGTGAGCTGAGCCGGTCATTAACACGACCATCGAAATACTTAGTTGACACTGATGTATGCGTTTTTTCTTTCTTTGTTTTTATTTTTAATGAATGACACTTATGTACCTCCGTACTTGGCTGGACACGCATGGAGATGGATGCTTCCACGTTCTAGTTACCTCCGGAAAAATTCCTTTCTGTTTCTGACGCAAAGGGAAAGGCAGAGTGCAGTGTTGGATCTTCTGAAACATGTCACACTTCAGACTTCAGAGATCAGAGGAAAGATCTTTATTAACACCGTAAAATGAAATTCTCCACATTTATCCGTTACTACGCGCGCCCGATTATTTTAGATTTGAGTTAGATCTATTGGGCAATAAGTAAAAAAAGACTCAAGTCCATTAACTTATTATATAAGAGAACGGTGTGTCGATTTTTCGATTCGATCCGATCCGATCCATATTGGTATTGAATATTTATTCCTTGTAACGATTTCCGTAAAATTTCCCTCAAGCTTACCTAAGGATGAAAATACAAACAACTTTGTAAAGGGTTAAATGATGCACATATAGAGACTAATCAATTAGTGATGAATCAAGCCGTGAGCATCGTAAAGATCATATGGCGATTCATGCATGCATGCTCTGGACATTACGTGCATGGGATTGGATCCATAAATTTCGCACGTGACCAAATTTCCTTAGAAATAGAGCTGAAGTATCTCTAGTTAGTGTCTGATCAATAGGGGGATTATGTTGCCGGTTCTATAAAAGATACATCTATGTGGAAGAAAGGAAATATTTTTATATGAGTTCAGTTCACTGCATCATTTATGAACTCTTCTAATAAATGTTTAATATAATATTATTAAATATCATATAATATTTTTCATTATTAATATTTATTTTTATACATGGATTTGAAATATTTACATACGTGTCAAATATCTGTTTGCTAAGTTTATCACGTCATTCAAGAGCTCGATTCACCAAAGAAACTTCTAAGAAGAAAGACACCATTTTTATTTGGCTAAATGAAAGAGAGCAATATAGGAAGAGGTCATAAGACTTCGCCTCGTAAGTAAGAAGTTGTGATTTCGATTCTCATCGTATAACTTATATGCATCTTTATTTCTTTTTATTTCCTATCATTATATTTAGACTCATGGGTCTCTCTTATCAACTATCATTATTTCAGTGTTCAGCACTGATTTCATTAACAAAGTACCACCAAGGATTAATATATTTCATGAAGTCGGTATTCTACAAGTTCAAGTCTAAAGAACACATTTCGCATAGATATTTTTAGTAAGTGTATAGAAGGGATTTGAACTTAGAGTTTTTTCACAAAATTACGTGAAAGTGAATTTTGAATGATAAGATTACTATCCTCGGTATTACACATATTATGTTATTACATACAACTCTTTAAAACTATAAACTGTTAGGTGGTGGAGCAATTAATGGAAAAATTACATGGTTGAACACCTTTTACTTTTAGGAGGTTTTGACTTAAACAAATTTCATGAGTAAAAACTTTTATATCTTGAAGAGTTAAACTCAGCTCAACTTAATTTAACTGGAACTTACTAAATTGTTAATTAGAAGCAAAAAATTAAAAGAGGAGAGGATGTAATTTTAGTATAGTGATATAAGATTTCGAGTTCAACTCTCATCATTAAAATTACATCTCATTTTATTCCTTTTTATTCTCTAACCTTATATTAGTCTCCTATACCTTCTTCACAACAGCAAAAAAGTAAGGAGGGAGGCAGGATTTTCGTGAAAAGACATCCAATCAATTTCATTTCTCAACTGACTAAAATAAAGTGATAAAGATAAAGAGAGTTTAGTATCGTCGATATTATTCTTATTTTATAATTTAGAAGTCTTTGGGTCTGATCTTACTAGTTGGACTTTCAGTACCTCTATTTATTTTATCTTTCCTTTATCTTATAGACTTATATATCTATTTTGTATATTAAAAAAATAAATAAAGCGGGAGAAAATTCCAATAAATGAGGTGACCCACTTAAGGGTAGGTTGGGCACAGCATTGCATGAGGAAATTTACTGCAAGTGTCAGATCTTATTCAATGAGTTTTCTTGGTGTAGTTCAAAGTGAGCCCTTTCACGGTTGGCCTACAGCGTTGGTCGCAATGTTATTATTACTATTAATATGATGACTACACATCATGCCGGCCATTTATAGCTCACAGTGGAAGCACCCCCACGAAAATAAAACTCGAATACAGTAGCGTTCATAACTCGAAATACCGCGTTATCGGTGGCGTACATCCTGGGTTCATCCGAAAATGAAACTTACAACTCGGGTTTTTATCAGAGTTTGTTGAATATGGTAGCAGACAGCATGTATTGTTTAATATCATGTTAAGGTAGCGAGCGGAAGGATGTATATTCACCCAAAAACGTAAATTAGCAATAGGTATTAGTCCTTACCGCGATGTATTGTTTGAGATAGTTCGATACTTTTTTTCTCAAATAATATCAGGAATTTGGGTCCTGCGGATACAGTGAATTTATGTTAGGAGAGTGTTACCCTCTTAGTGAGGCGACTAAACTCGAATCTAATTTAGTCGGGTCCGTTAAAATTCTGAATGCGGGATAATACGTATTGCAAAAATAGGTATCATTACTTCACCTTTTTATACCGGGGATCATATTTATCATACGTTACGATGTGCAATTAACATTTCTGAACAACTTATTTCACGCACATGGATGCGAAGGTAGACAAGACACGGAGCCTGACAAGATGCGGAGCCCGACAACCTCTCACAGGATTTTCTTTAGATGTGTCCGAACTGTTAACAGAGTCGGTGCAATGAGAAAGCACCGGCGTACGCGGGCGGTCATGAGCGCTTTCCATTATCACATCCGAAGCACTCGGGTCCAGGAATTCGATCCCTTCTCCACCATGTCCATCCACAGCGCGATTTGATTCCCAAGGAAGGCGCGGTCAGTTCGACCTGTAAGGGGGTATTAATACGAGATGTCTCCGATTCCAAAGCCCGAGTCGGTGATGCCGAAATCTGTAAGGCTAGTAGCATATATGTTGTTAAGGATATGGCTTTCGTTGACTGTACCAGGACTGTCAACTAGGTGGTCGACACGGCTAGGTAGGACATCCACGGTCAGATCAAGGGGTAGACGAGGAAGATCAATTTCGGCAGATTCATGCTGAGCCTAGAAGCAAAACATTCACGGGCCGAAAGCCCAAATTGATCAGATATATTCCTTGGGCCCAGCCCATATTTTAATGGACACTTCAGGCCCAGTAAGGCCCAAAACCGGTTCTCTTGAGAAGGCATGGGTCAGGGTACTCCCGGCGGTCTAGACCGGTTCCAGGGTCGGACGGAAGCAGAGGAGGCAGATGGGGCCGAAGGCAGCTGCTCGGCTGTAAAATAAGCAAGGTATGCGAGCACGTTCCGAGTCTGACTAGCGGGCTGTGACACCTTCCTCCTCATGCACATACAATAGCCCACAAACTGGGTAAGTTAGCCTAACCTGACAGGCTCGAGGGCTAAAGCCCCTTGAGAGAGTGCGTGTGCTGGGAGTCGAACTTGGGAGGTCTGAGACCCAATGCCATACCAACAGGGCTGCTTCTTGACGGCCTGACGGGCTCGAGGCCTGGGTCGCCATTCTCATGCATAGCAAGGTATGCTGTTTGATTGCTGGAGCTGAATTTGCTTTGAACTTGATATGCTTGGTGTCTTGCTGAGGAATATTGGGCAGGCGAATTAGGGATTGCTTTGAACAGAATTGAGAGTCTGGATCCAGCTTTGCTTTGACCTGGTAGAATGGATAGGAAGATCGAGTTCCCCCTGCCCGACATCAAGACAAGAAGACGCATTTTCCAGGCATTTGCTCGGAGCATTAGACTCATACAAACCAGTCTTTCTCTATGCTTGTTCAATTATTGATGCTGAATTTGCTTCGATATATGACTGATAAAGCCTTTCATCTGCTGTGGCTGTAGACACATAGGTCGAGGATGACATTAGCAGATGATGTGAACTCGGAAGAGCTTGTCATGACAAAGGATGAGTTCTCTGGAGCTGATATCAATGCCATCTGTACTGAAGCCGGGGTGCTTGCATTGAGCGAATGCCGCATGAAGTTGCCAATTCAACCCACCGATGTTAACAATCTGGCATTCTTTTGAACATGTGGGAAAAAGGGATTGTTCTTTTATCTGATAACTGAGATGCAATCGACTAACCATGCACCAAATAGAGGGCATCTAAGGGGAAACACGGGGATTTGCAACTCTGCCAGATCCGTGATATGCTAATTGCTTGGATTCATAATGAGTTATTGGTTTCATATGCGACGATGCTTGCAGGTAACACATGCTGACTTCAAGAAGGCGAAGGACAAGCTGATGTTTAAGAAGGTGGTGCATTCGAAAGCATTGCCTCCTGGTCTTACATTTCCTGCATATCATCTGGTACTGGCTTTCTCATCACCATCTTTGTGTTTTGAGACTGCTTTTTTTCTTTTCAAACCTTCAGTTGGAAATTTTATCTGAATGGTGAATATGATATCTAACACGATCTTCTCTATTCGAACATACTTTCATTTCATAATGCCACTGTGACTCTCTGTTGCAGTTGCTCTTAAGAGTGGATTGCATTGCACACACCATCTATGCATAATCTTAACATTCTGTGAATACTCGAATTCAAGTAATTAAGTCTCCATTGACCCGAATTAGAAAAGGCCAGCTTACCTTGCTGTAGCTACACTTGCTTGACACAGACATATAGCAACAAAACGACGGTTGATCAATTAAGAGAGGTCAAAAGCAAGAGCGGAAACTGCAATCAAGGGGGAGATCAAGGTCTTCCAGGCTCAGGTGCGGGAGTCCAAGGCCATGATGGTGCTGAGGTTCATGGGACTAATGTACTCGGTGGACCCGGTCATGATCTGCTGGACGATGAGTCTGGTGGCCTTCTCAGTCGGGTGGAATGGGTCCCAGAACGCGTACAGGTTCCGGTCGGGGCACAGATTGGAGAGGGCGTTGCAGACTCCTAACCCATTGTAGGGCCCTTGCCCGCAGCAAGCCACCTTCGATGTTATGAACCCTGAAGTACGCACAAATTATTCAATGGAAGGCATTAATTTCAGTATACATTTAATTTCACTACAATTATTTCATTCATTTCCGACTATGAAATATCCACCTGACCCACAAAAAATTGGACTCATATCTATCCAAAAAATTTAAACCGATAGGATGGTGGTACATGACACGTGCCATTAAATACTTACCATTAACAACTGAGTATTTTTATTCCGTACTTGGACGAGGAGGACAATTGACCACGGACATTTTTTTATTATGTGCATGTATTAATTAAAATTACGATGAATAAGAATTATTTTGTACCAAATCGTTGGGGATTGTTGAGGAAGTCATTGTTCGTCTGGAAGGCATTGGCGGCGATGAAGACGTCGGAGCCAACCTCCTGGTTGAGCCCCTGAAGCATCTGAACCAGCAGAGGGTTGAATATCGTGGCAGCCTGCTGTGGCTCCGCTGCGCACTCCCCGTTCTGGCTCCCAGACGAGGCCAGCTCTGCCGGCACGCAGCCCAGCGGCCCCGTCCCCGTCACCAGAACTCTCCGCGCTCCTAAATCGTACAGTTGCTGCGACATTAAGGTATGCCATGTCATTATTAATATCAATCTGCTGCGACCAAGTTTTCTAACATGACTCCGATTTAGCCCATAACAACTAATCGGATACTCAGATGATCTCGGTGACGACGTACCAACAGGATCTTGCGGAACTCGGAGATGAGGTACCGGGAGAAGCTGGAGAGGGAGAACTGGCGGCGGCGGGCGGAGAAGGGGGTGAAGAAGTAGTTGTTGACGAAGTCGTTGCCGCCGAGGGTCATCAGCACCAGGGCGCCGTTGACCAGGCGGACCGCCTCCTCCTCTCCGATCAGAGCGCTCAGCCTCTGCTGGTACTGCTGGAAGTACTGGAACTGCTGGAATATCCTTATTATGCTCACCTGCACATACATACATACATACATATATATATATATATATGTATATCAATTCTTTCCACATGAAACCCACAATTTGTATTATTTTATCCGTTGAAAAAAATGTTGATATTAATATTAATCCATCTTGAAATAAGTTAAATAGGTAAGTTAATCGTAACTTTTTCCGGTTACAAAGGAGATTCGTAACATAAAAAAACATGTGGAAGAACATAATAAAGGGCTACACAAAATTACAAAAATAACAGTCGAACTCAGGAGCTTTAACTTTCGGGTTGAGAACGATGTCTTGTACCCAGGCTCCTTCCCAATCCATTTTTTTTAAGAAAAGAAAATCATTCTATTAGCAACTAATGTAAATGATATTTGAAGACGAGTTATCTTAGTAATTTCCAAGGTGCTCCAATGGTGGTGACATGCTGAGTGTTAGATTTAAGAAGTTCGGGATTCGGTTCTCTCCAGGATCACAAAAAGGCAACGATGAAATGCTACTAACAATATCTCCCACATGCATGTAACTAAATGTCCTCATTTTCAAGGGAAGGGCTTGATGACGATTCTCCTTTTTCGAGAAGGTCTTTTATATTACGGTGTTATTATGGGTCAGTGTTTATGTAATACGAGCCAATCAGAATTAATTATTCTTAAAGTTATTCTTTTTTATTTTTAGTTTTTATGAAAAAAATCGTAAAAATAACTGATTAATTCTGATTGGCCGGTATCACCACGTAAGTACTGTCACGTGATAACAAGACACTCTCTTTTTCCGGTCTATGCTGCATGGTATTAACAAATAATAATCAACCATAATTAATTAATTCATATTTAAATCAAATCAATCCATTAAATGGTAAAAAAAATTTCTTCTATTTATAAAATTTAAATAAGATATTTTATTTAAGAGAAAGAAATTACTTAATTATATACCATTTTGATACTTTAAGTAATGGTTGAATTATGGTCATTGTTTTCTGGCAGGGACAAAAAGCTCTTTGAATTTTCCTCATATGTCAACATCCACTTCGTAAGTACGAATATGTTGAGAAAGTAGTTAAGTATGGTCAATATGGTTACCGACCTGAAGTTAAGAAATCTTGAATTTGATTCTTATCAGTATAATTTTTTATACCCACTTATTTTTTATTTCTTTATCCGTTGTATGTTTATGTATCTTATTTGTACAAAAAAAAAATACCGAAACGTTCCCATTTGATGGTACAAGCCATTGATTCAATTTTAAATGTGTGAAAATCAGTGTATTCTTCTCCAGTTCTTTTACTTCCATTGATTAGGATACATACAAACTGAACTCCGGTGTCATTGAGGATCCCGATTCCGGCGGAGGCGAAGTTAGCGCCGACCAGCAGCTTCTCCCCGGTAAGTTCGGGGCTCAGGTACGGCAATGTGGGCTCGGATCCAATCGCCTCACCTAGCGAGAACCAAAGTGTTTGAGTTGCAATTGTGTAATGAAATATCACGAAACAACTCGAATAAGTCTCGGGTGTTCGTCGTTATAGTGGGCACTTACTGATGAGGTCGGGGAGGTTCAGGCCATTGGAGAAGCGGCCGGTGGGGCGGTGAGTTGGGTAATCGATCCCGTACGGCGGGGCATCTGCCCGTGCACTGGTAGGCAAGTAGTTGTTGTTTCCGCTGTCCACGAGAGAGTCCCCGAACACGAAGAACGCCCTGGCGGCCTCTGCTGTGAACCGACCCGGCTCCGTGGTTGAGATTATCATCACCGCCATGGAAGCAGAGATAAACCTCATGAGGAAGTTGAACGCTGGCGGGGCCGAAGAAGCCACTGTTTCCACCATTGTGTCCTCCTCCTTTCTCCCCGAAGAAAGTAATGGGAGTGGATGAAGAGGATGTGTGTATGCATAGGTCTTATATATATATATAGGCAGTGGATGATTTTGCCTTTTGTGAATCACAGACTGACAGACTGGTCGTGTTTGTTCGGGTTTTACATTTGTTTTTTGGTAGATTTGAGGTCTTTTCTGATCATAATTATCGGGGCATTTGCACAGTGAGGAAAGTACAAATAAAATCACAGCAGAAGAGTATTGATTGTCCTGAGAAATCGTCATAATTATTTATTAATTAGTTAGAATAAATTTATCGGCAATTTTTTATCACATTATTTACCTATTAATATAAAGTTTGGAAATAAACGGAGAAACGATCTTTGAAAAAATCGAATTCAACCTCTTTTTGATTTCATAGGGACAATAATGTCACCAAAACCCCTTTTCTCTGTGCAGTCTGTAATGCCATATTGTAGTTATCAAAGAGTCACCTGTTTGATGAGTCCATCTTATCATGTCATTGTTTAACTTAGTTAATAGTTATTTGACACGTTAACAGAAGATGTCGTACCAATTTTTTCTATCATTAATATTCATCATATCGTACTTTTCTGCCGCTATATCAAATGACGATTCATGACTGAGTATAACGAACTCAATTTATCAAAGAATTTCTTCACTTGTAAGTTGGCAAAAGCTGTTGAAAATAGTTGCTATGTGATTCATGGGACCTGGCAAGAGTTTTAAAATCAATAATAATGAATTTAAAATTTGTTCAAGTCAGGATACGTGGAATTACAGTAAGATCATATTTGTTGTAATCAATTCTGATTCAGTGTTAGTTGTCTAGGCCGGAAAATTCGGTGCCTACAATCTCTCAGATATCCATTTCACGGCTTTCATGTACCAGTTTCTTTCACATCTCTTCTTGTAATGTTCAGCACTCACATCCAATTTACCCGTTGTGCATTTGCATATGCATTGAGCATGTCTTGTATAGCATAGATCGAGAACAGGGACGGATCCATAGAACTGAGTCGGAGGGGAAACCGAAGAAAGAGTTAAATGATTGATCTCAGAGGGATGGAGTTACATGCTCTAGCAAAAATATTGATGTTAATGTTGATAAATTTTGTAGAAGATTTTTACGGGATTTTGCGAGTTCGGGGCTGTTCGTCCCGCGACCTAGCTCTCCCTCCTCTTGACTTATAGAGCAAAATGTTCATGAACTTAACCAGGGTCGAGAATCAATATGTGCAGCCAATATTACCGAGAGCGTCTCAGTTCGTGAACTTAATATGACCGGGGGACCGGACATCGGTCCACATAATTTGATTTCTGGACCAACCCTGCACCTAACTGTTCTCCATTAACGAAGTTGATTTGCTGAATAGTCCATATCTCCATGTTCTCTTCCAGAGAAGGTACATACACTTCATGGACCCGAAGAGTCCACATTCGATCGATGTACGAATCAATGAGTCGGTTGATATGTGGAGCCTGCGCGAGTAATGAACCGAATCGGTTGAGGGCAAGGGATGACCACATTGTCAAGAAGTATTTGAACTTCTCACAGTATCAAGGTAGATATACGTGCAGCTGAATTCACAAGCTCGATTGCAAGGCCGAGACGCTTGCAGGTAGACACGACCGATTGTCGACAGAGTCGTTTTCGAAATTGAATGGATGCCAGAGGTTGGCTTTCTTGCATGATCGACCGTCACTTGACTTTTTGTAAGTGTCCATATCAGTTGGTTGCACTTTACGTTAAATGCATTCACCAACTCGCTCCATCTAAGCAGTCGCCTCCTCAGCCCTTCCTCTTTAGTCAGCTGCTCGGCAATTCACACTCCAATCGAATTCCGGTTTGAAATGTATCGAGCTATCACAACTAAGCTCGACACGAGGCGAACACTACCTGTGGTAAACTCAATGGATTATCGAATATGCATATCATTGTCCAGCTAGGGTTTCAGGAGAGATCAGGGAGCCGAGAATTTCCCGCATTCGAGATCCCTACTATAATTAGAATGTATCCCAGAGATGTCGATACAGCATTGCTTCGTGCTGGCTGCAACAACCGATCGAATAATGTTATAAGCTTGACCGAATGTGGTACATAGAAAAGACTTACATTTGTATATAAGCGCTTACCAGAGTTGTGCGCGTGCAAGTCTTGTATCATCGTTGTTGGTTATTATGATTCGGCCATATGGTTCAAAACTCGATCTGCGATATCAGAGCCAGCGAAGAAGAACATTTACTTCATTCATGCTCGGCAGATCGAGTCGGCATCCTCACCACGAGGTAAGGCTTTCTCTTGCTCCTTTATTCTTCTGGTGAAAAGGGAGTCCTACAGGTTTACTACAATAACAGAGAATAAAGAGAAATAAAAATGTGCACATGACTTCCATTGTGAGGATCAAATCCTCAACCTCCAGACTGTGAGACAGGGTCTTGTGCCACTGCACTGATACCCGTTCCTCTTTCTTGCTCATGTTTAGGTGGGAGGGGGGAGGGAGGGAGCTGATTTGTATTAATGGGGCAGGTTGATATGCCAGGGCACACCCTCTACTTAAAACTGCAAGGCCATGTGAGTTCCTTAAATGTGCGAGTAGGCATCCTCACTTTGCAGCTTGGTAAGTATAAGATCTCAAATTTAAATTCTTTTTACGTATTTGTATCAAAATATCTTACGAGAAGTGCGCTAGGCCTCTATTGGTACTATGCCAAAATGAACCGGTGTTGAGTGTTGGTTGTTTAGTAAGTCTGATATATTAATTCATATTCGAATATAAAAATTCGAACATTAAGTAAGATGGTGGTTCGATTGTCGGATTGAATATTCTCCCTCAACTAATAAAATAATTTATTTTCAGCTTGGAGCTATCTATTATTAAAAGAGATAATGACATCGGGAGTCCTATATATTTGTTGATTCTTGCAAGTGAGTCCTAAATATTTAAAAGTGTTAAATTAAGTCCTATATGTTGTTTGCGTTACAATATTGAGTCCTTTTCGTCACCTACCATTACGTTAAGCTGACGTGTATTAGTGCCACGCTAGAACCACATTAGCGTCACGTCAGCATAAAGTAACGGTAGGTGACGGAAAGGACTTGATGTTATAACGTGGACAACATATAGGACTCGATTTAACACTTTGAAATATTTAGGACTCACTTGCAAGAATCGATAAACATATAGGACTCTCGGTATCTTTATCTCATTATTAAAATATATCATATTTTCTAATAGAAATATTTAATGGGTCATATCATAAATTAAAGTATATATGATTGAGTGAGAGAAACATTAATTGTATATATAGAATCAAAAAAAGATGATAAGAGTTATATAAAGACACCCTCCTTAATTGTATTTGAAAGTCATAAGGAACAGATCTCTCATTTAAGTATGTGAGAGTTGGTCAATCTTCTTTCTTTATTGTCTATCATTTTCCTATATTATAAAAGCTCAGAAATATTAGTCAATATAATTTGAATTTTTCGATTTAATGATTTTAGAAAGGATTAGAAAGAATAATAAATCCTAAAAATATAGCAAATGTAACAAATTTTAGGTTGCATAATTTAAATTAATATGTCATTATTATTTATATGATTATAATTATAAACTTCTAAAAAATATTTTTAAAAAAATAACGAAATATTGGGTCTTGATTGGATGAAAACACCACGTCAGTATTGTTACGTAATAGAACCATTGCACTCGAGACTTTCTCGTGGCAAAGAAGTGATTTAGGCAAACTTCCATGTATAAGCTCTAAAGAGCAAAATCTCATGTTGATAACTCATTATGTGAGGAAAGAGGGTGCCAAAAAGATAAACATTTTCTTAATTTTGATTTGAATAAAAAAAAAGTGGAAAAAAGGCCAAAAAGTTGATCAATTTAGGCCCCACCTCAATAATTCAAAATTGAACTAAATTTTGAATTTAATTTTGCCTGGAAAAGATTCAATTTGGACAGCCAATTTCCTCTATCAGCTACAACTGGCCTGGATCAACATCCATCCTTCTCATCTTCTTCTGTTAAATCTATGTGATTTTCTTCCATTTTGATTGAGATCCATACAACATCTGAAAATCTGATAAATTCTCGCTAATTTAAGTTGAAACTCGACCGGATTACTCATGAATAAAAAGAAATTAGTATTGATTTTTCAAGAAGAAAAAAATGTTTCTCCATGATACGATCGTGAAAAACTTACGTTTAAAATTAAATTGTTATGTACGTAACCTTTTATTCGACTTACAATGAACTCTAATACCAAATTTTATCGTTGTCGAACAGTTTATTTGTCGAATTGCAGAGACTTTTGTGATCGCGCAGACAACAGGAAAACTAGTAAAACCCTATATGGAGCATCGGAGGGTGCAAATAGTTTGAGTAGATGTTGAGCGTAACTCATAATATCATATCATAATTATTTAGAATGAAATCCAATCCGCTATAATTATTAATATATTCATTTAAATTATTTTTAATTACGTATTACTCATTTAAAAGACGATGAGAATATCAAATTCAGTAGTTCTGGGAACACGGTGGCGAGCGTTCGGGAAATCAACCCGACATGAATCTCTGTTTCCTTGTACTGCCACCAATTACTCCGCTGGAGGCAACCTGTGTTTTCGGCCCATAAATTCGACGTCTCTGTCTCGCCAGGGAAATCCAACTGAATGTCCTTCTTCTGATGAATAAAAGTGTGAGCTCAAAATTTTACTATTTTGAGTTCGAATCTTATAGATGGAAAAAAATTACCTTGGGAGAGTTTTACTTTTACTAGCATCATCCGGCTCAAACTAGAGTAGGAAGGACTTGTTAGACTTCTGAATATCAGTGGTTCATACAGAAAACTGTGAGTTGAATCTTGCCGATGCAGTCCATATTCTGTTATGAATACATCGGATAAATCAGTAGCTATTGTAAACATGGACTTCTTTAGCATAGTACTACCACAAATCTAGTATAATTAATAGAAGCCGGCTCATGCTAAACTCAGGTTAAAATGGTGCACTTCTAACAAATGTTTTCAGCTACACTTGCTTGAGACTCCCTCGGATCAAAAGGCAATAAGGTTCCTTGGTTTAAGCTCTTGTGGTCTCATCCCCTTATCCCCAGGCAAAACCTTATCTCTTGGGTTGCAATTAACAACAAGCTCTCAACATATGATCGTATTTTGTGTTGGAATAGAAATGTCAACATTTTATGTATTTTTTTTTGTAAAATTGACTCAGAATACAGGAATTATCTGTTTTTTTAAGTGCTTTCTCAGGAAGGACCTGGAATTGCATTTTGCAACTCGATGGTGTACATAGGAACCGTAGATGATGGCTATTTGAACTCAATTGGATTAAAAAATATCACAAAGGGAAAGATTGGCTATCTATATTGCTCCGTTTGTCATAGAATGCTTATATTTATTTCATTTGGAAGGTTAGGAATGATGTAATTTTTTTCAATATCTTCCTTTTATGAAGAGAGAGTCGTTGCTAGTATTAAGTTTGCAATTAAGTGTCGATTGTTAGGTATCAAGAATCTCGATCATAGAGTCATAACAGATGAGCGTAGAAGATTACTTGAAAATTGGAGAATAGCCCAATCATCAATGTATTTGTTCTTTATTCATCTGTTTTTCATTTTATCCCTCTTGAAGTAAATGCCTTTGAGCTCAAGCTCAAAGCTCCACACAATTTGTATAGTCTCTGCAATTTTGATAGTAAATAGAGCACTACTGGCTTTATCCAAAAAAAAAAATATTTTAATACAAAGGTATAGACGGATTCGAATATGAAATTTTAGAATTATCAAATCGAATGAGAGTTAGTTTGGAACCGGCCTACTACTACTACTTTTGATGGTAGTAACTGAATGTACTCGAGAAGCACGAGGACACCGACACCCCTGTCGTGGTTTAGGAATTTTTTGCTCGGTGATTAGTAATTGATTAAGGGAAAATTGTTCCAGTGGTACAAAACATTTAATTAATACATCTTTTTGTTACAAAGCCTGCAAGGAGAAATGTTTCCAATAATTCTATTACGAATTAACATGCGTTAATCACCAATTTGATATGTTACGACTTAAGTTAAGTAGTTTATTTTATCGGCACTAATTAAGAAATTGGTAAGTCTAAAGGTTGATGTGCAAAGAGGGAATTAAAAACACAGCTGAGTTATTAATATGGATTGGTTGTAATGATTTAACAACTCTTCCTCTTAGAAATAACAAGTTTAGGCCCATTGAGTTTGTGTGTCTCTGATGATCCAACGATCAAATACTGTAGTTTAGTTCATCAGAGATGTTGGCAGTTCAATACGAAAACTCAAATGTTACTTAACGAGGTGACTACATCACTACTATTATTGCCCTCATTTTTTTTACTAATAAAAAAACATATTTAGGATAACACTTGCACAGTTCAAATATGCAATAAAAATGGCCACGGCGCACCAGTTTGGATCGGATGGTTGGTTTAACATTTCATTCCCTCACCACGAGATCTAGAGTTCGGGTTATTGACAAAACCTAGATTTGTGAAGAGGTTTTACACTTCAGCTAGCAGACCAGACCGACCCAACTCGAACCTAATAACAAGCACACACTTGTCTCTCTTATTCCCTGGAAAGAAGAAGCTTGAGACTTCTCCTTTGAATGATGATGTGGAACTTTTCTTAGTTGGCTCCTCGAGAGAATGCTCCGGCCATACTCGGTAGAAGGTGGCGATGCAGGGAGACACTTTGATCTCTGAAGATTCACAGATTCTACTCTCCCGTTGCCTTCTTCATTTTTCACAGTGGACCTTTGTGGGCACTCATTCCTTCTCTCCTCGAGCAGGAAATTTCTCCGGATCGATCGTCTTGGATGGTTCTGTTGTATAATTAATACTTATTTATTAATAATAATAATGGAAAATAACATTAAAATTTAAAAGAGAGAGAGAAGGGAAGGAACCAGCCGTAAAAGTTGCTGTTGGAATTAATTATGCCGGTAAAATTAAAATTGAATTGAACACATACGATCCTTCAATCGTGACTTTTCAATTTCTACTTTCTCTTATGCTCTTCTATTTCTTTATTTTGATTTCATTTTCTTGGGTTGTGATTCTAGCGAGGAACATCCTATGTTTATAGTCATGATTCTCCTCGTGGGTATTGTATCCCGGGATTGGATATTTTCGTTGAAGCTGCGTTGTGACATTGCGGGAAATATCTATTCTCAAGTGAGTAATTTCCGAGAAACCTCTTGCGCACAATTCCAATTTCGAAGTTTTCGATTCCTCTGTGTTTTTTATGTTTCCTACCAATGTTATCTCTGTGATTGTTACATCGGAGCGTAACGAATTTTATCTACTTTGACTTTATTAAATTCTCACATCTCGAACGAATTTTCGTATGACAGGTTCAAGAGCATCGGAAAGATGCGCTTCGCTTCTGGAAGTGCACAGTATAATGCGACTGCAATTCGTACTGATGCTTAGACACAATGGCATCGGGTTCTTGAAGGAACTCGAGAAAGAACTCTCTGTTCGAGCTCAAGACTTCCACGGCATCTTTAAGCTCCTTGGACTGCCAAAGTTTCTCGACTGTTGCTATCTCCGTCTTCTGTCTCTTTTTCGGGCGAATCTTGGGGTTAGAATGATGTGTATAATCTTATAGATGATTATAACTATTTTTACTGATTTGTTCGATGTTTATTGGTTGCACATATTTCATATAAGACGTTTCCGCTTTTTCGAAGAAGTAATTTCTTCTCTGTGGTGATTTCTGACTCGGAAATCATTTTCTTGTACTTTGTTTTTCATAAACATCTCTATAATCAACAAGATGTTTGCATTCATGAGCTTTTTACTTCATTCTCTTGTTCTCGGAGTGTCAATTTCTCGAACTATATCTTGGAAAGTGCTGAATTATTTTGTGTTGTGAGCAAACCATTGGCGAAGTAGGAGCTCGAGCTTAGAGGGGACTACCGTGTTTGCTGGCTTACGTCGTGAAAGGATTACCGGATACGAGTCGGGTTTATGTTAGTAGCTGCCGTGTGATTAAACACTCATATATTGTGTTATTGATAATAGGCCTTACAAGACATTGAAGTCATTTTCACTTAAAAGCTTAAACTATCAATTAATAGCATTCAATTATCTTATAAATTTATTATAATTTTCTCATATAACCGATGTAAGATCGGAAAGTAAACAGAATCCTTAATCAGTACTAACTGGTTAGTAGGAAAAATCCTGACTTTATGCCTATCAAAGCAGAAAAAGGCCCCGCTTTTCTGCTTTTTGTCTATTTCCTTTGATCTTGGGGGAAGAGAATTATTTTCTACCCACAAAAGAGGAAAACCAAGGAGGTCAACGAAACAAAGAAAGCTTCAGCGTTGCCCCGCCATGGCGATTGCCAGCCCCCATCTTCCCAAATTCACCTCTTTTGCTCGCTTTTCTTCGAAACCCTCTCTGCCTCCTTCTTCCTCAAGGGTCCCTCTCTGCTTCTCCGTCAACCCCAGAATAAATTTCACGCTCATCAATGCCTCCAGAGCGAAAACCCGCAGACCCTTCTCCTCTCAAGCCATGTCTGACTCTTCCATTTCCTCCTCCGGGTCTCAGCTCGAGGACATGGTAAAGTCGACCGTCTCTGAGAACCCCGTTGTCGTGTACTCCAAGACCTGGTGCTCGTGAGTTCAAAGATCCTTCCTTTTCTTTTCTTTTCTTCTTTTTCTTTTTTTTTTGGCGAATGATAAATTCGGAATTTTTATGGCGTGTCTCTGCTAAAGGTACTCATCTGAGGTGAAAGCTCTGTTCAAAAGCCTTGGAGTGGAGCCGCTAGTCGTTGAATTGGATGAATTGGGTGTGTCTTCATTGCCCTAATTGCACCATATCTTGTAAAATTCAATGCTCAAATTTCATAATACCGATTGCTTATTTCCTCTTGATACATTCCATATTTTCCTATCAACTCTGGGTGTTGTTAATATTACTTCTTTGTGTATCTGCTTGTCTGAAAAATTTGCCTAACTCGAGATTCACTGTTGGTTCAGATGATCTTTTTTTTTGAAAAGTTTCACTTTGTGGAAAGATTTTGCCTTTTTATTTCAATGGTAAACTGGCATTGCGAATTCTTGCTCACAATCAATATCCGAGATTGAATTCCAAACTCAAACTCTGAAAGGATTATCTATGAATCCATTTCAATGAAGTGCAGGGAAGGTTCCCTGTTTGTTTCTATTTTATATGATCAGGCAAAGTGGACTGTGTTGTTGCATGCTTGTCGGGTATATATTTGAGGTATTTTGTTTGCTGAAATGCAGTACAAGATGTGATTCATTGGCTATATTAAAAATGTTCTGCTCATGGTGATCCTAAACACACTCAGTTCACTATTTTAATTTGCCTCCCGTGCATAGACTATAAAGACAGCCTTAACGGACAAGCATTTCTTAGAAAGCTAAAGCCATGTTGCATTTACTAAATTGATGATTTTCATTGCCTGGTTATTTTACTGCTTAAGCAGTACTGCTGCTAAGATCATTTCATGAATATTCCCTAACTTTCCATGCTTGGTTGGACTAGCAGTAAACTAAGGATCAGATCACCCGCTCAATATTCCAGGTCTCATTCAGATTTTCTATGCTTTATCCAGGTCCCCAAGGGCCACAATTACAAAAAGTGTTGGAGAGGCTTACTGGACAGCACACTGTCCCCAATGTATTTATAGGTATGCCATGCTTTGCATTATCACCTCTCGATATGTATGGCTTTGAATTATAGTTTCAAAACAGTTTTTGTAATCTTGCTTAAGTTTTTCTCCTTCATTTTTTAATCTGGCCTTGCCAAGACTAAGGATGGTAATGGGTTATTACCAGCCCGTGACCTGCCATGGGCTACGTTGAGCCAACTCTCGCCTTGGCCCACCCCCTGTTTTAATCCAATATGCAACCAAATTAAACAATATTTTTTGCAAACATAGTTAAAAAAAATACAAGTTCACAAATTCACATCTGACAGATAAATTGACTCAAAATTTCAAACTTAATTTCGTCGTCCTGATTGTGTGAGTTCAACTTCTTGCGCATGAAGAAACGCACTTTCTTCTCTTTTTTAAAACTAGTGCTACGATAAAAAAGAAAAAAATTTCCAAATATAATATTTATATTTTATAAAAGTGAGTTAATAAGCAAACAGATAAAATAACATTTATCTCTACTAACTAAAGTAGAGCTAGTTTTTGTTTGCCAGGTCACTCCTGGTTGGCCTATTACTCCTAAAATCACATTTCTCTCTAATACCCTGCATGCTAAACGATCTCCCATAACAGGCACCTTAAAACACCCTATTTGCATCCTCTGAGAAGGGTACATGCGACCGCATCATGTGGACCCCGACGTTCATAATGTTCCCATGTTTGAATAAAACTCATAGACAATTCCATGAATGTGGGGTAACGGGTTCACAAAACTTTTCCCAACCCACAGCTGCGATACTTTGAGTGAAGTCATTCATCTCCACATGACTTAAATCAAACCCTCTCTCAGGAGTGGCATCCATAACCCTGAATTTTGTTTTAAGTTGGGCTAAATTGCTTCCCCTAACCAAGACTCTGAATTATACAATTCTTGATGCCTTGATATTCTGAGGAAAAGATTATGCACAATACTGATTCACTGCATATTTTTATATGCAGATTATGCACCAATCAAAATAAAAATGCAGATTATGCACTTGTTTATTCATAAATAATGTGCTACTGCTGTAAACAACTTAATATGCATGAAATGCTGTAGTTTTTAGCAAGTGATGATCGTTGTAGTTGTTTTTCTTTTATCTTGACTGCTCTTAAGTAGCAATGATGTGGTTGAGGATAATTTTTTATGTGAATTGGCGTGTCTGATTTGGAGACCCGATCGTGGTTTATCTTACCTTTGAGAGTGATCAGGTCAATGCGCTAGAACACATGCCATGTTTGTGTTGCACCAACATATAATTGATGCCACTTTCTTTCTTTTTAGCTGATTAGTTCAATGATTGTTGGACTAAATCCTCCTTATTCTGTGTTCAGGAGGAAAGCATATTGGTGGTTGTACAGGTACTTCTTGCTTGCTGTCTCTCTGTATTGCTTTAAATTGTTTGCTTAGTATAATATCTTGTACTTTATTTTATTCTTCAGGGACACGGTAATGGTTAAATCGTGAACTCATGTTTGTGAGTAGAATGTAGAACATGAGTAAATTGATGAGGGAAATTTCGTGCTCAAGAAATTGTTATAAATAGATTTCATATTGACAATTTTCTTTGGGCTAAAAGGACAGGAACCTCATTGTGGCTTGCCTTTTTCCTCTTGTTTCAGATACCATCAGGTTATACAGTGAAGGAGAACTTGAGCCTTTGCTCTCTGAAGCCAATGCAAAGAAAGCTTAAATTAAATGAAAGGGTTTAGCGGAGCTCTTGTTTTAGTCGGATAGGATCCACTACTACGTGATGGAAAAAATTGCTTCATTGACACTAATTAGTGATCGTATCATGAAACCCGTCGCAATCATGATGTATCTTTTCTATATGACACTGGAGTGCATCACTGAATAGATGAAGTTTTAATGCCATTAGTGTAGCATATTTCACCAATTTGTCAGACTTAAATTTATTCTATTGGATTCCTTTTTAGTTGGAAATTTGCTTTTTCTTTTCCTTTATCTTGTTTTGCATTTGGTTTCTTATTATTGTAGTGCTTAAATCATTCCATCCTCATGCATAGCAGAACGTGATAAGATGATGGGATAGGGGTTTTCTAATCAAAGCTTTGGACAGTGAGAAGCGGATGTTTATTAAAAGATGCATCATCTTGCATATAAGTAGAACAAGCATGTGTGTACTGTAAGGAATATCTCATTTACGGAGGAGATTTCCTTATGAGTGGTTGGATAACCTGGAGGTCTCACTCTTTTGGCAAATGGGTTTCGAGGTCAGCTGAGATGTCTGCATGTTTATCCTAGTCAGTATCCATCAAATTCCTCTTGTATCATTTGGTTCTGTTTGCGGCCCTCAAGCCTGGTGCGGACATGAGCAGTTGCAAACCATCTCTGATATAAACAGTATGTATCGCCCTAAGAGCTTAAGCTTTTAAGATACGCTTCTTTTAAGTCTCTGGAAAAGCGGAAAAGCAGAAAAGCAGATCATCCCAGAACGTGATACTGTAGTTTTTGCAATTTTTTTGAGTTGCCACAGGGCTCAAAGCCATGGAATCTTTCTCAGTGGCTCTGGCTGAAGGAAGAAAACTCTGCTCTCAGGCTATCTTAAGTCCTCAGTCCAAGTTATGGCTGAGTTATTTAGTCAGATAGCCCAAAATGTCTCCTCTAAAGGGCATGATACTGATGATCTTGCAAGGTTTTAGCAGGTTCTGTCTTGTTCTTCGAGGCAATAGAAGCATACGCTGATGGAGTCCAGCAAAGTTTATCTGTTCCAGCACCGGTTCACGGGCTTCCGGTATACAACTCTTATCGTTTCTATCAATTTCACCTGATAAGTTCAACTGCCTTCCATTTCTTGTAAGTAGGGCGGCATCTTCTGTAGCTGGAAATTGTCTCAGGTAATGTAAAGCTTTTCAGGATTCAATATCTCTGCTTTGACTTTGGAAGAACACTTCCATTATGGGACTGTACATGCAGTAGAAAATTTATGCCAATCCATCCCAAGCGGAAATATCATAGGTACCGCCACGTCCCGGACCATCACAAGGATTCAGAAATACGGTGAGTGCTAGCAAGAGTTTCCGGCAGATCGGTT
Organism: Lagerstroemia speciosa; assembly: GCA_037672795.1. Classification (NCBI taxonomy): domain Eukaryota; kingdom Viridiplantae; phylum Streptophyta; class Magnoliopsida; order Myrtales; family Lythraceae; genus Lagerstroemia; species Lagerstroemia speciosa. The sequence goes on from CM075301.1 coordinate 2,293,048, forward strand.
GGAAAGATCTAGTGGGGTTTCTTCCTGGTTTAACTGAGAACCTTAAGTCTTGCAAATGGTGTAGTTCCTGAGGTGGGTCCCGGTGATGGGGCAGTCTGGAGTTCATCACATGTATGTTTGCCTTTACTTTTATTTAATAACAGCTCTGTCCTGTTGGGAACATAGATTGGAGAGATGAAGTAGAAAGGGAAGGACAGGACCCTGAATCTGCTACTTCTGCTGCACATTGTTTGCTCTTGGGATCTGACTGCAGGGAATCCACCTGAAGATACCAACGATACGAGGGTGAAGAACCAGAAACGGGAAATTCCCGGAGAATAGTGAGAATCATCTGATCCTTTGGGCACTGAGTAACATGTGATCCAATTGCTTCAGAGGCTCGAGTCTAGGGAGGAAGTGTAACTTGTTGAGGATTGGTGATATGTTGGGACCCGCATGGATCTGTTGCCAGCAGCTAGACCGGGTTTTGGACCTCAGAAAGAGAAGTGGATAACATGGAACCCATCTCGTGCTGGGATCTGTAAAGAGCATGGAGGTGCATGTGAGATGCTTCGTGGGATGCTGCTGAATGAGTGAGTGAACTGCAATGCTTCTAGAAGCAGCCGAGTGTGCAGCTCCATTGACTTGAAAGCTCGGCTGCCCTTTGCCCGGTCACCGGGAAGTTCTCCCTCTTTCATTTCTCGGTAAGATCTTCGACAACATTCATATCAGTAAGTACCTCGACGTCCGTAAGTCAAGAATGAGATATAATGGGTAGATAATCCCATTGTCCTACATGAAAAACTCTTGTACGTGACCAGTATATCACGTATTGATACGTCACGAGTCGATAGGTGATCAGCGCATCAGTAAAAATAGTTATAAATATCCAGTAAGTCGTGAATACATGCTGATGCGTTGATCACTCATTGGCTCGTAACGTATGTTATGTGATATATCTGTTACATAAGAGATTCTCTTGTCCTATACAGTGTATGCTTCCAAAAGAGGAGATGGAGTTAGATTAGTTCAAGACTCAATTGTTCGATTGTATATAATGACGTGATAGGAAAGAATCGGTTAGTGTTTTCTAGTATTAATATGAATAGCATGAGCTTCCTTTTCATGGAAAACGGTCCAATCCATCGGATCCGGTGCCGCCACAGGATGGGACAATGTTGTCGATTCGAGAACAGTAAAGAACAGTAGTTGTATCTTACGAAGCAGCGTTGCATCTAGGAGAAAGTCTCAAGTGAAGGTGTTGCACGACTGATGTGACGCATCTACAGAGAGTAAAATACATGTACCTTCTCAAATTACGAGCGATAACTGGCGGACATCAGTTGTGCTATATTGTACAACTGCTCTACTGAAAACTTCCACAAATTGAGACTACCGAAGATGTCCACGAATCGAGACGTCATTGTTCCTCGAGTAAGACTTAGTAGATACTATGAGAAAATTCGTGGAATTTGCACGTGGTTGCAATAGAAGTTCGGCTCCCACTCTTCAGTTCTGCCTACAGCTGGGGCCCTTTCACCTTACACTAGTGCTGTTTACACCATTTGTTTAGGAGGAAGCTGCAAAATTTTGGCATAAATCTTTTTCATTTCTTTTTTTTTTTCCCCTGCTCAAGAAATCTTTTTCATTTCAATAACCGATTATTCGTATATTTTATTTAAATTATTATGGTGGCCTTATAAGGAATTAGATCATAATATTAAATGTTTTATTCAGATCTGATATCATGTTAAATGTTATAATCCAATTTGTAAGAGATTAAACTCCTGTTCAACTGTAAGGTCTAATCTGATGGACAATATTTAAACAACTTATGTTCATAAATATTTTTTTTTATTTTTCTGATATGAGATTAACTTTTTTGAACTTTATAACCTACCGATAAATGGGTCGAAATGAAATGTCTCGACAGTGATAAAAAAGAACAAAAGGAGATTTTGACAGTCTAAGATCATTGCACAGCACTGCTAAAATAAAAAATTAAAAAAAAAAGAGAAATTAAAATTTTTAAAAAAACAAAACAAAAAAGCCTCATCATCCTCAACATGAAAAATGCCCAATTCAAACCAAAACTTGGGCCACCAGGAGAGGGCTCATCCGTATGCTCTGCTTCCCTATTTTCTCAAATATTAAAAAACTAATAATTACTTACTTATTTGTCCTAAAAATTAATTTGAAAAAATCCAAATTTTCCTTTTTTCTTTTGTGTTAATAATTTTGACTTAGAACTGAGATATGCATCTTCTGTGACAGGCAGTGGTCCTCATGTTCCTCTGCCTGCTCTCATCCTTCCAGACCTTCCCAATGTCCTGGGCTATCTTCATGGCATCAGAGGAAGCACCAGACAGCCCTGTCCTTGTGAACCCTACCGCGTACAGGCCCGAGCTTCCCTTCCACCCGTTCGGGAGTGGTGACTTCGGGAACCCGTTCTCGCCAAAGAACTCACTCTCCTGTCAATCGATGAAAATTCAAACAAAAACTTAGCCATCTTGTCCCCAAACATCAGACATCCTAAAACAAACAAGTTTTGCATTGTTTTTTCTTCTTTTCTGTTTTTTCTTACCTGAAGCCAAGAGGGGACATTGCTGTGGTATCCGGTGGCGAGGACGACCGAGTTGATATCAAGGATCGTCCCGTTCACGAGCTCGACCTGGCACTTGGAGAATCTCTTGATTCCAGGGACAACCTTAATATCTCCGGATCTGATCTTGTCCAATGCACCGATGTCCAGAACCGGGGTCTTGCCCTTTGTGTTCTTGAGCTTGAGCGGCCCCTCCGGCGGCCTCTTCAGCCCGAACTTCTCGATGTTTCCGAGCACCAGCCTCGCCAGGATCAGTAGCAGCTTGTCCACGAACCATAGCGGGAGCCACTTCAATAGTAAAACCGCAAGCTCAAACGTTGATTTTCCGAGGAGTGCCCTTGGCAGCACGTGCACCTGAAGGAAACAAGGAGCTTTGGTCAGCAGGGAGGGATGATCATGGAATTTGGGATCGGTTTTCTGGCTTGAAGGAGATCAACCGACTTACCGAGCTCCGGACGACCATGGAAGGTGACGCATTGTGGTCGCAGAGGTCGAGAGAGATCTCCATGCCAGAGTTTCCGCAGCCCATGACGAGCACCTTCTTCCCTGCAAACTTCTGGCCGGACTTATACTCGCTGGCATGGATGACCTCGCCGGAGAACTCCCTTAGCCCCTCGATCTCCGGGATAACACACTCGGCATTCTCCCCGGTGGCCACCACGAGCCACCTGCAGACGTACTCCGCCTCAGCCGGGGCTGCACAGGTGGTGATCGTCCGGACCCTCCAGAGGCCGCTGGTCTGATCATACTGAGCCGACTGGACGCACTCATTGAACCTGGGGTTGATCTCAAAGTGCCGGGCATATGACTCAAGGTAGTTGATGAACTGCCTCTTGGTCGGGTACTCTGGGAAGTCTTCTGGGAATGGGAGATTTGGGAGCTGGCAGAACTGCTTGGGAAGGTGGAGCTTGAGCCGGTCGTAGGTTCGGTTCTGCCACAGGGATGCGATGCAGTCAGCCCGATCGAGCACGACGAATGGCACACCTTGCTCCCGGAGGCAGGCAGCTGTGGCCAGCCCGGAAGGGCCGGCGCCGACGATGACCGGGCCGTTCACCCAAGTGCACCGGCGAGAGGAGGAGTTGTCCTGACCGAGAAGTCGGAAATGGCTGTCCATTTTTGAAGAGGCAAATGTGACAGTTGATGTCCTGTTTCCTTGGTGGTAGCCGTGAAGGTTGAGAGGGAAATTGAGAAACGGGGAGAGTGAATAATTGAGCTGAGTTTGGTTTGGGAGGGAAGGGGATGGTTTGGGAACTTATAAATAGAGAGGAAGAGGGAGAGGGAGAGGGGCCATGTGGAGTTAATGCCAAATGCAAAATGCTATTTTATTTTTTTAATTATTTTTTAAAATATTTTTTTAGTGTATAGACACATGGTAAGTTTAAAAGATGTAAAGGAAGAATGGATAAAAGGTTATCTAAGTTCTACCGGTGAGATCGAACCAGAGACTTATACATCACAAGATAAAAGTAATACCAACTATATCAAGATTAATCGCTTAGAAAATATACAAGTATTACAATATTGCTTATTCCTTGCTTGTGAGAGGTTTCAACCTCTCAAAATTTGGAAGTATTGTCCGACGGATCAAGTACAGTAATATTGGAGTATGCTCCACATCAGTGAAATTCTCATATCTCAGTAACTTTTATTTTCCTTCTATTCCTTTCTGGGTCGTAATATATGAAGGCACTCTTTATGTTATATCGGCTTTGTTTCAAGCACAAGAGATTGGAGGGAACAGATGTAATCAGAAACTGGAAGCACTTTAATTACATAAATGGAAAATCTATAGACTGACTCTGGATGATTTGAATCTAAGGTGGTATGAGTTGGTACTGCTGCTTGTCAGAAACGTAGATTATTCGAATCGACTCGACTATGGGTGAAAGTACGAAAACTCATCATAGGTATTGATAAGTTCTCGGATTGACTTACTGGGTTGACGAGCCTTCAAGGGGCTGTGGGTTGAACTTCGAGTTATGGGTACCCGGAGGATGGCTGAAGAGTCTTCGCCGATTAACTTCGATGGCCTATTGGGATGGGAGATCTTCAAGTGAGACAGGAGCAGATCTCGGGTGGAGCTCGGAATACTTGAGTGGGCCTCGTCGAAGACTTGCAAAAAGCCAAGTACAGGGTGGTTCCTCAGAATGGTCATCCGATGCCTAAGTTAGAGTGTGATATGAGGAAGAGGAAGAGGGAAGAGGAGGAGAAGAGATGTCGAAGAAAGGAGAAATCAATTTGTCCCTGGTCCCCGAGTGGGGGCATATTTATAGGCCATTTTTGTACAGAATGGTGACATCAATACGTCTCCCATGCACAGAGCACGTGGGTGCAAGTCGACCTTTCTGGTGTATGTAGGCATAAGTCAACCTTGCCCAGTATAAGTAGGTGTAAGTCGGCTTTCCTCAGCACTAATGGGTATAAGTCAGCCTTACTAGCATAATCGGGCATAAGTCAGCCTTACCCAGTGCATGTGGGCGTAAGTCAGCGTCGCTAGCATAATTAGGCATAAGTCAGCCTCACTAGCATAATTAGGCGTAAGTCAGCCTTACCCTGTGCATGTGGGCGTAAGTCAATCTTACTAGCATAGGTCGGTCTCCTTTGATCCTTCCCAAAGAGTCGGATCAGGTGCTAACATATTGGTCCATATCAGATCCTAATTAGTACGAGGACTGGTGTGGTCGTGTCGCCCATGTGCTAAGCACATGGGTGAGGGTCCGACTTGGAGGATGTCTGATGTTCGACATCCATGTGTGTGGAAGTTGGACTTAGTGAGCATCCATGTGGGAGAGAGTCAGACTTGAGCGCTCGATGTCCATAATATGGGTGGAAATCGGACTTAGTTGATGTCTGACGTCCACGTGGGAGGAAGTCGAACTTAGCGGATATCGAATGTGAGTTGGCATTTCTTGAGCCAGTCATGTGAAGAGAGCGAGTCGGATCTCAATAAATTGGGCGTGGATATTAGTCCATATCGGGCATGGGATTTTGTTCCTTCGTAATTTGCCAAGAATGGTAGTCAAACGCCAAGGAATTGAAGAGGGGAACTGGGAAGGCAATGAAAGCGACTCATCATCCTTGCTTGATTCTATTGGGCTCACTCCAAGGGAGGAGTTTTCTTGGAATCCTCCAGTATTGTTTTATTTAGTCGTTTATGCATATTGCAATCAAGAGTAGATATAGAAAATCGAGTTGCCGGAATTAAATAAGATGATTTCACAGAAATGTAGGTAAAATTAGTAAATTTATATAAGATCTTATTGGGTTTTCGTGATTTTATGGGGCGGTCGCTCCCATGCACTATCGATCGATCCCTAATTGCACTGGAGGCTCCCGAGAACACAAGTTTATGAAGAAGAGAGTAATAAAATAATATAAATAAAATTTCATTGATAAGAATTGAATTTTAAGATCTATATTATGTTGAGTGGAAAATGATATTACTAAATTAAGTTTTCTTTTATCTTTTTTTTATTTAAAAAAAAAGCATAAAAAGGAGAGAGAGCACGTGGAGTGAGCACAAGTTGCAGCTGGGGCGCGTCCACAGGGCACAACGCCACCGTTGGGGAGTAGGGGGGCCTAGTCAGCCCTAGATTAGCCCACTCCGCCAGCCGGATTTCATACTATCAGCCGCCGCCATGTGGCGGGACCGCGCCCGTTCGTAAGAATAATAGTAAGTGAGTTGTGAGCTTTGCCCTTTTCTTGGACCAGAGATACGATGTGACCTCAACTAGATAAGATTAGCGTCTCCGGTACCGACTTAAATGTCTTTCGAGTTTGTTGACGGTGTCGTACCTTGTAATTTTTCCTTATACAAAGAATATATGTAAATTAAAATAAAAATTGTAATTTTTACATGAACTTATAGGAGTTTTGAACTTGTTTCCATCTAAAAGTCTAAGTCAAGCCTTTTTCTTCCTTTCTTGGGTTTAACAAGCCAAGTTTCACGCTACAAGAGTTTTAAACATATTTTTACATAAAAGTTTAAGCTGATAGGTAGCGGTATCAAATTTACTTGTGAACTAGATTTTTATCTTTTATTTGTCAAGTGTTCGATTGATTCCTCAACAAAAAAAAAAAAGAATAAATGGGTACGCAGTTCCAACGATAAGATTCAAATTGAGCACCTCTTAGTATCAAATCTAAAATGGTGTCATTGCATCAAAACCATTTTGGTGCTTTGTGATTTTTGTTTCAAGTTTCCTTATCAATCCATGTTTAACTTTTTTATGAGTAAAAGGAAGGTAACAGTAATGGGTGACTCAGTTACCTCTACTACATAATATTTGAGCTTTCATACTTAGTCGCGAACATATCATACGGACCAAATAATCAGTACCAACATCGGTCCTATCAACATAGCATTATAAAAGGCCTAGTGCAGCAGTTCAAGAAGCAGGTGTCCGTCAGTATTCAAACTCAAGAGTCCCTTATGACAGTATTACTTAAAAGGAGATTTCAGCATAAGATCTCGACCTCATCAAATCACATGAAATAAACTTTAATTCCATAACTGATTAGTTAAATTGCTTCTCCTCTCCCTTCTGAATAAGCCCAAAAGAAGGAAGAAAATGTGGAAGAATCTGCTTTACTATTCAGAATTGGCACTTGACAACTACAATCTCCATTTCACACTTAGGTTTAGGCCCTTTGTCCGAATGTCCTACATATTGACCAAAAAAATTTGTCCGCCTTGAGGCCATCGATACCGACATCGAGAAGAGTCTCGTATTTTAGTTCTAGTGCAGTCGATCCTTCATTAAATGGCTAGTTATTAATAGAAGAGGTCGAGGTCGGTTGGAAGATAGAGATGTTGCTTAGTTGTCTGATTTGAGCTAAGGAATGTTGGAGAATCTGCGGCTTTATTACTTGGGATTGGCACTTGGCATACAATTATCCTCATTTCACACTTACGGTTAGACGTCCTCATTAATTGTGGCACTTTCCCCTGTGTATAGGCTACAAATGATAGAAAGCTAACTCTCACGCAATTTGATGAGATGGAGGTATCAAGTTCGGATTTCGCTCTAAATAATATTATTAGAAAGGACTCTTGGACATCAATCTTAGCAGATATAGACTTCCTGAATTATAACAGACATTTAATGATTTTACATTGACCGGACTGGTGTTGGTACTGGTTGTTCAGTTCATCTGAAATACTCGCGGTTGAATAAGAAAGCCCAAACACTACGTAGCAGGGTGATTAGAATTGTCGTTACTGCTGACCTCATTTTCATTGAAAAAAAAAACACATTTTCTTTGCTTGGACTCTTGGAACGAAAATTCTTTTTCAACCGATGTTAATTTATGTAGCAAAAGATTCATAGTATATGGGGTGGCATCAGCCAAATAATCCAGAACTCAACCCTGTTGGAGTCTGAAATTAGTCATAACCCATTTAGATTTCGAAAAAAGCTATGCGCCGATTAAAAAAAAGAGCTTTGTGTGTTAGGTTGATCGTAAAATACATATTTTTAATGTAAGAAACCAACTTTATATTATAAATTCTAAAATATTTGATTATATATTTATATTATATTATAAGATTACATGAGCTCAAACGTCACAGTTAATAAAATCTTTACTTCCAAAATATAAAGTTCTTAAATTACAATGAATTTTATAGCCAATTTATTATTACATCGATCATTTTCTCAAACGAACTAGTGTATTCATTAAACATAATGATCACATATTTTAATTTATAATATAATTATTAAAATTATATTGCGCTTGAAAAATTCTTCCCTAACCTTAATATTCTTTGCAATTTATTAATACTCGAACCAAATAACTTCTACTTACTGTCTACCTACCCTTCCATATATCTAATCATATAAATCGATGAAGTGGTTGGCAGATGATGATTGACCGACTGCAAACAACTCAAAATCTCTGCATGCCTTGATATACATGAGCTTCCAAGAATCCTCATAAAGCCCTATAAAAAATATCTATGTGACATAATAAACTATATATAAATATATAAATAAATATTTATGTGTGTGTATACATATATCATTGTTAAGCTTTCTTGAACTTTTCCCTGCGCGTGACTTAGAAACTCATTATGGATTTCAACGAAAGAGCTGTCAAAACCCATAAACAAGTTTCATACAAACAATTATATATTATGTAATTATCAATATTTATATATATGTTTATAAATATTATATTGCGACTACCGCCGCCCACGAAATCAAAGGAACAAAGAGAGCCCTGGAAGCTTGCTCTGTACTAGTTGCGATGCGATATGAATCATATGATCAATGAAAAGAAGAGAATATATATATATATATCTGTGTGTGTGTATGCATGCATGTGTCTATGGGACTCTAAAAAATATTAGAAAACATGGGAAATTGTTGTTGAAATGTAATATATTATGAATATATAATAGCATTTTTCAGCCTAAAAGGGGAAGCCCTTCACACTCCACAAAGATAGCTCGAGCTGGCCCCATCGATTCTCTAGCTCCTAGCTCTTGGAGCTGCATTGCAAGGCTGGTGTTAGTGTAACCAAAACCTAGATATTGTGAGAAGGGAATATGGTACATTAATATCACTCTTTTAAGCTGAGATCAAGAGATTCAAGATTCGATTTTTATTAATGTGACTCCACGTATCCTTTCCAATCCCCTCAAATCCAAGAGTTTAATTGGTATGTAATGACATCAATTTCTTTTATATTTATAGAATTTCCTTCCAAGACTCAATATTTTGAATTATATATGTCTTATAATTTCTCTCACAAGCCTTTTTTCCTTCTAACTTCTTAGGGTGTTCCTGTTTGGATGTTTGCATATTAAAGTTGGCATGAAGAGAAGAGCAAGGTTTCATGCATGCACATGCCTCCTTCTCCTTCCGATGAATTTTTCACTAAAAAAAAAGGGTGCCCCTGTCCCACTGAGTAAGAGTTGTAGGGATGGATTTAGAAAAAGCGTGATATGGAATAATTTTCACTGAATTCAGAAGAAATGGTAAATTGTCGTACAAATTTCACCAGCTACATTATTTTTTATTAATTATCCAATTTAATTCATGTAATTCCGTTATTTTACTCTTATTTAAGTTTTGCCTGTTGAAACCGATTCATGAATCGATGGCACGACCCCATCTCACTGCCATTTCCAACTCAATCCCTCCATGCAAATTGAAGTAAATTAATTAAATATATATGTTCCTCTTAATCAGTGAACTTCACAAAACAAAAACACAAAACCCTAAGGCACTCATTGCAAGTAGTGCCCTCCATAATCCGTTCTCTCTGGCTATTCTCTCTAACAGAACCAGTTCCGATTGAGCTTCTTGTTGTGATATGTTCATATTCTATTGTACTTGGCAAAAAGAAAGCTATCGATTGACACTCTTCCCCCACTTTATATTGCAATTTTTATTTAGAAGATAGGAAGAGAGAGATTTAATTTTTTATATTTATTTTTCTCTATTTGGGACCATATTATTCCAAGCTCTATTTTTCTTTAATTTTCATATATTTTTCCTTATTTTGTCACGGTTGCATGTATTCCAGTGCAACGTAAGTTTATTTTTTCGACTACAAGAGATGTATATATATTTAAAAGGGTTAAAAATATATTAAAAATACGGATAATTTTACCGATGAAAATTTTATATTTTTTTACTTTAAATAGAAGAAAATATTAGTATACACACACCAAATCTTGAGGTCTTCTGAGTGTACTTATGCTCCATCTTCCCGTCAGCGTCAGGTACGGATCTAGAAAACTTACTCATGAAAACTCTATACGAAAGTGACGTGAATAATATGGGAGGCGAATTATATAATTCAATAAAAATTGAATAAAGTCAAGTTAAATTCAAATAAAATTTTATAAAATTTTTCGAGTTTAGGTGGATAATCGTCCTCGGCAACCCCTAAATCTGTCCCGGTCAGCGCCATCCCTTCCCTATTAATTTTCAGCCGATTATTAATTAATTTCTCCCAAGAATATTCTTCCCACTAGAGTTTTTATTTTTAATTTTTTTATACAACTTTCTCATAATGACTGGTCCCAATTTAATTACGTATGCTCATACGTATAAAATAAAATGGATGGACCGACGCATTTATTGTCTATGCATCGTCCCGCCGAAAAAAGTCTCTTTTTTTATTGCTTTAAATATTACCAAGAGGGGTTGGGCCGAGTGGTAAGCAGCTCGGTGCCGCTTAAGGAGGTCTCGGGTTCGAGACCTCACGTACGCAGACACCCCTCTTGGGAGCCTCACCCGCCATTGCCAGGCGTGCGACCCGGGGCGACCAACGGATTAGTCAAGTATGGTTGGCTGAAAGATGCCATCTCACCGCTGGTGGGGCCTGCTTGGATACCGTGGCTGGCGACCAAAAAAAAAAAAATATTAGATTTGATGACTGTACCTTGAAAGGCGTCAGAAGAAAAGATATACAAAAGGGTTTTGAAATAGTATGGATGAGAATTTAATTTAGAATCCTTTAACTGTTGATTGAGAATGAGATTATTGCACCAGATCTCTTTCTTATTTTCGTTAATTATTTATTTTCCTCGGTATTTAGAAAAGCTAATAAACTCATTTTTAGTGTAAAAAAAGATAAATAAATTACAAGGAGATAGAAAGAAGGGAAAACATAGGAGCACGAGACTTTCACTAATGGCTAAAGTCTTTAATGAAACTGTTATATCATTTGTCAATGATAATATACTGTATCGGTCTAATTAAAACTTGATATATAGTCAATAATTATATAGATATATTTACTAACTCCTAAAATTTGTAAGAATACTAAAAAATCATAATAAATTATGAATACTAATTGGACAAGTTTATAAATAGTAGATTTTGATTGGAAGGATATACGACGTCAGTGTAGCATGGTATGACTGTTCTATTAAAAATTTTCTCCCATTGACAAGACTTGAACTCAAGGATGAGAAAATTCGTGATATACCATACATATTTCACTTAATTTTATCTAATTTTTATTGAACTATCTTAGTCCACCCTCTGAATTTGTTACATTGCTCCTCCACAGAGTTTAGCCATTGAAGGTATTTCCTGTATCCATCCCTTACTGAACCTAGGACCTCTGCATCCTCAGTCGAGAGCGATATTACTGCACAAATCCCCTTTATCGTAGAGCTAATCAATTAGATTAAGGGAATGCAACTTCGTATCGATTGGCGCAAAGATGAATGTTTATCTTAAATGCTGTCTTCTTCGAAGTACCTTGATTTTGGTCTACACACAATACATGCATGTATCTATGTTTAGTTTCTTTAATATGGGAGCTTAGGTTCAGGGATCATGATTCGGAAAGATACGAATACGTATTTACATATGTATTGTATCGTATTGTACGAACGGTCTCTTTCTTAACCTTTCAAAAATACGTATGAAAACTAAATTTTTAATTAATTAAAAAAATATTAACAAGGATGAATTTGTAAAATCAATTTTAAAATTATAATTATTGCTTCAAGCCATAAGTGCTCTATAATTTTCTTTTTATAATGATATGTTTTATTATTATTTTTACAATACGTTTCATAAAATCCAATTATGAAACTCTCAGTTAATAAAGTCCAAAACTGGAATAAAAATATTTAACTTGTTATCAGTAAACGGAGTACGAAGGCTAAACCCGACATGTATTAATTATGGCACGAGGATAAAAAAAAGTCCATCCGTAAAACACAAATTCATGTCCAACCTTACTCGATTTATGCGTGCCAAGCGTAGCATCAGACAACGTTATTAATATGTGTATTTTATAGTTGGCGACAATACTATTACATGCAAATATTTAAAATGTTCAGTATATTTTTCGTTTTTCATATTTACCTTCAATCTAATTTTTAGATTAAAGATAAATATGAAAAATAAAAAAGATACCAAACGTCTTAAATATTTTCATATTTTGCATATGTGACTGGTTAGATTCGAATCAGTGAATGTTGATGGTTCATCAACTCACATTCTTTGTCGTCGAGCAGTCATCACATGCTACAGAACACATGGACCATAAAAGATTTGAGCAAATGATTGAGAGAATTAAGATCTTGCATTTATACGCTTCATCGCAATGATAGGACATGATCGGCAAGGGTTCAGGCCCCCGTATCTAATCTAATCATTGCACAAAAAAGGCAGAATTGATCTCTACCGAAGAATATTTTATACAATATCAGAGTATATATAATATTGCGGGAGAATATATTACATCAAGTTTGAATGTGAAACTTGTGGTCAGCAAACTCGAGAATAGAAGAGAAAGTCCGAGTTGTGGTCGCATGCACCTCGCTAGAGTACTGAAGAAAAATATTCGACTCGAGGTCAGTTGCTGATAATACAACAAGTGTATACCACGCCATCACTTGAGGGCCAGTGTCGAGGATTTAAAGCCAAATCGGATGACTGATAAAAGGAATCGTAATGCGTAAGACTATTCGGATACCGGCAATCACGAGTTGGATTTTCAGGTATTGTATGGATCTGACCTCCCATAGGACCGGTGGATGTTTTGCACGGAGTGAGAGGTTAGTATACCCAACACACCGATCCTTGCAAAATATCTCTCTCTGCAATGGCCTCAATCCGATCATTTTATAGAATCGGTGGATATTGGGAAAACGGATGTAGAAAGATTATACAGGGGAAGGAAATTGAAGGAAAGTCACGAGAAAAGTAAAAGGACGGATCAATGGGAGAAGGAGACATCAGCCCTTGTAAATAAATAAATTAATCAGTGGCATAATAGTACTTTCCTGTGTGATTAATCACCCCTTGTAATAAAGAGAGATCAGCACCTCGCCTCATGAGTCTTCCCTACGGCAGCATCATTCGGTTGATGAGGTCGGTTTTACTTCCCAATTAGTCAACCTCTTCTCTCTCCTTATAGATATAAATTCTTGGCTTATACGAAGTGCCGAATAACACGGTCAACTTATTTATTAATTGATATGTCAAATAATTATTTTATATATAATAAAATTGATATGTCAAATAATTATTGGTCTATTGTAAATTATAACAATAAAAATTATTACAAAATTTTTTTAGTTATAAAAGGTATCTCCAAGATGAGAATAAGAAGACTAAATTTCCTCAATCGAAATCAAACCCTAGATCTTTTAATATATATTATCTTATTTTATTTACTTTTAATTAAATTATCTTATTTTGTCCTCTTAATCTCATCTTTTTACTCTTCTTTTAATTTTGTCAGGTTTTATTTCCAAGACTAATTTTCTCCATCCATGACTGTTGTGGAATGTTTGCGGAACAGGTTCGACGAACCCATTTATGTTTTTAAATAGGGAGACAAAATATTCATGAGATCACATGGAATACTATTCACTTACCATAATAAAATTTTATATAAATTAGATATATGTTTGCGTGCGATTTGGTTAAAAATAATTAATGGTAAGAATTCGTGGTCATCACCGTGGTCGTCGTCGTCGTCAGTGGACTGTCAAAATGCAGTGTTAAGATAAAAATACGAGTTGGTCGAGATGGGTCAGCATATTTTCCCTTTAAATAAAGTCTTGGAGTTAGAATCCTGTGAACGGAGAAAATTCATTTTGGGAGAACTTTATCCACTTAACATATCGACTGGCTCGAGCCTGAATTAGAATTTATTAGATTTCTGCATGCCACGTGCTATGCATAACCAAAAAAGGGTAGTCTTAAGATTAATTCCACAAATATCGATCAATCCCTCGAATTTGGTTCTTCTCTAGAACGTGTGGACATGTGATGAGACTTCGGGGAGTGAGGCTTCTATATTAGCAACACATCCTTTTCCCTGTCATAAACTTGCCAAGGGGTTGTGGTGGTGGCTGAGTTTTGTCAGATCACATGTCATTTTCCTTAATGAATACATTGAGTTTGATAGCTGCCAAAAGATGAATCTAAGAAACAGTCCCACGAATTATTCATGTTCCTCACCAATGGCGATGATTAGGAATTTAGTATGTTGTGCATTAGTTCTCCTTACCGAGAAATCTCATATCGGACAGTCAGTGTATCGAAACCTGGAATATAAGAAAACTGAGTTGTCGTCGTCTGTAAATTTAGGGTTTTAAGTGGATATGGGTACAACATGTCATAAGCCCGATAAATATTTTAGATGGTGTCAGAGCAAGTTATCATGAGGATTCAAATCACTCCGACCTAAGGTCAGACGGAAATACCTAGCTTGTGATAAGTTATATAGATCGAGGGCTAAAAAGACAGCCTACTCCTTGGTTAGTTGTCCCTCTTCGTCCCAATGCAGAAGAAAAATATCTGACTCAATGTCAGTTATTAAGGGCAGGTATCCAAGGGATGTGTCAAGTGCAAACACATTATTATGTAAGGAATAAATCTCAAAGCAGACAATAAATGAATTGGAATATGAAATATAACTAAATTAAGGTACTATCACCTCACTGTCTCTTAACCAAAAAAAATCCTAAATAGCTTTACCTTACAATCAAGTGATGAGAAAAAAAATCAATTAAACTGCTCTGATTAATAACAAGTAATGTAACTGTTCAAGTTATTAATACCAATTCGCTCGCTTGTCACAATCTGATTGATATTTTCTCACGTGAAACAGTGAAATATGATAATCTAAGATCATCTTAACCTCATCGGATCATGTGAGTAGGCTGTCACATTTATTGACATAATTTGAATCCGAGTCGTACTCAGTTACCTTCCTTACCCGAAGTGTTACACGCTGAAAAGGTCTGTGCAAAAAATGACAGGTTCATGTTTGTGACACGTGGCTATATTGTACTGATGTTGTACCTCTGCACTTTAACTTTGTACTTATCCTCTCTTTAACAAAGTTCAAAGTCAATTTTAGGCAAGTTTGGCGCTACCATATGATCAGGTCATTTCCATGATATTCAAGCAATTTCAGATCTAATTTAATAACACAAATTTTAGGGTGCTCGTACCACTTGAACACGTGAAACCTCGTGAAATATTATTTAAATTTAATTAATTTTTCTTAAATTATCTTTAATTCATCGCTTAAAAGCATACCCGTATCTTTTTTTCTTAATCTTCCATTCAGATTCGCTCCCCGTTATAAACCCTATAACTTGCACTTAATTATCTGTCTTTTTTTCTTATTAGTTAAGAGGATAGGCAATAGTACTAACAACTCGGTTATTCGTACTATGCAATATTCGAGTTTTTATGGTCAATTGTAAACGTATCAAACATACTGTACAATTAACATTTGGGGCTAGTCTCGTCAATATAACACTGCCAAAGGTTCCGTTGTCCTTCAAGCCTCGATTGAAATAGTACACTTTTAGCATGTGTTTTGACACAAATGTGTAAAAAGAAAATTCGAGCCCAAAACTCACTGCTTAACAAATCAAATGAGAGTGCGATCGAAACCATTAGATTATCACTTTCAATGATTACTTAATTATCTACCCGTTGCTTCGAAATGAAATTAGTGTGCAAATTCCACATTATTCTTAGATTTATTTTAGAAAAAAAAACATATTAAATGATCCATGAAAATTCAAACACAATCAGTCCAAGAATTTATTTCGTCTCTACCCATTTTAGGTACACTTCGAATCCCCACCACAAATTTTCCAGATATAAAAATACATTAATAAATTCAGAACGATGAATTATTTTATTCTTTATCATTATCTAATATTAATTAATTTTAACTTATTTATATGCAAAATAAACTAAATCACATGCAGGATTCGGTACCCTCCTGATTTTCCGCTTCGTCGTATCCATTTTAAACTCACGAACTTCTCCGAAAAATAAAATCGTGCATTATCCAAACTCTTTTATTTTTAAAGAAAGAATGATTTCCGAGCTAGTCACCTGTCATTGGCCTTGCGAGGACGAAAACGACCCACTCTTCTGACATCATCTTCATCACCGAACTAAGTAACGCGACAATTAATATTTTGGGAATGATACGATCGCGACCGCCGCTGCGACCACGATCGCGAGGAAGCCCCTTGCGTCGATTTTTATGTGGATGCGGGTCCGTAGTCGGGCCAAACCTCGACCGATACTCGAGCCAGAACGCAATAATGCATGCATAACTAACTAGACCGGCGAGTTAGGGGGGGATAACATCTTAGTTCAAAGATCTACGTGCAAAGTACGACGGAATTATTGCTCGGGGTAATGATTTCTTAATCCAAAATGTGCTTACACATAAAATTAAATAAGAAATTAACCAATGTGGCTCTGTTGATTTCCGCTAGGTAATGTTTTACGCGGACTAGATTAATGACTTCGCTGATTCAGGAAAGGATCGAGACGTTCTAATTAAGGGATGGAATTTAACAGAGAATTAAAGGGCAGATTTTAGAGGGCAGAAATGAGATAGTTTATCAAAAATATAGATTGATCAGTAAAATGTGTATAGGAGTTTAAAGATTCCACGAAAGTCGTCCTTGCGCCGATCATTCCGTTTATCTTATGTATCATCGATTAAATAGGAGATCCCAAACATTATCCAACAGAAATGATAATATCAGTTATTATATGAGAGAAGTGCGATCAGTAGGTCATATTTTTGAACTCTCCAAAATACCCTTGATAACTATATTTTTAACTAATAAAAAGGAACAAATGGGAATAAAATAGTAAAATCACTTGTATGATCATAATTATCAATGTTATAACTACTCATTAATTTTTCATTTTTAATTATATATTTTATTTATTTACATACCAATGTGGCTCTATTGATTTCCGCTAGGTAATGTTTTACGCGGACTAGATTAACGACTGCGCTAATTCAGGAACGGACCGAGAAGTTCTAATTAAGGGATGGAATTTAACAAAGAATTAAAGGGCGGATTTTAGAGGGCAGAAATGAGATAGTTTATCAAAAATATAGATTGATCAGTAAAATATGTATAGGAGTTTAAAGATTCCACGAAAGTCGTCCTTGCGCCGATCATTCCGTTTGTCTGATATATCATCGATTAAATAGGAGATCCCAAATATTATCCAACAGAAATGATAATATCAGTTATTATATGAGAGAAGTGCGATCAGCAGGTCATATTTTTGAACTCCCCAAAATACCATTGATAACTATATTTTTAACCAATAAAAAGAACAAATAGGGATAAAATTGTAAAATCACTCATATAATCACAATTATCAATGTTATAACTACTCATTAATTTTTCATTTTTAATTATATAATTTATTATGCACTTTTTAAAAATTAATTATAGATAAAATTAATATCCAATTATTAAAAATAAGAATTTGTAATCAACTATACAGTGGACATTCTATGCGTAGCACGGATCGATGTCTAGTTATCATTATATTTCCAACTTTTTTATAAACAAATATCTTTGTAATTCAGTAGATTCAAAAGAATTATATGATTACTCGATACATTGTTTATTTTAAAAAAAAAATTATCTGCTCGGTATAAACTCAAAGTGAAAGATTGGGACACTCCCGGGACATTCAAGGTTTAGGCGTATATTTTTATTTTATTTTATTTTTTATATTTTAAGGACAAAGTATTCACGTAATCATTGCCCACAACAAGCTCCAACGTTCCTCTAAAACCCATTTTCACACTCTTCTCTTCACGGTTGAATGAGGAATTCGCTACTATTTAATAAAGGATCCACTCTCTCTTCTGACAGTAAAGGAAAATTTTATAGCAATACTATGAAAAAAAATTAGAATTTCCCCCTTTAATTCCGACAAACAAATGTTATGCCGGATATAGTTATTCAGAGCCAAACCGGTTGACGACCGGTCATCATAAAACCGGAGAGTTTTCCAGGGAATATCGTTTCGACATTGGCTAGAAGTGCATTCATTGGGAAATGTCGGCATCGATTTATTCCTAATCAAGGAAAAAGGCTCGGAAATGAGAGGGGCGGGGAGTGGGGGGCTCGTGCATTGGGCCACAGATTCGTAGCCGGTTGACCGTTGTGGGCCCAAATATGGGGCCCAGTACGGCCCAGATCGGACGGCCGTACGATGCTTGTGGCCTGAAATTGAGCTGGAGTGGACTTGTCGGGACCTCAACCTCGTTGGACCCTATGGACCAATTACAGAGTGTCCAAAAATGGACCCACGTGGGTCCATTCCAATCTGGCCCATGATGGAAAATCTATCCATCAGCTGCACGTGCACATATCAAAGTCACCATCATTGGGAGAAAGGAGTATGTGGGCCGGTTGAAGCAGTTCGTATCTCTCTAAGATCTAAGGTTCGAGTTACCACCAAACTCTAGAGGTGGTGGTAAGCACTGGTTGTTCAATATGTCTGATACGTTCGGGATTGAACACGAAAATACAAACATTGCGTGGCAATACAGCTAAGTAGCCACTACTATTGCCCCTAAATGTTACTACTAGCAGTTGACTTATCTCATATCTGAATTAATAAGGCTCCTCGCGCTTATGAATGCCAAACCCCATAAGATGTGAGGATGACGAACTGCTACGGATAACAGCCGGTCCAGTTCAATAAAAGAGGACGGAGCAATGCCGTCCCAAGTTTCACACAACGGACTAGGATTCGGGTTCCTTTCGGACAAGTTAACCGTGACTTTCATTCCGAGCACCCGAAGAAACGGAACTTATTTGGATTCCGTGTGATAGATCTCCCGAATCCATTCGGAACATGCGAGTAGGTCGTAATAATAAGTGAGATCATAGTTGTACGAGTTTGAAAATTAGATGGGTGTCATCCATCTTAGTGTGGTCCTCCTCCTTGCAAGTGGTCTAAGGAGTTTGTGGATTGGATGCTTCAGGTCCAGACCATGTGAATTCCTCATGGGATGAATGCCAATAAATTCTCCTCATGCTCTTCAAGTGCGTAAATTAATTGGTTCATGTCAGCAGGAACCACCAACACTGGTGAACTTATGACTGAAGACTTAGTCCAATGTCAACTGGTAAGTTGGAGGATTTAATTTCGAATCATGTCCCTTCTAGCACGTGTCAGAATATCTACTAGAACTGCATAGTTCATAGGACACCGATTTCTCAGAATACACTAATCTTTGGTGATATTACTGGAGTAATGCTGGACGCCGGCTGCTCATTACGTATGATATTGTTATGGTTAAATATGAAATTCTAAAACCCCTATTTTTTTTTTAAAAAAAAAAAGGCAATATCATTAGAGAACATTTTCGTGCAGCTCGATTCTCTTTCGTTTGATTAAATTTTTTTAAAAAATTTTTAAACACCCAGCAAGAGATATGGTTCTTGGAAGTAGACCCCATGGAAACCTGTTGTGGAACCTTCTGCTGCTGTCCCCTGCTGTGAACTTCAAGATGAAGAGCCTGCACAGGAGTTTCCATGGATGACATCAATACTTACAAAATCATGTCCTTGCCTTGGTACTAGGATGTCTCTCTGCTGGGAACTCCACCTGAGCCTCCAACACTTGGAACATTAAGCTCCGAAGGAATCTTGAATCAACCACGACCACTGATCCCTATCTTTCTGTCAATATCTCAGACTGAGAAGCAGATCACAAAGACAAGTTGTAGAACCAAAAACAAAATACAGTCCCATCACTGTGCGGACAATGTTAATACGTTTGTGTTTTTTGTACATGGACAGTTTTAGGTGGAGAGAGACCAATTTTCTCAGCCACCAAAAGCAATGACCAAAAATGAAAAAATATACACATTGCTTGTACTGTGTTTACTTGCCAGCAAGCAAGACCAATGCCATGCTGCCGACTTTGACCAAAAAAGGCTACCCCCGCCTCGCACAACTACGCATATGATTACTTTTCGAATGGATAATCAACAAATGAAACAATAGTCTGTGGCAGGACGGAGATAGAGAATGAATGAAAAATTTCAGCAATCCTAGAGCAGGGTCTTTGATGTGCTGGGAGGACCGCATAGTGTTTAACTCAGCCTTACTCATGCAAAAACTGGAAGGCCGGGTTCTCGAGAAGTTCCTCTGCGGGTGTCACATCCTCAAAATCCTTCTCTAGCATTGAGTTAGAAAGTTCATCCACCGAGAAGGGGATGCTGCAGGGCAGAAACAAATAATCATCAGATGATCTCACTAGTAAGATGCTTGATCCGGGAAATAATGCACATATATTCTACATTAAGATTCCAAGAACTGGAACTACCTCCAGCACTCATCTAGTTTTAAGAACAGAATCAAAAATTGAACTGGCCAAGATATGGCGCAGCAGGTTAACCGAGATTTTCTGGTTTAAAGCAAGAACCAATTATTTCATAGCTAGGTCACGCTTGGTAAGGAGGAATGGGGAGAAATGAGATAGAATGTTTTTCACAGAATAAAATGCAGTGCTATATGGAAAAAATCAGCGATCTTTATGGAATGTAATTGAGGGTTCTAATGAAGAGAGTATTTGTCCAAGAAATCCTATTCTACCAAGCTAATGCGCGTAACAACTCTAAAAAAACTGCAGCTAAGTAAAAGAAAAATATGGATCGGAAGGTCAAAATAGCCATTTCATTCCATTCCATGAAATTTTGATTCAAGTACATCTAACCTTTAGGACCAGAGAGTCCATGTTGGTATCATTACCAGAAATTGCACTTATCAGAGAATAATGCATGTAGTTGATTTCCTCAATGAAGTAGAAATGAATTTCCTGGTTTACTATCTTCTAAGGCCGACAAAGTTCAAACAGCTTTATCCAAACAACCGAATCATTGACCAGCAAACGGATAATCCCAAATCATTAAGAGGCATAAAATGGAAATAAAATCTCACCTGGAATTGTCATCCAACAAAAATGAGCTGCTGATGGCACTGTTGGAGTCCTCTGTCATCAGTACCCTCATGCTCGAAATCACCTAAAACACAATATTTAGCAACCTCCCAGCTTATAAACTTCCAAAGGACAATCTATTTTTCCAAGTCTCGTGAAATAAGATTGGTTTGAGATACATACAGTAGGAGACACGCTTCGAGTGTTGTAGCTATCATCCCAGTAGAGTGTACATATTCTGTACAGCTGCTGCACGCTAAGGATCTGAACAAATACAAGAACCGACATATAAATGAGAAATGAGCATATATAATAGACAAGCCACACAATTGTTACAGAGGTTGAGAGAGAGAGGGAGGGAGAGTTACCGGGCATAGGTCATTGGTGATTTCATCATATGAGATTCGGTACTTCTGATGTATAACCTGTTGTTCGTGGTAAAAAAGGAAAAAGGTGATGATTTATATAAGGTAAATCTCAAAGTGAATATGTGCTTTCAGGGATTTAACAAAAATAACTGTACCAAGAATCCGACAGCTTGCCGAATGTGTCTGAGCTCTTCCCATGACGGGCCAGCATACTGGCATGACAAAGGTGGGAAAGTTCAAATAAGTTGCATTCTTAGTAGTTAAAATAAATAAATAAATAAACAAAATAAAGTAACATGCACCTCTTCTTTTGCTTGAGCACACCACAACTCCAGCTCAGCTAGCCCTGCTTTTACATATTCTCCATTACTAAAGGTACAGCATTCTCGTCGCAGGAGCAGGCTGGATGATAGCATAAATTGGATTTCAGATATTTCTTTTGAGAAGAAGGATCATGTAACGTATCGAAGAAAAAGAAAGTCACCTGTTGAATAGCTGTACGTTGATGTAGGAGAAAGTCTGAGAATAGATCTTCTGCACCAGAATTGGGGGCACCTAAACATGAAGGGGAAGTAATTATTTTTAACAATTAACAGTGTGATGCAGATTATGTTTACATCATAGGAAAGAGGAATGGAGAAGGGAAGAGAAGCGAAGAGAGCCTACAAAATTTTCCTTCAGTGTACAGAGGAGAGTGTTCAAGCTATCGATAATGCTCTGCCAGTGACTCGATGGAGAATCCTTCCCAAAGGATCGTCCAGATCTCAGTACACTTCCCTTGGAAGTTCTCGGTGCCTAAAATGTAAAAGGGAGAGATCAATGTCATACAACTCTTAGATCATGAACTGAAAAACTGTGCTGGCCGAGATTTTCCTGCTGAAAATTGAAAAGCAAACACAGATCAGAAGTACCTGTATGCATAGAGAAAGAAAAGATGAGAGCTCCTTCTTCAAGTTGTCTCTGATGATTCCATAGATTTTCTCCACGTATGCTGTAAGCTGCTGCTTGAAGAGCAAAGCTGGATACTTGGCCTCAACTTGACGCACGACTGTGGCTGCTGCAGCAGCAAGGTGAGCTGAAGAAGGTGAACGGAATCCCTGAAGAATAGCAAACATGTATTAGTGAGCATTAGCATTCAGGAAAGTTGAGATCCTACAATCCTATGCAACACTTTCATCCCTTGTAATTTGCTCAAGTGATAAAGACTAACTCTATTTAGGATAAAGAAATAGACTAACACAGCAGTCCAAAAAAATGTGGACTCAGCCAAAGTCTGTTAAAATAGTAGCCAGGGGTTCACAGCAATAACTTGTGCAAGTAATAAGAAAATATGCCATCAAAATTATACTCAGGCACAATAAAAGCAAACTAAACACGGTAATGGAGGAATCTGCGGTACCATGGTCATTCTTCCGAACAATGAGGTTGGAGCTGGAGGTTTCCGAGTTGATCCTGTAGATCCAGCAGCCTTCAAACTCTTTTGGAGCAAGAACAACAACGCAGATGTATTTGACAACCAATAAGCCATATGATCATTGTTATCTTCACTCTGCCAGGACAAAAAAAAAAAAAAAACAAGAAGTCCGCATAACAATGCATATTGATAGCAGTAAGAAAAGAACAGAAATAAGCCATGAGAATATCCCTGGTCAGCATAAAGGGTTTCACCTCAATTGCTGAACCTATCATCTGAATGAGTCGATCAAACACGCTTGTCCTCTCTGCTTCGAAAGATTTCCAAGTGAGAAGACATTTATAGATTGTGAATGCTGCTACGGGCTTTCCATGACTGAAGCCAATGTTCTTTGTAACACAGCTGATAAGTGCATCGATGCTCTCCTACAGAGAAGTTTAAGACACGGTGAGAAAAGCTGGAAACATGTTAAGAGAGCATAACCATAATTTCCTGCAGAAAATACACCTGTTGACGCTCAATATGGGATCTCCTAAACTTGCTGTCAGACTCAGTGCCATACTTCTTGACTGGGCTAGGAGTTTGCTCCTGCACAGATAGCCTTTCAATTTAATAGCAGAGTCGAAAGTATGGTTCAAATGTGTATCCGGTATGACTAGAGATAGCACTGAGAATAAAGAGTTAGAAATAATACAATTGCTCTGCTCTCTTCAATTGCATGGTCCCCATTTTCCAAAGTCTGCTTCTCAAAAAAATGAGCAAACAGTAAATTAACTATAGACAGAGAGACAGAGAATGCACAAGATCTCTGCAGGCACATGTTTACCTTAGACACCGGAGTGGATAAGTTATCTATGGTCAGCTTCAAAGGCGACTTCTGCAAGGCTTGCTGCCGAAGTATTTGGTTCTCAGATTCTATGGTGGAGAACTTTTCTGTAAGCCTGCAGATCAAGAAAAAGACTATGGTAGGTAAAAAGAAACACAAACAAAAAGGCAACTTAAGGCATGAATACAGACATATGGGACGAAGATACAAGAGAAGGCAGGTTTGGCATATAGAAACCTCTGCATATCTGTCTTCATCTTCTGTATTTTCGATTCCGCCTCCATCGCTTGCTTTAATCTTTCTTCACTGATCTTTCTCGTCTCCTCATACTTCTTCTCCGTGTCATCAATTTTTTTTTCCAGGGAATTCACTAAAGCCTGCAATAAAACTAACAATGCAGTAATCCGCAAGAAAAAAGTTGGACAGTTACCGAGTTAGGCAAGTTTTCTTATTTCAATTACTTTGAGTTTCTCATTTTCACTAGTGAGCTTCTCCATCATTGCACTGTCTATGACTGGAACCTCCTTTATAACTGGGGCTATCTCTGCTGCCTTCTTAGCAACTTCACGTTCCTGCTGAAGCATGTCCTTGGTTTCTTTGAACTGAAGCTGCATCTCCTGCAACGCACCCTGTAGCCTGGCATTTTCTTGATTTTTAGCTTCTTCCAGGTCAGCCTACAAATAGCAAACCAACAAATGACAAAAATTTAGCAGAAGAGTATATATTAGGAAAAGAATCACATAATTGTAGAACAATACAGTGATCACACTTACTCTCATTCGTTTCTCCAGTTGGAGTCTCCATGTGAGTTCTTCCACTTGCTTTTCTAACTTATTCTTTGCAGCCTGAAGAGCTCCCGTTTCTCTAGCAGCCTGTGCATAGAAATTCAAGGAAAAAGCGTACAAGAGATTTCACTCAAGATGCAACAGTTGATCAGAATTCTCCTTTTCCCAATACTGATAAAAACAGTGCTGGAGGAATTGAAAAGAAAGGACTCTAATTCAGTTAAAACAGAAATAATTACCATCTTAAGCTTCCGCAGTTCCCTACGAGCAACTCTCCCTCTCCAAGCACATTGTGTAACAATTGCTGCTTTCTTTGTCTTCAAGTAACATGTGCGTGCCAAGTATTTTCGGCAATGACTCTACACCACAAGTAATAAACATTTAGATTCCGACAGTCAGAAGAAAAAATGGGCCCACTATACTGAAGCTGCTTGTCTTCACTAATGGGGGATGTAAAAAATATAGCACGATGAAGTAGAAACTAACCTGAATAATAATAGCAGCTTTAATCTGTCTTCTCAAGTGTAGCTCGTTACGAGCAGCCATCCCACGCATTCCTGATTGCATGGAAATTGTGGATGAGCACAAGTCTGTATATGCTTTTCTTGCCAAATGCATTCGGAGATTCTTCTGAATCTTCAAAGAAGATGCTTCACGCCGCATGCTCTCATAAGTTGCACGTGCAAGTTGTCCTATGACCAACCAAGAATAAATGTCAGGTTTACATTACTATAGTTTTAAACTGGACCCTAATGGCACTGAGTGGGACCCTTGGTTGTGTCAGTTCTTGGGACATTGAATCTGCATTCGAGCCTACTGGGGCACATGAAGCAGCCAATAAGTGCTGATTCTCCCAATGAGCTAGCCAGTCCTTGCCCAGACTGGTGCCCCCTTAAATTTAATCAAATTCGTATTTTGAACAGTTTTTACCCTTCAACCCTAGCGGAACCCATGAAATATATGGTTTGGCCAACTTAATGTTCTAACAGGTTCCAAAAAATTGAAGCACCTACTCAGTTTAACCACTGAGTCAAAGTCTCATGTCATGAGAAAAAGGCAATATGGGAAATCATGTACCTCTACATATGGCCTGCATCTGCATAGCAGATCGGCGAAGCGAGATGAAACTCCTTCGAGCCAAATAAGACCGAATCTTCCTCTGTATAATACTTGCTGACCTCCCCAAGACCTCGGTCCTTCGGGCATCCAGTTCTGCCATTTGACCAGCTCTGAGAAACACCTTTGTCTTACCAATCTGAAAATATTGATCAGATTCAGTTGACAGCCAAGTTCCAATCCAAAACTACAGAGGAATAGTATAACAAATGCTAAAACAGAGCTACCTGATAACCCTCCAATCCCACCTTCTCCAGCAACCTCTTGCAAACTGTGATTTCATCCGAACTAACATAGAAATACATGCCGGGCATGTGTCATGCTTTTGTGCCTTTTTAAAGTAAGCACAATGCCATAACACAAATATGGATATCTTTGTATGAAAGAGAGAGTTCTAATTACCTCCGATCTACAACTTCAGGAGCAAGGATGCTAAATCTGTCTACAAATTCAAAGAATGGTTTCCTTGTAGGGTATCCCGCACAACTTATTCTGATTGCCTCCATGACACCCTGTCAAGATAAGAAACTTGAATTTGAGAATTGAATACTCAAATTTCAAAAGATTACTCACTTAAGCTCTTAGCCTTACCCCACACCTAAGTTGCTGGAGGACATTTTTGTTCTCGAATATGGCAGGCTTGAGAAGATTATTTGGCTTCACACAGCGGATATAATGCGGCTCAGTAGCACTTAGAGTTTCCAGCAGTGCTTGTAGTTGTTGCTGTGTTGAGAGTAGGCAAGGAATTTCAGAATGCAGATAATGCCTTTTGAGAGGAAATGAGGACAAATGTACCTTGAAGCGAGAACCAATTGAGGAGAATTTGGACTGTTTCGAAGATTCCTCAGCAAAAGTCGGGAACAAACCAGCCACAAAAGGACACTTGGAAGCGCTCAGAAGTGCCTGATGTTCTGCAACAACATAGTCCTTGTTCTTGTCCAAGAACAATTCTGTCTGATAAGTGACCTGAAATACAAATTGTGCTTTGTTACTGAAAAATGAAAACTCATTCAACCTCCACTACTTAAATGAGGCATTTACACTTATAGGGAAAAAAAGGTGAGGCATTTACATCTCCAGCATAATGGCAGATTGTGAAGTCACTGCGAGCCAATTTGGGCTTGCTGAAGCGCTTGTGGTTCTTAAATGTCTGATAAAGCTTCTGGGCAAATGTTTCATGAGTTGACCTTGGAAACATGCTACAAAAGAAAAACTTACTTAAAAGTGATGTGCATTTTAAAGAAGCAAGCAGCTGCAATCATTGTTTTTCGTTGAGTATTCTACTGACCAAGCTTCATCAAGAAGGGCAATGATCCCACCAGGTTTCTGAAATGGACAATCAAAAAAATTATCATAAATAAACTATCAGGAACAAAAAATCAATCTGCCGAGAAGAATGTAACTGTGTGTTGCTGCAGCCAAAAACAGTTATGGTGCATCTCTGTTCGAACTCTGAAGTGTACAATGGCTCTGAATGCACTATGATTTTTAGGAGGAGATATCTATTCACAAGGTAGACAGTGAATAAATCACAAAGAAAAATAAATTGTGTAAAATTGATATCACGGCCAACTCCAATACCTTCTCAATGAGATCGAGAATATCTTGATTATCAACAAAATCAATGTAGCTCCAGTCAATTTCTTCTTTGGTGTACTCTTCTTGTTCCATTTTGAAAACGTGCTGACAAATTAACCAGAAGAGGCATTATAAATAGGGAAACCATAAATGCTGAACTGCAACAATGGGGATGATCCAAGACAAGGTTCTATTCTCCCTTGGAGAGTCAAACCTGATTAAAATGTTGTTGAAGTTTCTCATTCGTCAAGTTGATACAGAATTGCTCAAAGCTGCAAAATCCAAAAGATGGAGATCACCATCATTTTCATACTTGAGAGGCAACTTTCGAAGGTTAATAATAGCCATAGATTCTTTCATCTGCATAGACGTCGAATAACTACAGCATTAAAGAAATTGATAGAAACCAAATAACCATTGACGCTTCGTCTTAGCAAAAGTAACGGCCACACTAACATGTAACCTTTATGGAAGAAAGAAAGAGAATTCAGGAGAAGCACCTGACTAGAAGGAGGTCAAGAAAGGAAAGTGCCGGGAAGGAGGGAAATATATATATATATATATATATATATATATATATATGAAACAATATAGCAAAAGAAACTAAGTTTCTTTATCTGATTAAAAAAGACTTTAATTGTCATAAAGGTTTAATAAACTCATACATAAAGATTCATTTTCCTTCTTATCAAGGGACCACCTTTTCCTTTTTTACAATTCACAAGGAATTTCAACAGTTAATCACCTGTTGGTCTTGAAACTCTCGAACCCATAGATGTCCAGCACACCAATCAAGGACTTTGATTCAGGATCTTGACCAATCGAGCTATTGATCTTGTCTACAATCCTGTAAAATCAACAGTAAAAGCTCAAGAATCTACAGAGAAGATTTAAGCAGTTAAAATCCTCTGCAACCTCCAATATACTTACCAGTCAAACAACCTCGAGTAGACAATCTTCGCTAAAGCATCTCTGCTTAGAGCTGCATTTTCTGGATCCAACCACTTTGTGATGGTTTCATCACGAGTTACAATCACACGCTTGCAGAGAGAATCCTCAAGTGCCTTTGCATCACACCTGATACAAATTTAATGTTAGAAAGCTAAAGTTACTGTATCATTAATTAGTAGTAGTGTGAGATTCACTCATATATACATGAAAAGTTCGGCAGCAGTTTTCAAATGAAAACGAGACTTCTCATCCTTGGGAGTTGATGAATCTATCTCTTTTCCCTTCACAAATTCAATATTTCCAAGGTGGAGGATTGCAGCAACAACTCGAAAGATTGCATCCTGTTAAAAGTTTTTATTAGTGATTTAAACTGTTGAAAATCATCTTGATAATGAGCACTTAAAACTTCTTATGATTGTACCTGTTCATCAGAACTTATTCCTACGACCTCCATAGCCCTTCTTGTCGCAACGTACTCCTTAGCCTCATTAAGACCTTCCAACTCGAAGCAATTTGACTGATTCAGGTAATGGAATGTTCTGGGGTGTCCTAATTTGTACCGCTGAATGTCCTGCAAACAAATGATTTTCAACTGAGTTTTTCTATAGTTATTGCAAAGCTACACCATGGGCTCGAAAGATTGCCGTATGCATTCTACAGTCTTTTGAGTGAAAAGAAAATAATGGATGTACTTTTGAGAACTTTTCTACAATTTGAGGCCCATGCAAGATCACCTTTAATATAGTTCTGGAAACAGATATCTTCTGCAAGAATTACTGATAGTTTTGCTAGTGACCATCATTTATCAAAAGCACCTCAGAAACCAAATCTAGCATACCTTACATGACTTAATTTTGAATTTTATAGACTAACAAAAATGTGATATTTATTGCTTGGCCCTTTGTGCAACATTATTTTCTGTGAGAGAAATAGGAGAAATCCCAGCATGTAATGAGCCCCATTGTACATCAATACGGTCCCTTACACGAATAAGAACATTTTTCATGAGACATTTCTCCCATCCTTATTTGACAATCCACAATAACGACTGTTTAAGAAAAACAAAACTCAACCCTCACCTCTACTGGTGCAGAACAAAGCATGTAGAAACAATGATAATTTCTCTCAGGATCAGACACTTGACAAACACGTGATCTCTCCAGTAAATAAGTTCTGATGGCAGCTCCTGAGATCCTCCCCTTTCGATCAAACTGAATCTCCACGAACTTACCAAATCGACTGAAAAAATTTCAAGAAATGCACATAAAAATAAAAGGAACAAAGACAACCATTTTATACATAAAAGTCTTAGAATACATAGAAAAAATATGGAAGCAAATTTAAAACATGATGACAAAGCAAGCCAACCTTGAGTTATTATTTCTGACGGTCTTTGCATTACCAAATGCTTCTAACACAGGATTAGACTGCAAAACGGATAGCACAACATTAAGATAATTTACCGAACATTCAAATTCTCCAAATAAGATCTACTTATTCCCACCTCTAAAACTTGCTGTTCAACAGTTCTTCCTTCTGAAACAGCTCTTCCTCCCATATAAGCAAGATAACGCATAAGCAACTTTGTACTTTCTGTTTTACCTGCTCCACTCTCCCCACTAACTAAAATGGACTGACTCTTGCCCTCATTAATCATGAGTCTGCACAAATTTTGTTGATTTATCATCTTAATGGATGAAGATGTTAAAAATCAGAAGGCAAATCTATTTAGTACCTATAAGCAGCATCTGCAACAGCAAAAGGATGTGGACTCAGCTCACCAAAAGCAGCTCCTTTATACTGAGCCATCATGTGGCTATCGTATAGGTGGGGCAATTTTGTAAATGGATTTACAGCGATCAATATATTTCCTGTATAAGTCTGAAAAGGCACCAGAGTATCAGCAAATATTTTATCAAGTCTATTGTGATACTGATAAATAAAAAATGAGAGCTTACATATATTTCGTTCATATCATATCGGGATTTTAAATTGTGCAGGACACCAGGTTCATGCAAATAAGCAAGCTTCGTCATGTCATCCACTCCACACGGTGGAGCCTCGCTGTCTTTAGCATACACATTGGAGACCTTCACAAGGACCTTTTGTCCCGGAGAAAAAGTTCATGAACCAGATCAGCACAAAGGAATAACTGTATACCGATGAATGCTACAAATAGAAGTGCCCAATAAATTGTCCAGTGAAACAGTACTCACCGTCTTGCCTGAAGTGCACAGGACCTTGAGCTCCTCTCCTTTAACTTCCAATACCTCACCATCCATCCAAGCCACATCAGGATCTTCCAGCCAAACGAAAGATCCAACAGTAGCCTGCAAGACATATAGTGAATACCAATGTTACAATTCTGAGTCAACCGCATCTGCACTGTGGTGAAGTTTGATCAGAAGGAATAGAGAGAATATGGAGTAGGATTGCTGTTTAAGATTGTACTGCTTTATCCTTTGATTCCATTGAAAAAACTTTCCATTCCTCCATACCAAATATGATAAGAGGATAATTGTAACAGATGGTAGGTAACTTATCTATGTCACCTTGTTATAACTGGTTCTCATACTCTAGGATTAAGTACAGTATTAAGAGATGCTTTTTTCATTAGCATACAAGCTTCTCACAGTTGTCTAATACAATACTTATCCAAGAGGCCATGATGTCCGTAATGAAGAGAAGCAAAGGGATGCTCTGAACATATAACAAATGCCACCAATCATATCAAGAAAGTTAATATGAATGCCATTTTTCATGGGCCACCACTTTAAATATCATATTATTCTATACGCTACCAGTTATTTAAAGAAAAGTGTTTTCATATAAAAACAAAATTAAGGCATAGTCATAGTTCTTTGAAAGCTTGAAGTCAATAGGTAAAGAGTAAATTATGAATTCAGGTTAATTGCAAATGCAAGCAGCCCTCTCACAGGGGAGAAATAAGGGGAAAAGGAGCATAAGTCTGACTCTATCAATCAATTGAAAAAGCAGATGTCAGCAGCAGACCTCTGATGCGTCTTAATTGAACTGATTAATTATATTAAGATATGCTTTATTCCAATTGTTTCAAAACACGTAGCAATAATATTCTCATTATTGAAAAGATAGGAAACATTTGCTCCTAAGTTTAATAAAGTTACTAATATTAAGCAAAACCCAACTCCAAGCTAAATACAAATTTGGACTAAGGATTAACGAATGTCAACACTAAAATCAGAGATAAAACTAGAATGGAACTGTCAATATGAGAATCATCTAAAAAAGGCCCGAGCAGAATCAATTTCATTAAGACGTAGCTCTTGACTTTCAAGTCAAAATTAGTCAAAGTTCCTGTTTGGATAACTCTTGATCCACTTTCTGTGAACATCTAACTGTGCCCCAAATATTATCAACCACATCTAGACACACCAATCAGATTCAGGTTGACAATAGCACTGTTCAGCTAAAATTTGCCACATGCATAACTGCCATTCTTATTTCATAAACATTAGAAAATAGCTGCAGGTAGAACCGAGCACATTGAATCATATAGTCCAAGTCAAAATTAGTCATCAAACAAAACTTCTACATAGATAAACTGGAGACTGAAATTCTTTTTTTGTTTAACGTTAACTAGAGACTGAAATTCATAACCAACCAAAATGCATTCCAGAGTTGAATCAATCACACCATAGATATCACTTCGAATTTAGGCTGGCATTAGCCTTATGGGACAAAGATTTCCTCCACAGATAAAGTTTCAACGTTTCAGAAAAATCCCAAGCCAAACACTAGTCAAAATGCATAAACACCCAATTGAGGACTACTACATTATCACTAAATGTTATCCATAGGCTGATTGTAATCCAAAAATGCATAAACACTCAAAATGCACCTCAATGTTACGCAATCACATAATATGAGTTCAGAATTCAAGCCAAGATCAGTCTTCTCCGACTAAATTTGCCTACAATCCCAATCTACTAGTTGCATTTTCAATGGCGCAGCTAATACAAGGACGGAACGAGATTTAGAAAATATATAGACAAACGGGTATTCAATATAAACTTCAGCTAACCGTAGATCAGTGAGATGAGGCAAAATGAAAATCACCCACACAAATTTCGGGAATATTATCCACTGCACCTCATTGAAACAACCAAAAGATCAAAACTTTCAAAGAAAAACGACCATAACAAGCCGCCGGGAATCAGATGTGTTTACCATTTTGACTTGGGCTCGATCTACTCAGAACCTCGGGCTGCTTGTTCGATCTGCTTCCAATCCCTCAACAAAGATCATCAAACCGGCCGTCGACACAAACACTGCACCTCTGACCCCTCAATCCTAATCCCAGCCCTTCAGACAATGAGCCCAGAGAATGTCGGACAAGCAACACCAAGAACCAATGGAAAGCTTAAGCTTTTCAACGCCGACTAAATTCCGTGACGAAGAGGCTAAGCTCAAGCTCAAAGCCCCGGCCTTTACTTCTCTTTCTCCTCGAGCTCGATTCCGATTTTCTGGGATTTTTGTTTTTACGCAAATTTATTATTTTTCTTCGTCTCTACTTCGTCTCCTGCTCTTCTTCTGCCTCTCCCACCGCTTCGGGCTTGGTCCGACTGAGTTCCGTTAAAGTCACATAAATGGCGTTATTTAAGGGTTTGAAGCTTGATTATGAGTTAAGACAAGGAGAGGAAAACGCCTGCTATTTTACGAAAATACCCTCGCATTTTGGCGACAATCTCTGAACTGCCCTGACAGCTCAGACGCGGTCGGCTGAGTCACTAAGGCTGTGTGAACGAAAAACTTTTGCAAATCCAAATTGCGGAGGCGGAAAATAAAGAGAAATTCTTAGGGGATCATATATAGTCACAATGTGTAAGAAAGTATAATTAAAATGTAAATAATAAATAAATTAATATTAATTATTCGAGTAATTATCATAATTAATATTAATAAAAATAATTTTATTAATTTTAATTCATCATATTATTTTAAGATAGAACTATCTAAAATTTTCCCTGAATAATGGCATGAAAACGATTCATTAATCTTTTTTTATTTTTAAATTCTAGAAATAAATATTATAAATATTTATGGAAAATAATGTTTCTTATTTTCCTTCCATGTGCAACACGGAATATTCAATTGTCCTATGGGCCCGACTAATTCGGGTTTATAATATTCTAACAAGATCGATTTATTAAATGATAAAATTATTTGAATCTCGTATTTTTTTCAATTACGGACATGCGATCTTCCTTAAAAGAAAAATAATGAATGGCTTGGGCTAAGGTGTTTCTCTTTTCTTTTTCAAACAAGAATGTTTCTTTTAATCTCCATTTTATTCTATTATAAAAAAAAAAAAAGACACCTAACCATGGAAATTAGGAAGGGCAAGAACAAAATACATTTTATATATAATATATTCAATGCATGAGATTGTCAAGATCATATTGGAAATATAATATTCGAAAAAAGATTGTATTTATCAATTAGATAGTTTTATATTCTGGTTATTTTTTTTAGATATGATTTAGATATTATAAAAATATTCTGGAATTATTTATTTGATTTTCGAAGTGTACAAAGGTACGAGCCATTTTTATGTAATCATTGAATCGGTCGATTATTCTAGTAGAGTTGCAATCCCGTGATCTTGGCTTGTGGCTGATCGCGTTTATCTATTCAAGTATCTCTGCCCTTCCCTTCCTACGTCAGTTAAGTGGCACGACTCTCGGTCCCATTAATCAAAGATATCACATTTGAGTTTCCGTGAACAGAGGAGGAAACTTGCACCGGGCAAGTTTTACCCATTAATTGAAGGTATCATATCTGAATATTTGTGGACGGAGAAAATTTATATCGGATAAGTTTTACTTCTTAGTGAACCGATTCAATTCGAATTGAATTAATCAGTGTATGCAAGCTTGTTATTTTTTTTCTTAGACTTTTTTATTTATAGAGATATATATATATATAATTTAACAATATATATAATTTAAGCCCATTAAATTCATGCAGATAAGTGTCTATCATACGTTGAAAATAATGATATTTTCTATCAAAAAATCAAAGCTCTTATCTCGATACTTTTCTCCTTGCGAACTTCTCTAATAAATTGAAAACATTTACATTTTATCATTTATTGGGTGAAATTTAACTAGAAAATATATTAATTAAAGCACAGTAGACCTTTTCTTAAAAGGAGAATACATATGCAAGGGTAAAATCGTCTTTTTATTACTCTGGGGCAACCATTCATCATTCACTTCAGACACACGACAACAAATCGATAGTTGACGGTCTATAGTCACCACAATACCCCTATGATAAATGCAAGGGTAAAATCGTCTTTTCATTAATGTGGGCAAACCTTCATCGTTCACTTCGAACACACGGCAGCAAATCGATAGCCGACGGTCTATAATCACCACAATACCCCTATAATAAATGCAAGGGTAAAATCTTCTTTTCATTACTCCGAGCAAACCTTCACCATTCACTTCGGACACACGGCAACAAATCGATAGCCGACGGTCTATAATCACCACAATACCCTCTAATAAATGCAAGGGTAAAATCATCTTTTCATTACTCTGGGCAAACCTTCATCATTCACTTCAGACACACGGTAGCAAATCGATAGCCGACGATCTATAATCACCACAATACCCCTATGATAAATGCAAGGGTGAAATCGTCTTCTCATTACTCCGGGCAAACCGTCACCATTCACTTCGGACACACGACAGCAAATCTATAGCCGATGGTCTATAATCACCATAATACCCCTTTGATAATACTGTAAATACACTAGATGATCCTGAGGTAATCACTTTCACTCTCCTCCCTTGCACACCGACTGACTGAGCGTTAGAGAACTATACCGGACCGTCGCCGCTATCTCGGCTTCCTCTAATGATTTTAGGTATGTGGCTCTCAACCGGTACACGATCCTTAGTGGTTCCCAGCCGTCCTCTGAGAATGATGACACCCAGTCGGGTAAAAGTCCATCTCACCCTGCTCAATCCATTCCTGGTCAACAGCAACAAAAATTAAATAAACCACATGTTTATGCTATTAGCTAGTTTTAACCCATTATTAATCATGAATTTGGGTTGACATACGCCTTAAAAAATAATTCATAAAAAGAGGTTTCGGAAAAAAATATTTCTTTCAGTACTAGAGTAGAATCGCATCTTAAAGATGCGGTTTCAGTTTTGTCGAGAAAACTGTAACTTTAGTATCCTCGTACACGAAAATCGCATCTCGCATTTTCAAGATGGGATTTTGCTCCGATATTAAAGGAAATATGTTTTTGAAACAGTTTTTTACAAAAAAAAAATCTTAAAGAGCAGAATATGTACTCAAAAGTCCATTGATCATTTAGTATTAAAAAAAAAAAGGCAATAAAAATATATACTATTGGTTTTATGTCGTATAACATAATTAGTTTCCTCTTTCAGGGTCTTTTGAAATTAAGCTTCAATTGGAGAGATGATGTGTTAAAAAGGGAGAGATTCTTAGATGATCATATCCCACCACGTGTAGTGAGAAAACACTGACATTAAAATGTGGTAAATGAGAAAGTTAGTTTTAATCACTAAAAGAATAGTTGTGTATTCTGGCACTCTTTGTTATATGTGGATATCATAGCACGGATGGCCTTGAACTTGGTTAAGGCAGAGGCTGACAATCCTCGCTCCAAAAGTGTTGTGCGACGGGAGTGGAGGATGGTGGGCTGGGAGAAATCGGAGAGTGGCTAGGTGAAAGTAAATGCGGATGGTGCAGTTAAGGGCAATCCAGGGCTTACAGTGGTTGGAGGACTCACTAGAGATGAGGGGGCAATTGGCTTGGGATTTATGCAAAATATTGGTATTTTAACCTCTGTAGCAGCGGAACTTTGGGCAGTTAAGTCGAGTCTTGAATTGACTTGGGAATTAGGATTTCGCAAGATCATACTAGAAGTGGATTCTGAGTTTGTAGCTCATGCAATGCAGGAAGGTCGTAGGCATGTGGGATGGCATAGGGGACTAATGCTCGATGTTCTTGATATCATGCAACAGAATTGGATTATCACTGTGAGGCACACATTCGAAGGAGGAAATACTTGCACGGATTGGCTTGCAAATCAAGCAATATCTCGAGATTTAGGAGTACATTGGATTGGTACTTGCCCTCTAGATTTTCAATCTTTGTTGTTAGCCGATGTATTAAGGGTTTCTCTACCCGATTATGCACATTGTAATTATTTTTCTTTAATTTATGAGTTCTAATGAGCTCTGTTTCTCACCGATAAAAGTACCTTTTTGATAAATAATATGAGCTTTCAGTTCAGAAGGCTCCCTTAAGCAAAACTCTTGAGTTTGAATCTCTGTGATGGAGAAAATTCATACTGTGAAAGTTTTATCAAAAGGTTTCTAAATACATGATTCAGACTGGGTTTGTCAAAGACTCATAGCGCTTCTGAATACAGTACTACATTAAAAAAAAGTACCCTTTTGGTGAATGTGAGTACATTTGGTGAGTAGTTCACCATGTTATTTGGTAGGTTTTATTGAATGTGTT
Organism: Lagerstroemia speciosa; assembly: GCA_037672795.1. Taxonomy (NCBI): domain Eukaryota; kingdom Viridiplantae; phylum Streptophyta; class Magnoliopsida; order Myrtales; family Lythraceae; genus Lagerstroemia; species Lagerstroemia speciosa. The sequence goes on from CM075301.1 coordinate 2,329,963, forward strand.
AACAACACAAACATCGATTAGTTGAGCCAGATTGACATCTCCTTCTCTTAAGTAAGGTTCCGCGTCCAAGTTGTGAATAGATAAAATCTTTGATTGAGAAACCTCTACCCCTTTAATAAGCTAACTTTTCGAGTTTAACAGAGCCTCAATCAAGGGTCGAAGCACCTAAATTTATGACCATTCACGCATGGTCGAAATCGGAGAAACCAAAGTCTCGTACTACATGTCCATGTCAGGATATATCATAAAGGATCCCAAAAAAACTCTCGTAGAATACAACGACGAGGCCATAAGAATTCTATATGTACAATGAAGCAATAAATCGGTCGCGAAAGGATGATTCGATGTTGCAATACTCATTAATGTCTCCAAATTATTAAATTCTAAATTCAATTTTCACCTACCAAAGTTCAAACATATCCCTAGTTTCCTCATCCACTGTCTGTCTCCTACCGTAGCAAATGCCCTTTCCTGTAAATTGAGAAAGAGTAATTATTACACTTTTCAATTTTTGAGACCCACCCAAAAGTTTATAGGACCAAAGTGAGTTATTCCTCTTTTCACTTTAAAAAATTGAAAAAAAAAGAAGTTGAAAACATAAAAATAAAAAATTTCATTGATAAAAATCGAAATTAAAATCTCTCGATGTTGTTGCATAGCTTCCTTTCTTACTAGTTTTTTATTTGTAAAAGGAAGGTAACAATATTATCGATCAAGCCACCCTGCTACACAATTGTTTGTGATTTCGTGTTTGACCACGAACATATTAAAAGAACTGGACAATTAGGACTCGGCCGCCATATCGATAAACAATACCGAATGTCTAATATAATTTAAGAAATTCGTATTTTTAGATTCGAGCTCAAAGAGCATACTTCTACCCGTGTTTTTGATAGATATATGTAAGGATATGGACTTGGGATGTTTGACTTCATGGGTCATGAATTTAAGGAAAAAAATCTTAGATAGTTTTATCTTATAATAACGTGATGAAAAATAATCAATTAAAATTATTCAACTAATAATAATTACGAGGTAACTGTTTAAATAATTAATATTAATTTACATATCTAATTATAATCTAATTAATATTTTCTTATATTACGGTTATAAAATAAAATCGTCTAAAATTTTCTCTATAAAATTTTCAACCATTAAATTATTAGTTGGCATTGGCACACTTTTATAAAAGGAATTCCTGATTAGATTAATCCAACGGTGCTTTTTTCCATTGTCTGAGAAAAGGGATCGCGTACCTCACGCGCTTCAGCTGACAGTAGCCCCCACTTTCGCGGGGCCCACGAGAATCATCCACCAGTATAGCGAGTGAGCGCAATCGCGCTTGAGTTTACATTCACTTAGGAATGAAACGAGTCAGCGAGGCACGTTCGATCGAGCGCATACATGACATCACCTTTGACGGGGCGTTTGTTGGTGCGGGACACGACGGGGCCCTTTTCGTTTGATTTCTCCTGTTTGACGGCCGAGATTTGTGGCCGATAATGTGTTCATTCGGTGCAACCACAGCCGTCGGATTAATTGTCGTCCTGAGACCGTGTGGGGCCCAGCGGCGATCACCGCCACAACTGACGGAGTAAGTGGAGATCGTTAAAGCTGTGTTTGGGCTATCGACGAAGATTGGAAAATGACCGAAGAGCCCACAGGGTCCATTGAAGGAGAATTATTTATATAATGTTATAAATTAATAAAATTTAATTTTTTTTTTATATTTTATAAAAAATTAAAATGATTAAATTTAATCAACTTCTGATAACATGTAAAAATCATCACGTAATATATATTACATAATCATCATGAAGTTGGAAAAAAAGGGTAAAGTGGGGAGGGTCTGATGGGCTTCGCAAATCCTGAGCTTCTCCACTGAAGTTCGTGATTTTATATATTAAATTTAAATTTATGATACAATTTTTTTTCAGTAGTAAATTTATGATATAATTTAATTATCCGGTAAAAGTTCATGTTTTTTTATATTCTAATTAATTATGAATTTAGTAGGTAAACATCTGACGTCGCAGCATGAACTTTCAATTCTCAATGTTGATAGAAACCTGTCCCACCAATTTGATTTTTGATTTTTTGGCATCACATTGAAGATCTGAAATTTGAGACATTGAAATGCATGGCATTTTACACGTGCGGAATGAATGCTTCTGCTAAACAATCAATCTGGCCCTTTATTCTGAAAAGGGACAATACGAGAGCAACATGGTCGGAAAGAAACAGCTCACTGCCACATATCAAGAGGCTGACTACACTAGATCTCAGGCGTATTTTCTGTCTTAATGCTACGCAGACTGAGGAAGATTTCTACCGTTCCGAGTTCAGGAGCCCTCCTCCCGGTTCGATAGAGCACGGCATCCCTACACTGGATCTTATTTGAGGATGGAGAGAATATAAACAAGAAGGAAAACATAATATTTAAAAAAAAAGAAAAGAAAGGATGGTGAGAGTAAAAGCATGAATCCTTCCTTCCTCATGTGAAGATCTTTTCCTCACCTGTGAAAATGCCAAAAGGAAAAAAAAACAAATATATATTAACATGTAAAATAAAAACTGTGCAGATGAAATATGATCACAGAATTCTTCTTGAAACTAGCACAACCAAAAGGTCCTTTGGGTAATTCACAGAGTCAAATTCTTCGTCGATGCACGATAAAAGAATGTTACTGTTGTGAGAAGTGAAGTGAAATTTGGTTAGTTAATTCTATCAATCTGGTCATTTCCAGCAGCAGTTTCTTCTTCAGGAAAGTAAGTTTGCTGTGATCTTAGAGGGGCCTACTCACCACGAGACAGCAAGGGATACTGCCTTACAGAAGCTCCACGACAAGGGCTGATGCGCCGCCTCCACCGTTGCACACACCACCGACACCATACTTCCCGTTCTTTTGCTTGAGCACCTAAGCAGGATTCGCATTGCATTCATGAGACAAAGGAGAAAAATGGACAGGAGATGAGGAAACACAGGTTGCTAGCAGAGGATTTCTCCCAGGTTTCTGTTCTTTGCTTTTCAGTTTTTTCTCTTCTTTGCTGGTTTTTCCAGATTATTAGACAAAGCAAGTTTTCAAGAGAGAGCATTCCACCAACTAACCCCCAACAGTGTGACCAAGATACGTGCTCCGCTGCAGCCCAGAGGGTGACCTAAGGATACAGCTCCACCATGCACATTAATTTTTTCCTGCAACGAGTAACAAAAAAATAAAAAAGAAAACAATTAAATGGAATTCACACAGTGTCTGCAAGTGGTAATAGAACATCCACAAATGCAGATAAATGAGGAAGTCAAGACAAGATCTGCATGGTTTCGAACTTACAGAATTGATTCCAAGAAGTTTCTGGTTAGCAAGAGCCACAACCTACAGAAAATTTGTAAGGTCAGTAATCTTGTGGTGATAAATTCTGATTCTCGAGATACTACTCTATATTCTGAAAAAGGGAAGGTGAACAAGGACTTACTGCAAAAGCTTCGTTGATTTCATAGAAATCGACTTGTGAAGCCTCCAACCCGGCATTCGATATAGCTTTTGGAATCGCAAGAGCTGGCGCTGTTGTGAACAGCTCCGGTGCCTGCAAAATCAGAGTTCAATTGGACATCAAGCAATCAGCTAATGATGCACTAAATCACAGGAAGGCAATTGATCACGCAAAATAATATAAAGCATTATTGAATCAAGTACTTCTCCATTCATCTGTTGATGAGTTACCTGAGCAGCATCAGAATATCCTGTGATCTTGGCAATGACTTGGAGCCCAAGCTTAGCAGCCTTCTCCCCACTCACTAAGACCAATGCAGCAGCACCATCACTGTCAACAAAAATAACTAGTTTCTTAACTCGATTGTTCCTGACTATTTGTAGATAAAAGACTTGACCTTAAAGCCTGGATAAAAACCAACCACTGCCGAGGAATTTCGGTTAAACCTTTATGCCATCATTAATAAGCTCAAAAAGGGTTTTACGTCTCCAATCAATCAGCAATATGAAATGATCAAATTTATCGAATTATTAATATGTCCATAGTTTCATCTCTGTATGATGGAAATATTTACTCATTATACATTGAAAGCAATTGGAGACTAAAAGCGAGCTAGAAGTTGATTACTGGCCTCACTAGCTAGATGAATGATTAATAACGTCAATAAGAAATCAATGCCCTTAGATGTGCTGACCTTATACTGGAAGCATTGCCAGCTGTGACAGAGCCTCCACTCACCTTGAAACTTGGGCGAAGCTTCCTCAGCTTTTCAGGGTCAAACTGGCATTGATAGAAAATCATGTTATTCTCAAAAAACATTTTTTTTTATGATTAAAGATTCAGCTTAAGTAATCAAAGCACCCATTGAATAATACATCTTATAAAATTGAGTAGTCACTCTACACAGTGCTACCTTTCCAAGACTCTCATCCTTGTCAACAATTGTTGATGGTCTGCCCCTTCCTCCAGAGACCTCAACCGGAGCAATCTCCCATGAGAAAGCACCACTATCTTGAGCAGCAATACCCCGTTCAAAGCTCTGAACAGCATAGTCATCCTGCAAGAATAGTACGGAGTGGGTTCATGATAGAAGTTCAAGTCAGCATTAGCCCAAAACTTGTTTATCTGACATCTCGCAGCAAGAGTGAAGAAAAGTATCAATCAGTAATAAGTTACCTGCTCTTCCCTTGCAATTGAGTGCTGATCTGCACATAATTCAGCACACATTCCCATGCCATAATCATTGTAAACATCCCACAAGCCATCCTTGAGCATTCCATCGACAAGAGAATCATGGCCAAGCCGAGATCCCTTCCTGCTCCAGAATGCAGTTCTTTTCAGAAGAATCTTCTCAATATTCTCCAATGAAGCTAAAATCAATCAATCTGGCATGAAAGAACCACGCTAAACTAACACCAGAAAGAGAATATTAACTAGCTGGGTTGGATGGAAAAGAGTTCATTTATCAAAGGATGCAAGGGAAAGATCTGCCAAGTTTTCATCCATAACTAAGCTCGCCCATCAAATCCAAACAAAAGTGCCAGTTTGAAGCTGGAGTCTGAGAGAAAGCATAAACTCTGGGTTTTCTCTATTTTCTTAAGAGGGTTTGCTATATAAATTACTTTTTGGGCTGAGAGAACGCATAAGCTGCATCTAAATGCTTTGTTAATGACTAATAGTGATTTGTATTATTAAGACTAGAATATACCGTGCTTCAGCAAGATATTTAGGCACATTGGACATGCTCTCCATGCCACCAGCCACAACAACATCATTGATGCCTAGCTGGATGCTTTGGGCAGCAAGCATTGTTGCTGGAAAACAACTGAACATTAGCACCAGCTCCATCATGTCTAGAAAAATGATATGCAAGGGAGGAGATGACAACAATGAGAAGAGGAGCATACCTTTCATTCCTGATGCGCAAACTTTGTTGACAGTGGTACAGATCACTGAATTGGGAATTCCTGCACCTAGTGCAGCTTGTCTAGCAGGAGCCTGCCCCAAATTTGCACTGAGAACATTGCCAAAGAAAACTTCTTGTACAAGCGATGGATCAACATTTGCCCTTTTCAGAGCAGCTTCAAATTTCGAAAGATAAAAATCAGTTGAAGCGACAGGGAAAATGTTCAAGAAAACAACAAGATACTGCATTCAGGGCAGAAAAAACAGCATAAGAGAGGAAATGCATTACCTTGAATAGCAATCGAGCCAAGCTTGGTTGCTGACAGGGATGAAAGAGTCCCAAGAAATCCACCCATCGGTGTACGGGCGACTCCCACAATGCAAACATCTACTGAATGTCAAGTGGATTAGTGAAGACCAGAATCACCAAAAATTCAAGGTCTCTCGGGCTTGAGATAGAGGGTACCCATTTAATTCAATGCATAACCTCAATCCAGAGAAAATTTGCCAATTAATTGAATGTTTACAATAAGAAACATATAACATTAATGGACATTGAAAGACTCGTTTTTCTGCAAATCACACGTGGAATTTTCAATTATGATGAATTAACAGTAACTCTCACAACAGTTGAACTGCTGGACATTTTCATTTCCTTTCCTTATGCAAGTATTTGAAAACATATAGAAGATGGAAGGTTGCCTATTTTATTAGATTTAGAATATATCTTAATTAACATGTAACATTGAACAGGCAGACCAACCATTGGGATTAGTCAAGAATCAGGATCCAAGTCATCAAAACCGAGACACTTGCAATCAGTACATTTCATTAGCACATCCGATTTCTCTTTTGCCAAGCAAACAGTAACATAAGAATCAACATGAAATGCAAAACCTGTATAACAAATCACCCTAAAAAAACATCATTAAGTATTGGAATCGTGCAGAAGTTCTTTTTCGGAGATAGAAGACCTCTGGGCTTGATAGAATCTGGAGAGCAAGATGCTGCTCCTGAAGCCATGAATTAAATATTACAAGGATCTGTCCCTGCACAGAAAACACTGAATCAATTCTCACCATGAGAAAAAAGCGGGACGTCGAACAAAATCCTCCATGTTTTACACTTAACTCATCCAAGCGAACCCGTCTGACAATGTAAAAATTACATTTGTAAAAAGAATTCACGGCCCAGATAAGTAAAAAATCATGGGAAGACAGAAATTAATCAAAGCAACATCTTGAGCTTAAGACACACAGCGCAAAAAGACTCGAACTGTAGATCTAATACGAAGGCGGATTTTGACGAGCGAATCAAGTGATTCCTCACAGTTTAGCCGATCTCTGACAGACATGAACAGGTCAACAGCACGACCAGAAAAGTTTGGCGAAGATTGATTTCGCCTTCCGCAGGAATGGCAACTCCCGCAGAAATGCAAACAACCGGCGGCAAATGGCGGAGTCGTGGGGTTAAGAGGTGAAGTTTGAGGCATAGAAGACGAGCTGTACCTGGTAAGCAGCCTATCGGGTGGGTGATGGAGCTCTCGGAAACGGCGGAGCAGGGGACGTTGGGGAGCTTCAACAATGGCGTTAGAGTGAGGAGTGGGCCGATTTTGATACGTAGCGCGAGAGATGCGGCGAAAGCAGGAACCGTGAAAATACCGAACCGAAGCAGGTGACCATGACGGTTGAAATTACGGGTGTACCCCGAGCTATCCATACTTGACTCGGTTTCCTCCCTTGTTTTTTTACCATTCCAATTTACAGTTTTCGGTTATATTACCTAAAATGCCCTGATGACTAATATGGATTGATTATTATAACGAAAGTAAAATCTCATATTCGAATATTATTAATAGAAAAAATTTATATTAGAAAAGTTACTTTCCTTAACAGACGACTTGGCTCAAACCCGGTGGCAATGGATGTTCCACTAAAAATATCTCATCTGGCTCGAGTTCAATTACGCAGTGAGAAAAACTAATTAAATTTATTTGATTAGTAATAATTATAGTAACTGTTTGGACGATTAACATAAATTTACTTGTTTACCACATTTTCATTAGTATTTTTTATCGTGGTAAGATAAGATCACCAAACAATTTTTATTCTCGAAAAAATCTTAAATGTCACACACTGATATGATAAAAAAAGGCCAATTAAATTATTCTCATTAAAAATAATTAAAATAACTACTTAACTTATTAACACTTACTACTCATTAGCTCGTCTGATTAATTCAATTAACCCGCAATCTAACTTAGAAAAAAACTCTTCTTTTTGGCTTTTAATATTTTGATTTGGGACCCACAAAATCAGATGGTTAGGTGGGACGTGATTTCAATGACATGACACTATCGTGCACCTCATGCCTTTCAGTCTTTCAGAAAACAAAATTTTGGCAAGACTTTTGTGATTGCCGTGTGTTTGATAAGTCAAAGTGGAGTGCCGTCTAGTATAATAAAACCAAGAAGGAATGGATATTTAGTCAGATGACAAGGAATAGATTTTTTTTTTTTTTTTTTAATAATCGAGATATCTGAGCATCTTCCAGATCCGATTAGTAATGGTTACAACATATTCTTCTCGATTGGTGGTGAATGCGACAACTCCTCCTCGGGGCACACGTAATAGCCCGTAAATCACGTGTGACAGGTAAGTCATGATAAATCCTAATTGACTCGGTGGTTGCAACACCTTCTTCTCGAGGGATCGAACCCATAACCTGCGAAGCAAGTAGGTCCTTGCTTTACCATTTAGGCCGCCTCAAAGGCTAAAGAAAAAAAGAAAAGGAATAGACCTGGATTGTAATAGAAAGTCGTTCACTCCAATCGAATGATCCATAACAAAATGCTATCATACAATATTGTAGCCTGAATGTCATTCGGTTCCTTTGCATAGCAAATCCGTCATACCAGAACAGGCTTAAAGAAACTGATCTGGCTCCGTCGACACAGAAAAACCAAACACGATCATGTCGACATGTACATGTGACCTCTAAGGTATGAAGTTGCCTGCACTACTACATGGCTAAGAAGGATCTAACAGATTCCGGGCATGCAACTCTAACAAAGAAACAGCTCATCCCATATGCAGTCGTAAGAAACAATAGAGGATAGAAACTGCAACTAAGTTATAAAATCCAAAATTCATGAGTCTTGTCATGGAAATGAAAATGAAGATGCAACAACAATGTGAGCCGGGTGCTCGCCCGAATCAGATCCTGTTTGATGCTATAATGCTAGGCCAAGGAATGAGTCTGTTCATGAGCACTAAATAATAACCACCTCAACGGGAAGTTAACCGGACTATGAAACTAACAGTAGAACCAGCACTGTTAAGAGTGTGATGAATTGACCATACTTTTCACAATGCCTAGCGCTTCTTCTTACTACTTTTCGCAGCGCCAGATTTTGATGATGGGGTAGTGATCAAGTAAATGAAGAGAACGATAATACTGATCACGGAAATCAGTGATCCATACTTTGCCAGCAATTTCTGCAAGAGAAAAAGAAATTGGATAGAGATCAGTGAAAATAGATCATCTAGACAGAGAAAAGAAATCCTTTGAGATTTTTTTTCTAAGTTTTAGAATTGTTTCTCATTAATTTTACAGATTTACCATCAAATGCCTCACCAAAACTAAAGCTGTCAAGGTCTTGTTCCTTCAGACAAAGATGTAGACTATTTCCTTTTCCTTTTTACTGTCAACCACCTAGTCCTGGCTATGCCCAATACTCATGCTCCGTCAGAGAGATTTTTTCTATCTTCTCCCATATGAATTAATTTCTTCATAGAAAATACAATATAATAGTGGGAATATGGGAATGGAGTGAGATGGATCAGTTTTGTACCTTGGCCTTTAAAGTTCGGTCCCAGGAGACAACAGTTCATGCAAAATAGAAACGCAAAAATGTTATTAATGATAAACGGGGCATAAAAGGGAACACTACAGATAAAATCACATACCCACTCAAGCTTCTTCTCCGGAGGTCTATCTGCCAGTACATCGAGAGGCAATATGGGAGTAGAATAGGCCACCTAGAGACAAGGCAATTACTTTCAATTGAAATTCAAGCCTTGATTCTTCCTTTGGGGTGTGGTGTGAACAACAAGTAACAATAGTTTTGACACTGTTGTGGAGATTCGTACCTGTGAAGCAGCCTTTGTTGGGACACGGAATGTGATAACTGCAGGTGCCCCTAAGAACATTCCTTTTTCTTTAGCCTCCAGCGCAAAAGAGTGAGATAGAAGGCCACCACTGCAAATCATACACTCCAACCCCTAAATTCATGATGTTTACAGGAGGAAAGCAATGAAGCTAAGCAAACATATGAGAAGAACAACCAAATTGTGAAAACTCACGCATCAAGCCTCTCCCATGACTGAGAAATGTTTCCACTGACAATATTGAATACATCTTGAGACCAACTATCATCATTAACGGTCACATCATATGCAGTCCTGCAAATGTAGATTTCAAACAGCATTTATTGTCAGAACAAGCTAAATGGTAATATAAACAGTACATCAAGACATAGCTTACTGTGAAACCATAGAGGACTGCACAATAGTTACAAAAAGAAAATTAGATATTTCTCACAAAAGGACACGCGGGAAGAGAATTATAGCGAGTCTAGCTGGAAAGAAAGGCAAGAATATAGCAATCTTTGCATTCTTCAGTCACTGAAGAACAACATTGCAAGAAAAAAATGAAGATAATTGCAGGGGAGAGCGGTAAATGAACTTTTCCCTTAAGTAATAGGGGGAATGGTTGCTGCAGGGTACCCAATTCATGAAGCAATTGAAATTCCATCCGTTTGCATTGTCCAGATAAACATTCAATATTGGAACGGGAACTTGAGCTAATTTGAAAAACAAGAGAGCAGGAGTAACAGTTGACTCAAGAATCCTAAATATTTTGACCACCGCATCACATTTCATAACACGCACGTATAATAAAAAAGGTCACCCAGAAGCTTAAGAATGCCGGAAAAAACAAACTTGATAACGGCAAATGAAATCCCAATTCATGCAAAATTGAATAGCCTGAATATCTACGCGAATTTGCAGCAGATTGGCACACAAAGCAGAAATTTATCGAATTCTTGAACAAATTACGAAGGAACTGAATCCATGAGCACCTCTCTAAGGACAGTGTAGAATCAATATATAGACAGATCGCAGAAAATCGCGCAAGAGCTCAAACAGATCTACAGCGCCGGAGGAAAATTGGCACCAAAAGCGATCGAGGACGAAAAATTCGAAACAGCAACACAGGCGTCACTCACGCAGATCCTTGGTTGTAGATGTCAATGGAGACGGAGACGCGCTCGACGCCAGACTTGAGCCGGTTGAGGGACGCCTTCTTGTGGGCGACGATGAAGGGCACGTCGGAGATTCCGAGGCACGGAGATAGGAATAGGAGCACCAAGAGCGCCGAGATCGTTGACTTCTTGTTCGGATACGCCATCGCCAGTCAGCTGAATCGGAGCTTCTGATTGAAGAGATTATCACAGGTACCAGGGCTTCTATAGGATGGGCTGGACTATTTTCTCAGTTTTCTTTTTCTTTTTGAGTAGAAGGAAAATAGTAGTAGCCACGTGTTCGGACTTTCGTGTCTAACTCGAGCAACAACGATTTCTTTTTTTTTTTTTGCTAGAAGGTTAATTCATTGAAATATAATATAATCTTGACCTCATCAAATTACATGAGAGTGAACTTTAGATTAGGGTTGCAAACGGGATCGGGCCGGTTTCTTTTTGAAATTTATCAGGCCTCGATTTTTTTAAAAAAAAAATTAAGAAACCATACCAAGAACCATTTATGAGTTATGAAAACCAACAACTTTATATTCCGTTTTTTCAGATGGTTTTTTAGGTCTCGATTTTTAATATAATAATAAATTATATGCAAAAATAATAAAACAAAATTCATTATCATAAATGAGAAATACAAATCATAAATATTTTGATATATTAAGAAGATCGAAAACATAAAGAAAAATAAAGATTCAACTTTGAAAGTATTAAATATTATTTGTATTGTTAAAATGCAATAATAAAAAGATTTATTACTTTAGATCATTAGGCCACCACCTTTATGTTGCGCAAAGGGTAGTTTCATGTTTTTAATTTCATATAGAGTAAATTAATTATATATTTTTAATTTTACATTTAGCAAAATTAATTATCTTGGTCCATCTACACATTAATTTTATCGTTCTTGACATCAGGTCCTCGGAAGTGCAAGTCAAACCTGATCGAAACTAAGCAGGTCGACATTGAAGTGAGTCGAGTTACCTACACTCGAGCGAACCTAAGGTGAAGTGACGGTACTCTAACCATATGGTACAACCACCTAATAAAAAACTAACATGTTTCAGTTATTTAACGGATCAATATCAATGTCATCCACTTAGGTGCCACCACGAGACAAAGGTGCCACGTAAGCATGGCTATGTGGTACTATTACATCACAAAAACTTACATATTATATCAGTTTTTTGTGGACAGATGCATATGATAATCTCATGTTAAAGGTGGGTAATTTATTCAAATTTTTAGTTTTTTTTTTAGTTTTTTTAATTAAAAGAGATGTTTGAATATATATTTTACAATTTAAATTTTCGGCAATGGACTCTTATCGGTACCACTGTTGCACCCAAGTCTTGATAGACTCTCTCTTAGCTGAATGGGCTCATACCAGGAGACTGAAATGCTTTTACTATATGCAGACAATCTTTCATCCACTGTCCTGTGAATGTGAAGTTCTATGGCCTACGAAGGGGGACAGTGCATACAAAATCATGCACGCATGTCCCAAAAAATCACAAGAATTCGACGCATTTTCTTCTTTAGATTAACATCGGATTCGGAAAGTCACAGCATCTTCTCGAACTTGTCAAGCATCCTCACCTCCTGCATCGACCTCAGGAACAGCGAAAGGAACACCCCTGCACCGGCAAACGATCCACTCGCGATGACTTGGCTTCCCTGGCTGCTGAAGGTCACCCCGAGATTCAGGAGGGTCCCTCCCAGCACCGTATACACTGTCGCCATCTGAAGTATCATCGCTTTTCGAGCAGCTCGCTCTGACTGGAAAACCGAAGGTGTGCACAGTTTTCAGGTTGTGAACAGTCGAAATCACAGTTGGGAGACATGGTCAGTGGGGAAAGCTTACCTCAAGGACACGGACTCGGAGTTTTAAGTCTCCATCCTCGAGTTGATTCACGAACTCCTCGATTCTCTGGACTCTGTACGGCATGGTCACTGTATAGGTCCTAGCCTGAAAGACAAAGAACGCGGGGTCCGAGGAGAAACAAAGGAAAGATGATGTATGCTATTCAGACATAGGTACAATGAAGTATGGAGACAGATCAGTGGAAGTTACATCGTCAGCTTGTTTCGTAATTTCTTGCACGAGCTGCCTCCCGGTCCTCTGTCTCTGTCGAATATCGAGAAGCTCCTGCAAAGAACACGAAGCACAGAACCTTAAAGAACAGCATTCGATGTAGGAACCAAGCTGCCAGAGCTCTGGTGATTGGAAACAACCAAATCCACTGGGGAGGAACCTGGACATATGGGGCAGCAGTCTTCGCAAAAGAAAAGTCAGGGTCGAGCATGTACCCGATACCTGCAAACACAACTGGTAATGTTCGAGAGAAACCGAGGAAGACAAACAGAAAATGGTGACGACGAACCTTCGAGTGTTGAGAATGCCCTCAGGACGAAGGCAAAGGTTGCCGGGAATCTGAAGGGCTGATCTTGTGCTATCGTGAACAAATCCTGCCAGAAAAAGACCCGATTCTCGTTTCGTGACTATGGTACATGAAATGTTCCCTAATATGCTCCGTTCCGGCGATTATACAACAACAGTTCACAAAGAATACGTACTTCTCCTATTGCAGCAAACGTCTGCTGCTGGTCGGGCGTTTTGCTCATCATATTATCCAGGAAGAATTGGACAGATCTTCTCACCTGAATCGCAAAACCGTTAGTCTTTCAGCACCAGGCGTCCCAGAAAACATCTTTGTCGCAAAAATCAGTGGGCAAATACCGCAGACAAGTCCCCTGTGGGTCGAAGAGCTCCGAGATTGATCAGGGATTTCATGACCTGCAAGAAGTCCGCCCCTGAGATCGAGCAACTTTACAGAAGAAAAACTCAAGGTTAGGATAAAACCGGACCTTTTTTGCATCTTTCTCGTACACGGAGTAGAAGAGTTCAAGCAGCTTTTCACGGGTGAACGACTTGATCTCCCCCATCATACCAAAGTCGTAGTAAATGATCGCCTCGTCCACATCAATGGCGAGGTTCCCAGGATGTGGATCGGCATGAAAGAACGCCGTTCTCAGTATCTGCGACAGATCAATGTTTCCATAATATATACATGATAAGGAAAAGCCATACTGGTTTCCAGACGTGTTAATAGTTTCGATTTTCCGTGTTTCCGGGGTAGCTTTGGACCAGAGGTCCTCACCTGAATCAAGTATGCCTCGACAGCACGTGATGATATACGGGATCGGTCATAGCCGCGTGAATCTAGAGCCTCCAATTGGTTGATCTTAATCCCTGCCACAAAGACAGCAATTTGATTCGAGATAGAACTGCTTTGCTTCCATGGAACATAAACAGATTTTCGGTTTTAAAGTAGAAACCTGGTACATACTCCATGGTCAGCACCTTCCCTGCTGTGTAGTCCCAGTACACAAGCTAGCCGAGAAAACAACAGTTTTAAGATCCGAGGGATGGATCGATAGATATGCAGGAAGGTACTAGGTAGTGCGGACAGAGAAAACTTACAGGAACTCGGACCCACTTTACATTCCGAAAATCTCTTCGGAATCTGTCAGCATTCTTCCCCTCATTTATGTAATCAATCTCTTGATACAGAATCCTAGTAACACCCAAAGGGAGCAACTTCAACATTAACTTCCAAGAGAATGAGCTTAGTTATCAGATCTCGGAGCGAGAACGTGCTTTGTGAACTTACATGGCGCATTCCTCATAAATACCGATCCAATCTCTTGTAGGGCCGCCAAAAGCCTCGCTTCTTTGAAAATACTCAGCAAGCAACTTCAAGTTTTCTGTGGAAGGTGAGAAAACCCATCAACCAATCCCATTGCTACCAGCCTCTTGGAACTTCATTACCAAATTCAAAATCGAGCTTACTCAAATCGATGTCGAAGAGCTTCTTTAGCCCCGGCCTCTGAACTTTCACGACTACTCTCTCTCCGTTGTGCAGCAGAGCCCGATGCACCTTGAAAATTTGCCGATGAAACCAATTTTTAGTTCCAAGTTGGGACACTGGATCTGAAAATTTTCTCAAATAACCGTTGCTCGGTATATGAACAACTTAGTCTCAATGCACAAATGGATCGATCAATGGAAAACAGGGTCAAGCACCTGGCCAAGACTAGCTGCAGCAATAGGCTGATCTTCGAACTCCTTGAATAGAATATCCACAGGAGCTCCCAGTTCGTGCTTGATAAAGGCTCTTGCTTTCTCCGGCGAGAAAGCAGGAACCCGGTCCTGGATCACATTAACTGGTCAGTAAGTATGAGGAACCCCGCAAGCAAAAGGATCCAACCTTTGATGCTTGCTGCGATTGCAACAACAATGAGCCTAATACGGGAAGCTTGAGTCTACTCAGTACCAATCAGGCGACGCTGGAGCAATATGTACCTGCAACTTGGCGAGCTCATCGACAAACTCGCGCGGGAAGAGATCTGATCTTGTGGAGGATTGTTGGCCGAGTTTAATGAAGGTAGGACCGAGCTGAAGCACACGTTCCCGGAGCCATGAAGCAGTTTTTCTCCGTCTGTTTTTCTGAACCAAAAGAAGATCTTCCATTAAACAATGAAAAAGTATTTCAAGAAAAAAGCACAGGAGACCGGATAACTGAAACCGACCTGCCTCTCCTCCGAGAAGTTGCCAAAGTACGCCCACTTTGCATTGTCCAGCAAGATTCGAATACGCAAAGATATAAGAAATGACCAGACATCGATGCTTCTCTGTACTGAGCTATAGTTCTCATTCGCCCAACTGAATCCTTCATCTGATGGAAGAACACCCAGCTCCTCCACTGGCGGTAAATTCTTAGAATCTCGAACTTTCGAGCTCTTAATGACTTTTGTGCTCGGTCCAGAATCCCTTTTCACGATGCTTGCACCATTGAGGACCTGTTTGGAGCCATTGACGAGCTCTACTCCATTTCTCGAAGGGTTCTTCCTCTTCATCACCTCGCTCGCAGGCACCATCTTAACAGCTCTACCATTGGTGCCTAATCTCGATGGAGATTCGGTCTGCTTCATTTCGATTCGGAACCGTGATGACGACCTGACAGAGATGGGCAGATTACCTGTCCGTTGTTTAGGTGATTGGCCTGAGATGGAGCTCGAGAGCCCGAGGTTCTTGGCTGTTGTTCCAGTATTCATCAGTCCAGTGCTGCGGCAATAACAGCTGTCTGAAGCTAGTATTGCCGCCATTTAGGAAGATGAAATCCTGCAACAAAATTCACAGAGCCAACGAACTGAAATCAGTGCCAAGTTCAGATGCAAACAGCAGTTCAGCTTATTAGACCACAGAATTCAACACCAGTCACGGAAGAACACGGTAAAATTTCCACAGGCTCATAACAGCTCAGACACCCATTTCACCGGACTCATAAGAGATTGTAGGATTTCATTTATTGTATTTCCGACGTGGGATTCATTCATCAACAGAAACAAATGAACAAACAGAACAGACGAACGAACTTCCTATTGTTAATGAATCTGCCCACATACAAGAACCAGCTCATGTAAAGCAACAAACGATTGGCGCCAAAGACTTCTGCTTTCCTTCAAGAACAGAGACCCAGAATCAAGAAGTTGCTCACCCGGGCAAAGAGAGGTTGCTCGAAGTCAAGATTCTCGGCGCCCCGAGCCGGTTCCAAGGGGCAACTTCCTTGGGCAATAGAAAGGTGCGAGCTTGAGAGGGTGAGGGCATGTGTTTGTTGGCTTGCAATCAAAGAAATGTTAATAAAACGAAAATTGTCGATGAAGAAATAAGAACGTGATGGGAGAGGTGTAGAGAGAGAGAGAGAGCTCAGAAAAGCGGGAGAAAGGTGCGTGGGCAAGAAAGTGTAGCGTGCACTCTGCTTCTTCTTCTTCTTCGTCGTCTTGTTCCGTCTCCTTCCCTTCCCCAGCTCTCTCTCTTCCTTGCTGAGCTCATGACATTTGGAGATAGTCCGATGTGACGGCTCTTGCTGTGGAAAGTATCCCTGTTTGGTAATCGGTTATGGACGGACTGATACCGAACTCGGGGAATCTTCACCTGTCTACATCCACAGTAAGTTCGATTCAGCAAAAGTCGGTCAGAAATTTTCTATCACGGTGTTATCATTCAATGAGGTGCAATTATTTCTACGATTTCTTATAAATTTTTTTTTAAAAAATAATCTTGCAAATTATTGTTTCTGATTGGTTAGTATTCCGTTTATTTTGAGTAAATTAACAATTTCATTTTCGAGAGATCGATTTGGCATCACTTCAGTCATTGAGAGATTTTTTTGTCTCATCCAACTCCCTCAAAGAAATATTTTACATCAGTTTGGTCATTAAGTGAATTTTTTACATTAATTATATTATTTTAGTGTATCAATTAGGTCACTCGTTACTTCAATTGTGTCCCTCAATTAAAAGTGAACACTAATGTCATGATTATATTATCAATTAGGTCACTCTTTCTATTTCTTTTTCTTCAACTTGATCCTCCAACTAATGACATTATTATATTATCAATAAGGTCACCATCTTAATTTTTTTATTAATTAGGCCACTCATCAACTTCTCCCTTTTTTAAAAGATTTTTCAAAAATTTTAAATAACAGGACATACCCGAATAATATTTTTAAATAAAAAAATTAAAAATAAATATCTTAAATTTGTTGGATTAGAAAAAATTTCAAAAATTTAGAAAAACTATGATACCATCAAAAAGATTATAAAATATAAGAAAACTAAAAAATAAAAATATTCCAAATATATAAAAATATAAAGAGCATAAAATTTTTTTAAAATTTGTGAAAAATATAAAAATTTGGAAATGTTTCTATATTTTATAAAAATAAAGAAAAATAGAAAATAAGGAAAAAGTAAAACTAATTGAGAAAAATATAAAATTTTTTCAATAATTTAAATAAAAATTAAAATTATATGTTCCAAATATATAAAATTTTTTGCTTTTTTTTTTTGTAAATTAGGAAAACTTAACGTTAAAAAAATCAAATTCTAAAAGGCATAAAAACTTTAAAAACCAAAAAATTTTCTTAAAGTAAAAAGAATTAAAAATTTTCTAAAGTTATGAAAATTTTAAAATTATTCATAAAATTAGAAATTTATTAGAAATTTATAAAAATTTAAAAAAAAGATAAGATTTTAAAAATTCTACAAGATATATATTGTAGACGGGATGAATTAATATTTTACTACCATAAGTGACATAAAAAGATACTTACAGGGACGATAAAAATTCTTAAAATTTTTAAAAAATTTTCAAAACTATTAAAGAGGTGATGGACTAATATTTTATATTTTATTATTTTTGAAAAAATTTAGAATTTTTAAAATTCTTTAAAAATTTTTAGTTTAAAAATTCTTATATTTTCAAGTATCTATTGAATTTTTTTCTATTCTTTTGAATTTTTCTTATTTTTAAAGTTTCTTTATTGAGTTTTTTTGGAATTTTACGAAAATTTTTCAGTTTTTGAATTTTTCTAATTTGAAAAAATATGATTTCAAAATTGTTATTTTTATTTTTAAACAAATCTCTAATTTCTTTCATATTTTAGAAATATATTAAAATATTCTTTTTTAAGAAATTATTTGAAATTTCTAATAATTTTTTATTTTTTGAATTTTAATTTTTTGCTAAATTATTATTATTGTAACGATTTCTTTACAAATTTTAGGATATTTCCAAAAAAATTTCTATATTCTTTGAAATTTCTTTCTATTTTATGAAATTAAAAAAATCTTTTTCTATCTATAAATTTTTATTTAAAAGAATATATAAAAGCACCACGTCGGCACTCATACATGTTTGGCAAAAATTGTTTAGAGACCTAAATGATGCAAAATCCATTACTAATGAACGAAATTGCATGTATTTCCTTTAAAATTGACAAAAAAAAGTTAATAAATTATCTTTGAGGAACCTAATTGATACCATTAGGAACCTATTTGATACAACGATGGACTCAATTGATACAATGAGAGATCTATCTCATATAAAATGTATCTCTCAAGGAGTTAAATCAGACAAAAAATTACTTAGGGACCCAACTAACAATAAATCTATCTCTTGAAGACGAAATTATTAATTTACATTTTTATTTATGTTCTCAATCTGATTTTGTCATTAATATTATCATCAATGTTCCTAATAATTTAGTGCTTGACCATAATTTTCACCCCTAATATTTTTATAATCTCATTTTTACCCCTATACGAAAAATTTTATACATGTTAAATTCTAACATATAGTCGTTATTATGTACTTCAGCTCTTGTGATCTATGTACAGCCGACAACGTGTTTCTTTTTATTTTTTCCTTTCTTTTTAGGAGAAATTGAGAGTAATTGATATATATTATCCGACCGTTTTTTCCCGCGAAAAGAGAACCTCCCTCTTCCCCTGCAACGTCCCTTCTGCCTCGGACTCCTACTTTCCCGTCGCATTTCCCAGTTCTCGAAACCTCGGAAGCCGATCGGTCTCAAGTGCTAAAGAAGGCACACGGATTTTCTTCTCCAATTCTTCAGGGGAATCTCTGCGTGAAAATTGATGGGCTCTTTCCATTTTTGTCTCAGGCACCCCCAGACACGCACAGAAAAGAAGCGAGCTGGTTTGGCTGGGAAGAGAGTTACTTCGAGTGTCTTGTGATGATCTTACCCCCTCAGTGAACCGACCCGATCATCTCGAACTGGAACTATGGATGCCAGGCGGTTGAGTATCGGTGCTGATGCAAAGGCTCGGAAAATTTCAAGTTTTTATGCCCCCTTTTTTTTTTTGCCACATCCCTTCAGAATCCTCATCCCACCATGTCCCAGAAGTCCACTGTTCGTGGGGAATTCCATCGTTTTTCCATAGGTGGTTGTCACGAGTTCTCGAGATCGAGAAACAAGGCTTCGGTTCTCCCCAAAAGAATTTGCTTTCAAGATTGCACACCACCTGTTTGTTCTCTGTACTGTAGCCAGTGAAGTTGCAGAATCTAATTACCCAAAAAAAACACACAAAAAGAAGTTGCAGAATAGCATGCTGGACTCCTTGTTGTTCAGTCTACCGACACCTTTTCGATTACAACAGAAGCTTCCCTTTGGTTTTGTTATGATCCCACATTGATTAAATAAGAGGATTATAATAGTTTTACAAGATAATTGGATATCATCACCTGAAAATTTAGGATTTTTTGTGGAAATAGACCCGGTTTCTTGTAAGGCCAATTGTACGATAACGTTTGATTTAAACTCGGATCCGTCTGTGACAGTCTACTCATCGACGCAAGCCTGCAAGCTAGCCAATCACTAACTTCACCATTTGGTCCGCTCACAATAATACACAATTCAACATGGTATTAGAGCTGTTCTGTACCCCTTAACACACTACACATGAGAGGGTGTTAAGATCACACATCAATTAAATAAGAGAACAGTAATGAATTTACAAGATAACTTGTACCACCATCTGATAGCTTAGATTTTTTGGTGGAAATGGGTCCGACCTATTGTAAGATCCATTATCGTGCTACATTGTAACCTGTGACGTAAACTTGAATTTATCTCTAGTAGTCCACTCACCAACGTAAGTTCGCAAGCCCGGCAGTTCCCTCCAGGCTCAAGTCGCCTACTCCGCCATTGGTCCGCTCACAATGACACACAATTCAACAGGTTTATCCGTTGGATCCCTGATGAAAATAAGAAGAAAAGTCCAAGCAAACAGAGTCAATATTGATTGCCTGGCTTGAACACCTGTTTAGATCCACGATCCAGAAACATGTCTGTGAAGTGTTTGTTATTCGGAAAGAAAAACAAGGTGAGTGATCAGATAAGTTGCTGGATTTTCCG
Organism: Lagerstroemia speciosa; assembly: GCA_037672795.1. Classification (NCBI taxonomy): domain Eukaryota; kingdom Viridiplantae; phylum Streptophyta; class Magnoliopsida; order Myrtales; family Lythraceae; genus Lagerstroemia; species Lagerstroemia speciosa. The sequence continues at coordinate 2,350,462 of CM075301.1, forward strand.
AGGAAAGTGATTGGAAGTTCCAGAATTCTTCGCCCTTTTCGCGATGCTCTGCGGGGTTTTACGTATCACAACAATTTCTCGTTTGGGTTTGCTGAAATCTGGTGTTGCTCAGTGATAGATAATTCAATGGATAATACTCCTGCAGTCTGTCAGGTTCAGCCCGCGCTGTTCCATCTTCTGGCCAGGAAATTCAACACGGATTCAGCGACTCGGCAGTGAAGCAAGAAGTGACTGAAGTATGTTTGATCGGATTCAGGTACTCGAGGCTGCTGAGGATAGCATGGAGGAGTAGTCGTGAAAAATGGAGAAAGCTGCATATGGACTTCGGCTCGTTCACCATCCTGCTTTGAGGTTCCTCGTCCAGACGGATTCGGCTTCTTGATTTTCCATCACACACATTTCAGATTGGAACGCTGCAGATAAGTCACAATGCAAGTTAGCTCAGGTACGATGTTTAACTGTTAATCTGACAGGAAGGTTTCAGGTATCAGTCACGCCAAATCAGAGCCGACTAATTAAAAGCTCGTTCATTTGGCTCCCATGATCGATCGATAAGCTTCGAGCTGACGCTTCTCATTGAACCGGTAGTGCCGGGGGCTTTCGTCGCAGAAGATGAGAGGAACTAAACTTCAATTCCTGGGCATTATCAGAACAACACTTTCGAAAGCATATCTCTGGCCTTGTGTTCTCCTAGATTTCTCGGTTTTTCAAACTTTCGAGGGGTGAATTTCGATGTTCTGAACACCGTTGTTCCGCTGAACATCGATTTTGCAGCAACATGGCAGGTTAAAGAAGAGACGGGAGTAAGACCCTTTGCTTCTCTGGGTGCATAAGCTATTTTCTGCAGCCAGTTACTCTATTAGATTCCACGTCGATTAAATTAAAGAATAACAATGAATTTATAAGAGAACCGATACCATCACCTAACAGCTTAAACTTTCAGATGGAAACGGACTTAACAATTACAACAATCTCTGGCGTAAACCCAAACCCATCTCCAGTAGCCTTTACCATGTCTTCCTCGAGTTTAAAGTCTGGTATTCGTGGATGAACGGACCACAACTATCCCGAACCATATATACTGTGCACGATACCCTCTCATCCCTATTCTGTCCACTCTCCCGACCCATTGTTTGCTCCGATCCCTAGGCACAACGAAAACTGCCACTCCTCCACCCACCGCAGTCTATGGAAGACTGAACTCGAGACCATCCGACTTTCAACCACCCAACACTGAACCCCTGATTGACTTTTCACCGCGTTAGACTTATCGGTCGCAGTACATGTCCCCAACCTCGTGACTTGGTAGGTCGCTCGAAGGACTTGTTAGATATTAAACTTGATCAATTCACTTAAATAAAATTCTTCTGATTATAATTTCTCTTCATTTACCATGCTGGAGTGATGGTGGTCATTAAGAGGGGTCGGAGTGGACCAGCCCCTGTTTCGCCAGTGAGCTCTCTTTACCCTTTGCGAATACCAGTGAAGGCCACGGATCGATTGCATTCGTTGCAAAAAATGAAATCTTCATATTAATTATGAAATTGACTCTTCTGATTCGAAAGTACAACCGGCCGATTTGCCGGTCCCGTGGAGTGGACCAGCTAACAAGCTGTGCATCAGAGATCACTGCTATAATAATGGAACAAGACACTTGACATTATTGTAATTTTCACATGGAAATGGTAACAAAATCAAAGCATAGAATATTCCCGTATGGCCCCTCGTCTTCACATTATTTACCAAAGCTGTTCCAAATCATCATCAAATAAGTATAAAAGAGAAAAAAAATCACTTTAGAGAAGAAAAAGGAAAATAAAAAAAAATAAAGCTAAAAGACGGACCTATGAGCCACAATTTAAAAAAATTGACAAAGGAAAAGGGCAACGTTCGTGTCACGTTCTTTCTGACCCCACCACGCATCATCGACTCTTTAGACATCAACCGTTGGATCTAGAGATGATACAGACTGTAAGATCGAACGGTGCGTATTCTTCCGACAAATTGGAACCAATCACAGAAGATAATGCTCTCTCACAGCAAAGCCACCGACAGGCACAGGCTCAGGACCACGCCCGCCAGCAGCCTCCCGCCGGCGACGAGTCCCACGGCCCCGTCCCTGTCGCTCGCCGTCTGGTCTGACGGCTCTCCGTCCGGGGAGTCCGCATCAGGTGAATCCGCAGTATCATCATCGGAGGAGGATTTCTTCTTCCCGGCCTTCGGCGCCGCCGCCGCCGAGGCCTTGAATATCTCCTCCGGCATCAGGAAATGGTCGATCTTGAAGACGATAAGAGGATCGTCATCGATCACCGTCCCCGTGATCTTCGAGGTCCCGGAATCCGTTTCCAGGGTCACGTCGTCGCCGTCGTCCTGGACAGTGAAGTCGTACTTGTTGGCGCCGTCCGTCGCGAGGGTGTTCATGATGCCGTTGCTGGATTTCAGGCCCTGAAGGGATATGTAAATGGGGACGCCATGGAAGAGAATCAGCGAAACCTTCTGCGCTTTCGTGAGGTTCTTGTACTTGGTCATGAACCCGTTCACGACGGTGTCCGGTGGGCAGAACACCGTCAGCCCGCCGTCGATGTTCTCCTGGAACGTCGGCGCCGCCCCGGAGGAAGTTATCAGGTCAGAAAATGCCTTGCATCCCTGCTTAGTCAGAATCGATGTCAGGTTCAGCTCGCTCGGCGCCGCCGTCGGGGCCTCGGCCTCCGGCGAAGTCAGGACCTGCACGGCGTACACAAATAGTCCACGTTAGAGTGACTATGGCTGGTCTCTGCTATACTCTCTCCGACATTAATCGAGATTTGACAGTGGACATACAGTAACTTGGATCAGTTGAAGCACACTAGAAACTAATCTGTGACCAATTCGGGATCCTTGAAAAGATTTCATCTGTCGACCTTCTCAATCTGAGAATTCATTCAGATATCTCTTACTTAGGAATCACCTATTTAAGGACCAGCAAAGGATGGATAAGGCCAACCTCGTTATTTTTACCTGACTGATCTGCAAGACAGAGATGTTGTACGGGCGCTCATCGATGGACTTGACGAACATGGCATTGAGGTCTCCAGTCTCGGAGGAGCCGAATGCGACCTTGCCACCCTTGAGATCGGTGATGTTCACGTACCCCGCTGTGCCGGGGGCGGCGCCGGAGGCCTGGAAGAGGGTGGACGAGGACGTGGTCCGATCGGTGAGCTGGTGGAGCTTCTTGGTCCCGAAGTAGTCCACTAGCACGTGGAGGGACAGGATGTTCTTGATTGTCCCAAGCGAGTAGTGCTTCGCGAGCAGGTCCGACATGGCGGCATTGTCCACCGCCAGGACCGTGATGGTGAGCCGGCGGTTGATCTCTGCAGCCAGGTGGGTCAGCGTCAGGTAGTGGTTGAAGGTCGAGAGATCCGGGTGCTTGGCCAGTATCCGGGTGATGTTGTGGGCTTCTGCGCTCGGGGAGCCAAGGAGGAGTACCAGGACGACGGCCGTAACAGTCACTGCCACCGCGGACTGCGCGGGCTTCATGGCGCCGGTTCCGGGAGCCGCCGGAGGGGATTGGGAGGGAGTGGATGATATGTGTGCAACGAGTTGAAAGGTGTGGTAGTGCGGGCAGTGGGGGATGTTTGGGTTGCAGAGTGTATATATTTGGGCTTATGGGAAAATATGACAGCTTGGCATTAGGTAGGGATGGTCCCTGCGATGGAGAAAATTTTATATATACCGGGTATCTCACGTGATATAATATCGTAAATTAATAATATTAATTTATTTTTATGAATTTTTTTATTTTTTAGGTCTTATAAAAAAAGTCTAAAATGACTAAATATGTATAGGAGAGGCGGACCTACTGATAAGCTGATAACATACTATAGACCAGTTTCAGGGTTCAACTCCCTAAGGGTACTAGTGTTTGGGGATTAATGGCGAGTCACGGACTACATAATACATCATTCAGTGAATTAGCCGATTGTTATAGGGTCGGACAGAATCAATATAAAAAGAACAAAGTGACTAAATTTTAGTAATTTTTGATATCACGTGAATACTGTTATATGATATTTCTATTACTCACAATATTCTCTCCGAAGGATGTGCGTTGTAACTTTCGATCGTTGCTAATTGGAAGATTTTTCACAAACATGAGTTAATTTACATGGTAATATATTTATTCCTTTTTATTGAAAATCTCGATTCGAGTTTTATCGATAAAAAAATATCATATTGGAGACCTACCTTCCTCCAATTTAATAAGGATCCGGTGAACTTTTGAATATAAACCGGAATGCAACGGAAATGAAGAAAAATGTTTGCAACGTGGTGGGGGAGTGTACATTATAGTGTTCTTTTTCGACCCGTTGTGCTCGGTAACGTTGTCCTGGATAGTTTCCATATCGGGTCATACAGATGCCATTCAAACAACAAAGCCCCACTAGTTAGGAAGTTATTCAAATGACAAAGCCCTACTATTGGTACACGTGATTTGCAAGTTATTCCGTGTACCCCAGGAAGAAGTGTCGCAACCACCACTAGTCGGACCCGAAAGGCACTCGGATACCTCGGTTATCAAAAAAAAAAAAAAACGACCAAGGTTTACCCCCAAAGGGTGGTAACCTAATGGTCTAAAGTCCACTCCCACGTGATTTGGTGAGATCGAGATCACATGTTCGAGTCTCGCTCTTAGCAATATTGTTAGAAGAGACTCTTGAGCACGTGTCTTAGCGGACAACAACTTCTTAAATTATATTAAACATTTGATGGTATTACGTCGACGTGATAATGGTAATTAGATTACTATTACTGCTACCATCGTGTAAAAATAGAAACATTGCCAAGGTTTTAAACGATGTGCTACTTCATAAATCATGTCGTACGAGAAATGTGGATTCCAAAATCCAAACAATGTACTTCACGAAGATTAGACTAATTATTACATTACCATTTTCCAATAATAAAAAAGGAGATTAATTGACCTAGAAGATGTTAAAAAAGAGTGAAAAACATATGGGGGCTGCTGGTTTTGCTGATGAGGATTAGGCTTTGGGTGGTACTGTTATCCAAAATCCAAACTTTTTAATCATTACTTTTTTTTTCTTTTTTGCATAAAAAAACGATAGAAATAGTGACGATCCAGTTACCCTCCGCTATTTAGTGCTTGGAATTTTATGTTTAATCGCAAATATATCGGACGGACTGAATAATCAGTATTAATGCTGACACCACTGAAAGCATAATAGTTCAAGACACCGGTGTTCGATCACAGGGGCGCGAATCCAATGAGTCCCTTCCGGCAAATAGAGCATGAGACCTCAATCTTGCTGAACTACATGGGAGTCCATCTATTAGATCATCGCTCTTGGTGCTCATTTTTAATTATTACATTATTGTTAATATGCACTAATCGAGGTTGTTCAATGTAGTGGTGTAAGCAAAAAATCAAAACTCGAAAAACCGAAAAAAAATTGACTGAACTCAAACTGAAAGAACCAGATATGTGTCCCTTAATAAATTCAAGGCTATTTTTAAGGTGGAAAAAATCAGATCAGAAAATCCAGGCCCCAAACCAGAAAACTCTGCGGGACCCCAAACCGAACTGAAAGTTATGTTAACTTTATATTATATGTAATGAATTATTATTAGATTTTGACAATAAAAATAATACATTTGATATTTTTAAATTTGAATCTTGACTAATATATATGTTTTTTATCTTCTTAATATACTAAAATATTCATAATTAGTATTTCTCATTTATTACAATGAATTTTATTTTATTATTGTATTTAATATATTATTATATTAAAAATCGGGGCCCGAAAAAACCGTCCGAAAAAACCGAATTCGAAGTGAGTGATTTTCATAACTCCTAAAAGGTTTTCAGTAAGATTTTTTAACTTGAAAAAACTAGACCAAAATAAATCGGGCCTCGATCATTTTTTTCAAAAAAAAAGGATTGAACCGCCTATTTACACCCCTAGTTCAACTTCAACTGTCTTTCTGTAAACTAAAATCTCGGTTCAAATTTTTAAATGAAGAAAGTCAACACTCTGACTATTTTACTGTTTAATAGACTGATATGAATGAAATATAGTGTGATTAACGTCTAGATTCCCAAAAATCATTTTATTCAACGTATTAGTACCCTCTCCAACCAATTGGCATTTTTTAAATTGTCATTATTATATAAATAATTATTCTAAAATATCTTGGCTAAATGTCGTTTTCTATGCCCTTTTTTTTTTTTCCTTTTACCCGACACAGGTCTCGAGCAGTCACCGACATCTTCTTCAACTAAAAAATTAAATCAATGCAAAAAAAATCGTCGAAATTAAAAAAAATTTGAGGACCAATTAATGTGGAAAGAGAAGTTTAACCCTAATCACGAGTTGAATGCTGACCTCTCGACTTAGATTAAATAGCAGACCGCGATGTTACGCACCGGAGTCCGTAAACAGAGAGAAGAAGCACGTTCATCAGAAAATGCTTCGACGATCTCGCATTTGAAATGCTCGATCGAGAAAACAGAGCCCGACAGTGTCGTTTTGTCCCCGGGAATCCATTAAAACTCGGCTCGGTTTTGAAGTTCAATCACCTTCCGCTCATAAAATATTTCGTTAGTTATATGTGGTCGGATGGACGTTGATTGAACGAATAAAACAAGATATCCTTTCCCTGTGATCCATGCCAATCAAACCCTGATAGTGTCATTTTACCGACAACTAATCATTTTTATTTATTAATTATTATTATTATTATTATTATTATTATTATTATTATTATTATTATTATTTCCGATATACATTCATAAGTTTAATTACTCCATAATAATTCAAACTCGAACTGATAATAAAAAAATTTTATTTATAAAATTCAAATTTGATGTCTATCTATATTTATATATGGAACGCTTGGGAATTGCTATGCCTTTTCGGTTTTCTATACTACACATTAATGCATGAAATTGAAATGTTAAAAATATCCTTTATATTAAAAAAATGATACAATGATAAATTCACTAATATATAACCGCTAAATCTCATCGCCAAATTTATTATATAAAAAAATATTCAATTTTTTTAAATTTATTATTTAATTTTACGTTTAATTTACTAAAAAAGTATACAATCTGTATATTAATTATAATTAAAATTTTATTTAATCATTTATATATTTAATTTTTAATCGACTTTATTAAATGATAAAATTCGTATTATCTTATTTAATGAGATTATTTGCACGTATTATTTATGCATTTAGTCGGAGAATAAGTATATTAATTTTTTAACCAAATAATTGGGAGATAATATGTTTAGTTGTGCGTGGGACCCGCAACTGTCGGTGGCACTGGCACTGGCACTGTGCTTCCATGAAGGCCAACCTGGCGTTAAGAACAGCGTATCGTGACTGGCCACGTGGATGAAGTGCCCCAGCAGCGCCACGTCGGTGCAGATTTATTTAGTTATAGTATTATTTTAATTGGGAGATAATATGTTTAGTTGTGCGTGGGACCCGCAACTGTCGGTGGCACTGGCACTGGCATTGGCACTGGCACTGTGCTTCCATGAAGGCCAACCTGGCGTTAAGAACAGCGTATCGTGACTGGCCACGTGGATGAAGTGCCCCAGCAGCGCCACGTCGGTGCAGATTTATTTAGTTATAGTATTATTTTAATCACCCCTAATATGCTCTTTTTTTAAAATATTTTTCTTTAATCTAATCTCCTCCAACCAACAGCACGGCGGCGCTTTGCTGGGTCCAGGCTGGTATTTGTTCCCACTCTCTTCGTCTTTTCCAATCGCTTGGAGGAATTTAAATTCATTAGATCACAATTAACTCGAGTTTAAGTCGAGTTAATATATTAAAAGGTAAAATTATTAAAATTGTGATTTTCTTTCATAATTTATTAAAAGATAAAATTATTAAAATTGTGATTTTCCTTCATTTACTAGGTCAGGATTAAACACTTAAATAAAAGAAGAAACTCTAAATCATATCAATAAGGGGTGTAAATCAATTTAGAAGAGTGCCCTTTTTTCTGATACAGCCATATATCCGTAGTTTTTCCGACTAATTTCTGCGACTTGCTACGCGCATCATAAAAGTCTTGCACTTAATGATTATACCATACGGCGGTATGTGTTATAAGTCAATTATTACTTAACACATCAGCGAAATCAGTTCAAATAGCTGAAGATTACGTATACAACGTTGCCGCGTTGAACACTCATTAGGTTGTAATATACTCACTTCTTCGCCGAGTCAAGTTTGCCGTGTTATTCATGTTTCAGCCAATGAGTGATTAACAGCTCGATAAATTGATAGAAGAAGATGAAATGAAACTTCCTCTTACCAACCGTGCCAGATAGTTATTAACCTACCTGCAGATGCAGATGCAGATGATGTGCTGAACTCGATTCACCCGATAATCTCCATTTCCATGTGGTTCTCTGTTTCCTTGGAAATTAGTGGGCAAAATATTCAAAAATGAATTATGTTCCATTGGGAAAGTATCCAAAGGGGTGATCGTTTTCTTCAAGCAAACATCTTTACGTCAATGATGTTGCTTTTCGTGGTGCTACGAAGTGCGTTAATGCTTCCAGCTCCTTTGATTTAATTTCTGAAAGCTGACGTCCGAATTATTGATCGTTACGTGCCATAAGGGTAATTGACTGCTGGATGATAGCATATGATGTCGAGCAAAGCAACTCGCTGGACTCATCGGTAGGAAGTAAATGGTTCGGGTCAGGTGTTTTTTATTTTGAAATTAACGGGCCTAATATTTTCGAGTGAGTTTTTTAAAAGTAAAAAATTGTACCAATTGTATGTGGATAATTAAAACCGCCCACTTTGAGTACGGTTATTTTAGGTCCTGATTTTTAATGTAACAGATGAAAAATACTAATATAAATGTTTTTGGAGCCCGAATTTCCTAGGTCGGTTTTCTCAATCTTACAGACCACCCCAAATTTATAGCATACGCCGTATTTCGATTTTTTTCAATTTCCAATTTTTTAGTTAGATCCCTACTCATATGCGGTCTCAACAAATTTGTTTTATGCAGACTTCCAGGCATTCTTGTTCTTGTGTGAGTTTTGTTTATTTGTTTATTTTTTTATTTTTTAATATCACGAGGTACTCGAGTTTCGCCTAATTGATCTCATAGCCATGTACGTACCCCTACAAGCACACATGTCAGTGTAAATTCAGAGAGGTGAAGGCCGATCCCAATGAGATTTGAACCATAAGTGAGATGGATGCTTTCACCTTCTTCTTACCATCTGATCAATCCATGTGAAGGAACATGCCTTCAATGAAGAAGGTTTGATTAGTATTTGCATAGATGTTGCCTTCAATGAAAAAGGAACATGCCTAGCGGGTTTGGCAAGGAACTTGAAAGGCTTTCTCCTAACTTCTTTTCAGAGAGAAGTGGCCTTCTCTGCCACTTACGCAGAAGCTAAAGCTGTGCACCTGACCATGTCTATTGCTTCAACCAAAGGGTGGAGAAATATTTTTATTAAGTGTGTTTCTCTAAATTTTGTTCATTCTCGGTCAAACCCAGGTCATACTCCATAGGAAACTAAATCATTAAGGAAAAATATACCTAGTTTTACCTATTCTTTTGAAGTTTGCACTACAAAGTGTGTCAACAGAGAGTTTGTTGAGGACGCCCATGGATTATGTGGGCTAGGCAAACAATCCAGGGAGAATGGACTTTATACTTTTGATGTTTACCCTTTTGCTTTGCTCTTGGAAGGTATTGATCGATTCAGGTTTGAGATGGATAATGTATAACCTACATTGGATAAATTAGATTATTTAGTATTAATACGATCCTTAATCAATGTTTATGGACTACAACTCACTATTTAAAATGGGCCGACATATCAGGCCCAAAAATATCTGATAAGCCTTTTGCAGTGTCTTAATTTCTATGTGTAATTGGTACAGTTAGCCGGTTCAAACAAACTGAATCGGTTTTAATATAATGATACAAAGTGCAATTTTAAAACTAATTTGATCATGTTCAAACCTGTTTCAAAACAAACTGAACCACGCCATTTCAAGACCAATTCAGAGGCCCGTTAGCAAACCAGTTCAATATATCATGATTATTTTAGGTTCAAGTTAGCACAACTTGTTCAGAGGTGCTAGCGAATACCTTCCAAGATTGTACTAGGTGCTTGACGATATTCCATTTATGGAATTGGTTCTAAGCGCTGGCCGTTTAGTTAGTTCGATATGTTTGCAATCGAACACAATGAAAAAAAATCTGAATATGATGTAGTGGGGTTGTTGAGTTGTCAAGTTGCCAATACCATTGCTCTCCCTTTTATCGAGCAAACTTAAAATACTCAGATCTGAAACTTTATTTAAATGGAATACATAGAAAATTAACTTATACAAACCCTTTTTTTTAGTGTATACCACTTGATATTTACAAATCCGATGGATTTTAACTAATTTATATTCGAGTCGGATCAGTCTATTAAAAAATTAAACTCTATCAACATGAAAGGTATTTATAGGTCTTGATGAATACAATTAATTTTAGTTTACCATTTTCGTATTCGCTAAATTATTATTTTAAAAATGTGGTGGGAAAAAACCACCGAAAAATTGAAACATTTGCGATTGATTTTCCTTCGTATCAAATGATTCTCCGGTATCTTGTATGTTTTAAAAAACACTAGAAAAAATCAAACCTAGCTATTTATATATAAAGAAAATCTAATGAACCCACCAATTTCACCCACATAACTAGTGGTGGCCACGGCCGGTTTAGATTCTGAACCAGCCCCGTTAGAACCGGTCAAATCCAGAATCGGGCTTAAACCGGTCCCGAACCATGAGGTCCATGGTTCCGAGCCGGTTCCACTGACCTCAAGAATCGGCCCCCTACCCCAAGAGACCGGCCCTCTTCTGCCTAAGGCCTGCCACCAACCGCCCAAGCCCCAGCTATGAAGGTTACCACTAGCCTGCTAGTAGCCTGACACCTTCCCCCTCCCCCTGTAGACTATATGCGGTAGACAACCTTTTGCCCCCTTTTTTTTTTTAACCATTCGCATTTTAAATTAAAAAATGGATAAATTATATCTTTTACTTTATAATAAGAGAATTAACTAGACTTTAATTCTTTTAAATTTCAAGAGGATACATAGACGTTATTTTATATACAAATTTTAATTTTAATCTAATTTTTAGTAATATATTATATATTTAATTTAATTTGATCCAAGCAGCTTGGAACCCGACGGAACTATGATTTCAAATAAGATCCGTCCGGTTTCAAACCGCCCCAAAACAGTCCAAAGGAAGGTTTCAAACTAGAAGCGGTTGGTTCCTGAATTGTGGCCTGCGCACTACATACAACGTTGGCTTGCCCCTAGTTAAATGGAAAAATTGCAATGGTAGTCCTAAAAGTTTGTTGTTTCTCCCAAGTCAGCCCTAAAAGTTTTAAAATGGTCTTTTCAATTCTAAATATTTTCTTCGCTACACATGTTAAGTCTATTCCGTCATATGTTGTTGATGTGTCATAACAACATTAAATTGTCATTTTTTAAGGTTAATTTGTTTGATATGGTGGTAATATGTTTGATTTGGCATTTTTCAATCCGGTTTATTTTGACAAGCTCTTCTTACACGATTCAACTGATAGTGAACAATGGTTTTTTTGAGTTAGGACCGGAATATTTATTTTATTTTTAAAACAATTAGATCAATTTTGATCTAGCTAGGTAGTTGGTTCGGGACAAGACTTGGTCGTGTTAATTTTTTATAAATATTGAAAACACTCATTTATTTAGAATCCCATAAAATGTCTCTTTACATGGTTCGGTGACATGTAATATATTTAATATAAGAAAATACCAACTGACGTGCCAAGTCAGATAGATCGACTACAAAAAAAAAAAGAAAAATTAACTGCATTAGTGACACGCCAGCACAATCTAATAGCAAGTAACAGAATGAACCTTATATTTGTAATGGAACAAACATTTAAAACTGAAAATGTCATTTTAAAATTTAAAGGAGTGACTTAGAACAAATGATAAACTTTTAGAACCGCCAAAATAATTATCTCTTAATTAAATTTTTTAGCCACGGGAAAAAGAATAATTAAATCGATATTCACTTTTCTTCTTGTTTCCATTAATTGGCAATTGGAGGAAGAAACACAGATGAATGACCCGAGAAGATTCTCTAATAAATTAACGGTCACATCACCAATTTTATTACGAGTTTATTGAGATGGTAAAATATTATTCAATTAAATAAAATTTTATATTCGAATATTATAAATGAATAAAATTCATGTTTGGGGAGTTTTAACTCCTTAATAGGCCAATCTAATTAGAACTTGAATTAGTCAATTACTTGAATATCTGAATATCGATCAATACAAATATATAGTAACGGTCACATCCCGACTCTAATTTGATATGATAATCACGATAAGTAAATTAATAATTGCAGACTTAACACTTGAGGACTTCGATAAATTTTTTTTTATAATTTCATCTCCAACTTTTGTTTCATCTAACAAATAGCTCCATGGAAGGCGGGCCTCAGTGTTAGATAAAATAGGAGTTGGGGACTCCGTTGCAAAAAAAATTATTGAGGTTCTCAAATATTGACTATCACAAATTAGAGTCCTCAAGTGTTATTCTTGGGGATAATATAAGATTGGAAGCATTTTATTATTTAATTGATTAACCTAAATAAAACTGAATTGGTCGGGATCGGTATGATTTCAAATCCTAGTCGGTACGTGTCAAAAAAAATCCAAGGTTGAAAATTGTTCCAGATTCCAAGTCTAACAGTCACAAAATTTCAATTTTCCTAGATCACTCAAAATTATTAATTTGACTGTTAAGTGACATGAAAGATACCTAATAATTTTTTTAAAAATAAAACCTAAAAGTTTGAGAAAATGAAATATGGGGTGATGTTCGAGAAAATCTTTAATGTAGCAGTTACACTACGTAGTTTATGCTAACTTAATATATCCGTCTAATCAGAACTTGACATGCAATCAATAATTATACAATTATACTTATTAAATCCTAAAAAATCTTGAAAAATATAAAAAAAAATCATAATAAATGATGAATTATAATTGGAAGAATATATATATAATGAATAGTAATTGGATGAATATACCACGTCAGTATCGCTTATATGGTATGACCGCTTCACTGAAGACTTTCTAGTGACGTTGCTCGTCCGTATCTTATTTTAGGAAAAAAAAATATCGAACCATTTCAACCGATTTATTATGTTAGTATCTATTTTCTTTGTAATACCTACCTTATGTGCTAAGAATACTTTTAAGTCGCTCTCATTAGATTCTCCTCCTCTCCTCTCCTCTTCTTTTCTTTTCAATTTTAATTTAATTTAACTTTACTTTTCTTCCATCTTTGAGCAAATTATTGACCCCATAGAGCAGAATTCTTTGCATGCTTTTGAGATTGTCCTGCTCTTCATTTGACCTTGTGTTGTTTTCGAGAATTAAAGTGTGTGATGCGCCCACTTCACAATTATTCTCGATCGATGAACCTGCCTCCTTTCAATTTTCACGCAAACAGAAGAATCTCTATCGAATCCGACTCGATAAATTAAACTAGATTTTGATATAAATTATCGGTCCTGCGTGATTCCGAGGAATGCCCAAATTAATTTTGCTTGTCCGTTTGCTATTATTGGTTTATTTGTTAATGTTACGTCGATGCAATCCAAATTATTTTCTATTATTATCTAGTTGCGTCGCACTTAAACCAAGTGCACTAATTTCTTAGCTTGACAGTTTGATTGGCTCGCGACTGATTGATTCTTGACTATTCATCATCATTACATCAATAGAAAACTCTCGAGTCCCTGGTATTCCATGATAATCCGGTAAAAGAATAGTGGTAGGGATCTGAGAGCCCGAAGCCTCAAGCGTTGTCAAATCGTCCGACCATGTTAACATGCTCAGACCCGACTGCCATCCGATCCTGGCATTGCAATGGTTCGAACCAGGAATCAATGCAGTGGCAGGTCACGTATGACCGAATCGGTGGCAAGCGAAGGTGGAATTACTGAAGAATTTCTTCGAACCAGGAAGTATGGCAGTTTTTCCATCACAGATTGGGGTGGGCCTAGGGATTGAAATGAGGAAAAGAAATGAAAGAGACCCAGCAAGTGGAGAGGGATGGGAAAAGGAGGTGTTTGGTTTAGTGAATACATGAACTAAGGAGGAAAGAGAGATCATGTGAGAGTGTTAACGTGGTGTTATAAATAAATAAAATTCAATCATTATAATTTTTTTTGTAAAACACCTATAAAAATAAGATAAGAAATAATTTAATTTTATTAGTTTGTGATATTATATAAGTACTGTCACGTGGTATACTGTAGTCAGCTACAGGTGTTGAATTTGTGTAATTGTTGTGAGCCGACAGTTGGCAAAGCAGGCGACTGGGGTCTAGAGGAGACTCTCGGATTGCGGGCTTACGTCAGTGAAGGGAGACTACCGAAGACGGGTTCAAATTTATATTAGAAATTACTTTGATTAAATGCTCATTTATAGAGTTTCTCCATAAAAGTAATCATTTACTGAAGTGAATTTCATGAGTTAAACTTGAAAAGTTGATAGCAATTCCCCAATCTAATGATCAACCGACATCATTAATCCCACCGCAGCATCTTCCAAACTCACTGGAGCAAACCCACCAAATAAAGTAGAAAATGAAGGAACCCCACTTCTTTTTTTCCTGTACACCACTCAGTTGTGCAGAAATTCGACAGGGCGGACTGATCCGGGCACGTAATCAGTCAATCTCATCTAACTAGGATTTCTTTTTTCATTCGTAAGACTCGATAAATTACTTCAATCAACTCATGTTCATCAAAAAAAAAAAAAAGGGCTCATTTTTCTCGGGTACATTTTGCTCCACGGGGAAACCCCCTGTTCCCTTGAAAGGCCCAACACTTAGCTGTATTGTATGTGTACTATAAGAGATCAGTGACATTTGCTCTGCACATGTGCTAGGAATCTGCCACAGTCTCACTCTTCCTGCATCTGCTGATTAACCTGACCAAATATGTAGCTTACACTCACTCTCAGGTAAGCTTGCACTTTCCTGGCTTATTCTCCTGTCAGGTGACAGTTCTCGAACTTCGGTTTATGCAAAGCTTCGACTTTTACCTGTAAAACAGCTTCCTTGTTCTCTTCTCGATTCGATTCCGTGAGGCTCGTCTGTGTTCCGTTCTGGGTTTTCAGTTTCCAATCACGGCCTCGTCTCTGATTTCTTTCTCGGCTCATAATTTCTTTCCCTGCTACATGTCCAGGCTCTTCTTGTTGCAGGTGACTGAGACTGTAAAAGGGTTCCCTTTTCCTTTTCCGGGTTGAGTGTTTCTGGTGATGGGCAATGTCGGTGGGAGAACAGATGGAGAAGGAACCTCTGGAGTGTATGGTTCTGAGGAGGGATTTGACCAGAGATCCCTGGAGATTGCACAGAGTGGAAGCAGCCTCCACCAGGAGCCTTTGGTTCAGTCTTCTCATCCCAGGCTCGGCCCCTGTGTGCTCCGGTCGACCACCTTCAATGTCCCAGTGGTCGGTACTTGTTCCAATGCATACCAATTCCATTGAATCACACCATTTTTGTTAAGCGAAAGTTATTGCAGTTATTCGACCGGTAAATATGGTTATGACCACTTTTAAATTCTGATACTCTGGCTTGCTCTTTGAAATGGGTACTCCGGGAAGCTTTTGTTTCTCCCTTTTTCTGAAGGTGAAGCAGAAGCTCTATGAATTCTGCATTTTCTGCAGCAGACAGATGCCGACGACTTCGTCCGCCCCGAGAAGAGGAGACCGGTGATGATCACGTGGAGTCACGGCGGCGAGAAAGTAGCCATCTCCGGGTCCTGGGACGATTGGCAGTCAATGTAAATTCGATTTTCTGTTTCTTTCTTCGCTCGATTTGCCGAAAACCTGTTCGGAGTTTGTGCTCACAAGTGGAATAAATTCTTTTCTCTAGAGAACCGATGAAGAGATCTGGCAAAGATTTCATTCTCATGAAGGTGCTGGATTTTGGTACTTACCACTTCCGGTTCATCGTGGATGGGCATCTGAGATATGATCCAGACTCGCCCTGTGACTTCGACGACCCGTGTGGAGCTTATAATATCATGGATGTAAAGGTAGCTTCCGTTCCGGACTCTCATGACATGGACCATTTATTCTGAAAGGTTAATCTTATTAGATAACGACACGGTTTACTGTTAAATTAATCATTTAATGCTTACCTCATGCGTGGGATGTACTTGTTCTGGTAGACCCATCAAATGGAATTAGTTGAACAGAGAGTCAGTCCGTGTGACTTGAAGTTACGCTTCCATAAACTGGGGTCTATAATAGGTTGGGAACTTTTTAGAGCAAATTGTTATGACGACTTCAAATCCTGTCATGGTATTGAGTCAGTTATTGTGTAGGCTCCCACCATAGCGGGCCTGAGTTTGAAGTTCGTAACCAATAAGCCCGAGTTCAGAAGAAAAATGCTCGATTTGCAGTCAATTGTATAATGCGAGGATGGATGGAATCTTGTTTCGAGGTAAGGTAGTCCCCTTGTCCGACTACAAAAGAAAAATGCCTGGTTCGAGCTCATGAATCATTTTGGATGTGAATGTGTCAAGTGCGAACACATTGTCACACGATGGCAGCTGCCGAGGATTGAAAACACGTGTCAGATGTGAACACACGGTATGTTGAGAATATAATCCCACGTCAGATAGATAACAAAACAAATTCTGGTATATGAGAAGAATCCAGATTCCTATATTTGTCTCCTCCTCCAGATGCAATGTTGCTTAGTCTCTCTACATGTAATCCTTCGGCTTTCTTAAGTCACTGGATATTGACCGGTTGACATCCGCGATCGAAGGAATGTGCAGCAGAGAGCCAAGAGAACATCTCCGACTTCGAGCTCCCTCCTTCCCCGGACGCAACCTACAGCAACAACTCGCTTGCCGATGCCGACTCCGACAAGCCGCCGCCCGATCTACCTCCACAGCTACGCAGAACGCTGTTGAATGAGACAGCCTTCACGGACAGCTACAACCGGTCCCTGCCCCGACCTGAACTTCCTGTGCTGAACCACCTGTACCTGAAGAGCTGGCCGGACCCCGGCGAGCCCATAGCTCTTGGGTCAACTCACCGGTTTCTTGAGAAGTATGTGACCGTGGTCCTTTACAAGCCTTCGTGGAGACACCGGTGAAGAAGTAGGGTCATAGGTTGAAGCTGCTACTACAGCAACAGAGAGTCTTCTGTGTAATGGATATACCGTGTCATGAGTCGATGAATGTTGTATTTGTGTATCTCTCAGATATGTTAAACCGTTTCTGCTTATATGATTAGCTCGTGATACGTAGTGACATATCTGTTACATATGAGACTTTTTTCCTGCTGCTCTCTGGCATGAGCTTCCTTCCCAACCTCTCTTGGGCTCACCATCTTCTCCTCCCTAGAAATTAGCAAGAAACGCTCCCAAACATGTTTACAATGAACTTCTCAGACCCCAAGTGGGAAAGACTGTAGAGAAATCTTTGATACTAGCAAGAGGAGAAAAGTCAAGGAATCTGAATGGAAAATTCTGTAGTTCAGTCACTAGGCAGTCGAGCAAGTGTGAAATATGATTATAAGTCGTTGATTGTTTTTTTTACTCGAATTGTTAATTATGAACTGTGAAATGACAGTGTTGAATAATCTAGTAACAGACTAGAAAAAGCTTCCAAACAAAAAGTAGACAAATGCATTACTCTGTCCTCTCCTCTAGAGAAATTCTCCTCTAGAGAAATTCTTGGGTGAAGCAGGGTCATCACATGGCATCATAACGTGGTACAACCATCCAGTAAAACACTGACACATGTCAGCTGTGTCAACGCTTTATTGGGTGGAGAAACCACGCGTGCATCTTCACGTGGTGGTGCCGCTCCACCCAAGACCTTCTCTTCCACTAGGGAAGTAGACAAGTACTATTAATAAGAGCCCACACTCTTCCCAAATGAGTACAGTGATAGTCAACATACTGTTGCAGCAAAGGAAAAAAACAATCCAAAGTACGCCCAGTTCTCAAATTCACTTGATTTTTTTTTTAATTTTTCCGTTAAATTATTTTAATTCACCTCTTAAATTTGATAAAGTTTTCAACGAAATAGATATTTAACGTGACAGTGTATACGCGATATTACAAAACTTATAAGATTCAATTATCTGAATTATCTTTTTTATCTTTAAGATTTTATTAAAAATATTCAATTTTATTTATTTGTAATATCATATAATTACTGTCATATAATATAACTATTACACAGAATACTCTCTCCCGAAACTCACCATCTTTTCCATTGAGTTTCGTTCGCTTGGAGGAGGGTTTTGAGATTTGTCCTTGCCAGTATGCACGAAACATTCAACTCAAAGAACGACAACTAAATCTTATCACCCCATAAGAGGAAAGGACCGTTTTTTAATTTTCATTTTTCAGTTAAGAATACATGCAAATTTAATGCATTAAATTCAAATGACAAAAACCGAATGTAAATCTCTTAATTTTATATCGAGAGCAATGAAACCCGACGAAACTGTCTTTATGCAAACTTTGTGTTTATTTGTTTATTTGACAACACCACAACGAAACCAACTTGAGACCAAGAGAGCACGCTTCTCCCTCGCAATCACCCGTCGATGTCGCAAGAAATCCAAAGCGGCTCATCGAACTGCCCTCTGAGCCTGTCACCGACTCCACCCGCCAAGCCCACCTTCCCCACGTCCTCCCCGCTCCCGGAGCTCCACGCCGGCGTCCCATTCTCGTAGCCATTCCACGTCAGCCTCCTCAGCCCCGTCCCGTCCACCCTCACCACGTGGAGCTCCCCGTACGGCTGGAACTGGTTCGGGATCGACACCGGCTCGGCCGACACTCCCCCGAGGTTCGCCGTGAAGAGCAGCCACTCCCCATCCCCGCTGAAGCACACGTGGTTCAACCTCTCCCGGTCGGTGCCGGGGCCGCCCGCCACGGGCACCCTCCTCAGCCCAGTGCCGTCCGGCCTTACCAAGTATATGCCAAATGCCTCGGTGTTGCTTGGGTCGTGCCGGTTCGAGGAGAACGCTATTAGGTCGCCCCTCGGGGACCAGCTCGGCATCGTGTCGATCCACGGCCCGTCCGTCAGCTGCCTTATGGAGCCTCCATTGAACTCTCCATTGACAGCATCGATCACGTAGAGGTTCTTGTGACCGGTTCGACCGGACCGGAACACAATCCACTTCCCATCCGGGGAGCACGAAGGAAATGCATTGTTACCCGAATCCTCTTTTGTAAGGATCTTTACGTTGCACCGAACCTCCTCCAACTGATCGTCAAGATCAGACGGATCAAAGGTGATCCGAGCAATCTGGACCGTGGCTCGAACCGACTCGAATATAGGCCCCACTGAGGTAAAGATCACGTTCTTTTCGGTGGGGCTCCAAGAGTTGTAGAATGCGGTCCGGCCCTTGATGAGGGTCCACCGCCTTGAGCCGTCCGATCGTACGACCTTCAGGCCACCGTTGACTTCGGGTTCAAAGTCATGGTTGAAGGCGATAAGATCTCCAGACGGGGAAAAGGAGGGGAAGGAGCCATTGAGCCTCAGCATCCGGAGGGTCTCCACCGGAGAGGTTACCGGTTCAAGGTGCGGGATGATCGATTCACCGTGAGCTGCCGATTCGCCCCGGAACCGGTGGTATCCCACGAATTCGGATGACACGAAGGGATTGTAGTGGTGGATGCTCGGGTTTAACTTCTCTGTCAGTGGCTGAAACTGGCCCGACTCAAGATCGAAGATCTCGACGTGGCGGTGGCTCTTTCCTCCTCGCCGTGTAGCCACGGCGATCCTCTTCCCATCATGGAAAGCAGCTGGCGTGAAGCAGTGGACGCCGCGAGGGGTGACCCGGACTGGAGCGAGAGGGAACGTCCCCGGCAGGAAGCAATCTCCGGGGAGATCGACCCGGTAAATGCTCCACCACCCGTCATCGGCCTGGCGGTGGAAGAAGATGGCCGAATCGCCGGCCCAGGTGGGCCAACCGCCGTGCTGGCACACGACTACCCGATTATCAGGCTCCGATTCTCGGAACACAACTATGTCGGTGTGAAGTTCATGGAACTCTCCGTCCCATGGCCGGGACCCATAAGACGCGACCGCCACGAGATCGCCGGATTGGGAGATGGAAGGGCTGTAATCGACGGACCCGATCGGGGTCAGTCGAGAAATTCTGCTTTTCTCGTCGAGGTCGGCGGCATAGAGAGCGGACCAGCTCCGGAAGTGATGATCGGGCTTCTCATGGGCGGAGATGAAGTACAGCCGGTTGTCTCTGATGACGGGGCGGTCGTGGAAGAGGCTACCCCGGGCGGCGGGTAAGGGTTCGGGCTCGTTGGCGCCGGGGCGGGAGAGGTAGATTTTGGGGCAGCCGGAGCGCTCGGAGACGAAGACGGCGGTCAAGCCGCCGTCGACGAACTGGGCGTTGAAGTTGACGGATGTCCCATCGGTGAGGCGGCGCTCTTCAGACGAGTCGAGGCGGAGGGCGAAGACGTCGAAGCCGTAGTGGGGGCGGCCGACGGTGGTGAAGATTATGGTGCCCGCGGGCTGGTCCATTGGATCGGCGGCGAGCTTGAGCAGAGAGGGAAGCGAGTGAGTCGAGTTGAGCGAGTTGGGTTTGGATTGGGTTGAGCTGGGGTTGCTTAAATACACCGTTGATGGAGTGGGTGGTTGGGAAGTGAAGTGAGACGCTACGATTAGGCTTCCCTGTGGATGAAGAAGAAGATGACGATGATCCAGAACAGGTGGCCCCATTTTCTGTCTCGACGTTTTGAAGATTCCATTCCCATCCACGTAGACATTTAGCATTGCTTTGACCCAAAATAATAATAATAATAATAATAATCTAATTCGATTACGTAAGATTCGAGTATTATTAGATTAAGAGGAATACTATTATCAATGGTTATGACTTAATGGTTCAACATTTAGTTCGGTGTGGTTCGAGCCTCTTCGATGCATCTGTGAAGAACACTTGGTGGAAATCCAAGGTTTGAGTTCAAATTTCCTTTAAAAAAATTCAGTAGAGTCGTAGGTATGGTGCATCAGATAATATGATATGTTAACCGTTCAACACGAAGGTCTGAATCGTGAGGCATGTTATCGGTCGGCTAACAATTAAGTTGAAACGCCCTGTGTCCAGCTACGAGTTGAAGTTTGAATGGTAATTAATTCCGATAATGCGTTAAGAATGTCTTGTAATTTGGTTAAAGGCAGGGGTGAGCGGGGTCCGGTTACCATATATTTTCTCATAGTACCCGGATCATATCCTATATAAGACCGGCTCTTAAATCTTGGAATCGGATCCTATTATGTTAAATCTTGGAATGGGACATGGAACCTATAATATCTTACAGGTCCCGGGCTCCGGACACATTGTTGGAATATACTTATTATTTATTCTTTTACATCTATAATATGAATTATTACGATATTATTTTTTGTAATTATTATTATTATTTCATATAATTTTTTATCATAATCAAATATGTATAATTTTTAAATATGTTTTCATTGTATTTAAGTATCATACATTACTAATTTTAGGCTGTAACAATATTTTAGACATGAAAATTCATCAAATATGCATAGTTATTATGTCAAATGAAGTTCATCGAATTAGGAATGCAACGGTTTAAACGGTTCGTAGATTGTAGTTTAAACAAAAAAGTTACGAACGATTAAAATCAACCGCACGAATAAGTTAACAGGTTCCGGTTTCAGGTACCGTGTGTACTGAAATCGGAATCTATCGATTCCTTAATTTATTACCTTGGAATCTACACTATTTTTATGGAGATCTACCTAGAGCCAATCCAGTATGGTAGGTTTCTACTGGTTCCGAGTCTATCTTATAATTGTGCACATCTATAGTTAGTTGAAAGAAAACATGAAAGGAAACTAGACGAAATTACGGGCAAAATGCAATGACGGGTCTCGATGTCTTAGATGTGTGAACGGAATATGATGAAATTTCGTCATGCTTGGTCGACAAGATATTATCGTCACGTGGAAGATGACAGTGACCTGTGCCTTGGATGTGGCAAGTAGAGAGCAATAGGAAGCTGGAATATGCTAAATTATTAATTAAAAAATAGAACATTAAAGCAAAGAGAAATTTGACGAGGAGACCATCGATGTTGGCAACGTTGAACCTCTGCTTCAATGGCGTCTATTTGTATGAAGGGAAAGACTCTCCGTTCTTCATTTTTTTTTTAAATTAGGAACTTGATTTAAATCTTGTGAATGAAAATTCATAACCGGAAGGACTTCACTTCAGTGAGTCAATCTAGTCCGAGCCTGAACTGATTTCAGACCATTAGATTTGAATCACTAATGGTGTACATAGAAAAAATTGGAGATGGTTCAGAACATTCTCCGATCTCCGGTCCCCTTGTATAATTGAACACCGAAACTTCTTTTTGATTTATGCCACCCGATGTCCAGAAGCAAGATATGTCCTGGCTAATCGAAATTCGAGTCGAGTCGGCCCACTAAGAGGGTGTAAAATTCTCGCAACACGAATTTTGTCTGCTCACAAAATTCAAACCCTATTATCAAGGGTTATGATCTAACAGTGCAAAATTTAGTTTGTTCTAGCCTCTTCAATGCATCTGTGTAAAACATTTGGTAGAAATCCAAGGCTTGAGTTCAAATCTCTGTAAAAAAAAAAAAAATTCAGAGTAGAGTCTAAGGTACGGCGCTGATAACTGTTTAGAGAGTTTAATATGTTCACGGTTTAACACAAAGGTCCGAACTCTGAAGTGTGTTATCGGTCGGTTAACAAATAAGTTGAAACATCCTGTGTCCAGCTACAAGTTGAAGTTTGAACATTAATTAGTTCAAATAATGCGTTAAGAACATCTCGTAATCTGGTTGAAAGCAGCGGGGTCCGGGTGCCATGTATTTTCTCATGGTACCCGAACCCTACCCTGTATAAGACCTATTCCTAAATCTTAGAATTCAACCCTGTTATGTTAAATCTTGAAATCAGATACAGAACCTGTAGTATCTTACAGGTTCCAGGTACCATCTTGGAACCTACTTATTATTTATTCTTTTACATTTATAATATGAATTATTTTGATATTATTATTCGTAATTATTATTGTTTCATATAGTTTATTATCACAATCAGATATGTATAATTTTTAAATATATTTTTATTGTATTTAAGCATTATCTATTACTATTTTTTAAGTTATAATAATATTTTAGACATAAAAATTCATCAAATATGCATAATTATTTTGTTAAATGAAGTTTATCAAGTTAGAAGTGCAATCGTTTAAACGGTTCGTAAACTGTAGTTCAAACAAAATGTTACGAACTATTATAATTAATCGGACGAATAAATTAACAAGTTCTAGTTTCAAGTACTGTGTATTGGAACCGGAACCGATCGATTCCTTAATTTATTACCTTAGAATCCACCATATTTTGGTGAAGACCTACCCGGAACTTCCCCAATATGATATATTTCTACTTGTTCCGAGTTTATCCTATACGCATTTACAACCCTAGATGCATAATTTTAAAAACCGGACTGGACCGGCCGGTTGAACTGGTCACTAGTCCGGTTCGGTTACCTCTATTGCTCCTTTTGCAAAGTGAACTGGCCTTGACTAGGTTGAACCGGCCGGTTTTTGTAAAACCCGGTGAACCCATAAAAACCGATCGGTTCATTGAGATAACAAAAATTGGTAATAATTTAAATACCATAAATAAAAGTCAACCAGTTTATTTAAACAACAAAAAATGGTAATAATTTAGATACCATAAATACTTTATGGTACAATAATGGTACGAAATCTAAATACCATAAATATTTTATTTTATAATAATGGCATAAAATCTAAATTTTGTAAATGTTTTACTTTACAATAATAGTATAAAATAAATTTAGGTAACAATAGGTGAAATTTCATAGATTTAAATTTCATAAATATTTTTTATGTTAAAAATAAATTTAGACAACTATATATTTGAGATTAAAAATTAACATGTTAATTACGTTTTAGTGCTGCCTATTGAAGTCCGATCATTTGTACTTCCTCTTTTTCTGCAATACACCACATTTATTGAAAAATTAATAAATGAATTTTATATATTTACTTATTAGATATCAAACACTTTTTATTTTGTTTGGAATATATCAAACACTTAAAAGAATATACTTGCCACATCAATTCTTGAATTTTTCTAGTTGAAGAAGAGTTTTGGATAATAAGAATTTTATAATAAATTCTTCCTTTGAAAAAATAAAATTTAAATAAATAAACTTATCAAAAGTGATCACTCAAGTACAGTATTTCCAGTTACTACTAAAATTTCCTAATGACAATAATTATTATTGTTAAAAATCCGGTTCGACCCATTGAACCATCGGTTGAACCCAGGAACCTAGAAATCTATGTCCTGACCAGTTCCTAGTCCGATCCGATTTTAAACACTATGCCAAGTTGAAAGAAAACATAAAAGGAAACTAGACGAAATTACGGGCAAAATGCAATGACGGGTCTCGGAGTCTTAGATGTGTGAACGGAATATGATGAAATTTCGTTATGCTTGATCGACAAGATATTATCGTCACGTGGAAGATCACAGAGATCTATGTCTTGGACGTGGCAAGTATAGAGTAATAGGAAGCTGAAATATGTTAAATTATTAATTAAAAAATAGATCATTAAAGCAAAGAGAAATTTGACTAGGAGACCATTGACGTTGGCAAGGTTGAAACTCTGCTCCAATGGCGTGCACTTGTATAAAGGGCACGACTCTCCGTTCGTCGGTTTTTTTTTTTTTTTAATTCAGGCCATAATTCGAATTTTGTGAATCAAAATCCATACTCGAAGAACCATAACTTGAAGAACTGCACTTCAGTGAACCAATCTAGTCCGAACCTGAGCTGATTTCAGACCATTAGATTTGAATGACTAATGGTGTACGTGGAAAAGATTGGAGATGGTTCAGGACACTCTCCAGTCTCCGGTCCTCTGGTAGATTCCTTTCATTCATCTGAAAGATTTTTGCCCCTTCTTCTCTTCCAAGATCTAAGGTCCAGATTGCAATCTTCATACCAAACCGAACAATGTGATTGAATCAGATATGAAAAAGATGCTCGTTGTGCATATGAATACTTCGAATGTACACGTTGACAGATTTCCTTTTTCCTGGCTATGGTAAATTGTCTACAGAAACAATTTCCATCGGTCTATACATCCCGTGCTGCTACCTAGGAGTTCATACCACATCTTCATACCCAACCAAACAATAGCTGCATAGAGAAACTTCCTGACAAGTAAGCTGCTAACACGAGACAGTTCTATTCTGTCAAGAACCCAAAAGGGTACATCTAATAAGCTGTCTGTCATAAAATCGGCATGAAAAACAGCTCATTTATATCAAATTCGGGAAGCACTCTCTGTAAATTCTTGTGAAATATGAATACAAGGAAAGGTACAAGCAACACAGACAGAAGATCCTATGGTATCCTCTATCAGGAGATCCTAATTTACGCCAGCTACCAATATTCGAGTGTTGCTGTAGTCAAAGAAACACAACTGGTGCAACAAATGGATGCACAATCTTGCAGCAAATTTACTTTTTGGCAATTAACAAATGATTTTCCGGCGAGATATTAGGTGGAACGTACTTGATGAGGTGGCAATCCAGCCTGAGCTCCCTAAGCCACATCAGCCTCCCGACATCGATGATCTGCTTGCACATGAAACCCAGAGCAGCCCTTTCCCCTGGTTTCATGCTCCGCACGGCATCTTCGACTTGGGTTACTTCCTCTCCACATTCTTCCTTCTCTCTGAATGAAGAGGATGAAAAACATCCGTCAGCAGGAATTATGAGTTTAGCAAATTATGTTTAAGTTTTAGAAGATGGTTATAATTACATTGAAGGTAAGAGTAGTCTCGGATCATTAATCTCTGGAAGATCAGAACTGTGATCGGCATCCACTGCCCAGCTTGTGAACCAGGTTATTGCATGGAATTCCTCCTTCCCAATCCCCAGGTTCCTTAAATATCTCTTATCTGCATGTACAAGGTTTATCAGCTGTCTGCTGCAGGGGTTTGGGAAAACGGCATTCGAGTTACTGATCCGCGTGGACCACTGAAAAGCTAAATTTCATTTACTTATGTATTGTTTCCACTGGCAAAGATGATGGCAACAAGTTGCAATAGCTAGTCCTTGGATACTGCAATTTGGAGCATCATCACAAAAAATGTGTTGTCCAAGGCAACATCGTAGAGTCAGATCTGCGAAATATGTAATGGAAAAAGTTATTTATACAAGTCTTGCTCATAATATATATAAACAAAACTAACTTGCTCTCGGGCTTCACTGACGAGGGTCCTTCCTATATTTAGGAAAGGTTGTTCAATCACCTGTTGCAGGTCCACACAGATGTTTCCCAATAGCCATGAAAGGTAACCCCTGCAAAGACTCGACAGCATTCAAGTTTAAGTCTTCAACTGCAAAAGATGAACTTTTATGTAAGAACTGAGGAAGAACAAGCCCATTGCAAGTGTAGGGATGAACCTGTCTGAATTTCATCATCATTTTTGTTGCTACGAGCCTCTACTACCTCTGACTATCATAAATCGAATGCATCCTCTATAACATATAGTCATGATATCATCAAAATCACTTAATTAAGGCCACAATTGAAATAGCTTCCAGACACAATAACAAGCTTTCCTCAGCTATTTGGGTGGGCAAGGACTTAGATTGTCACTCTCAGTAAATGACTATCCTGACTTAGCCGAAGAGGGGGGAGGGTGAAATTTAACTAAACAGAACTGAATATCAATAAATACAATTCTCAGCACCAAGAACTTTCAATGCTTACTGTCAATCCTCAATCGCTCCAAAATCATGCTCTCTTTCTGTCGCAATGACCGATCAGCCTAGAACAGCAGTAAGCAGCATATAATGAACACAGGCGTATACGTTACAAATGAATCAGAAAGACATTCGTTATTCAAGATTATCCATATATAACTCGTGCCATTAGCTGACCTTAAGCTTGTATGACTTCCTCTCAACCAAGAACACTCTTTTAATCCCATAGCAATCTGCCAACAATTGTGTCAAATACCCTCTTCCTGCTCCAAACTCAACCACTGCAGGGACCTCATTCTGATCTTCATCGGAAGAATTCTTCAGAACCCCAAAATTTTCTAGATTCCCAAGAATCGACGCCTGTTGTATGACATGTTTCTCTTGAAATGGCAATTTTCTGTAGTAAAACAGCTTCTTTACTTCACTTCACAATACACTAACCATAAACCAAAACTGCATATATAAAACTCGCAGAAGACTGGCCAATACCTCTCCACTTCCCTCTTAATCCATTTATCACAAGCCTCGGGTGTCCTGTATGAATCCTGGATGTCTTTACATATTGACTCGTGAAGTGACTTAATCTTATCTATCAGGGCACAAAACTGAGGTACGGTCAGGCTGTACACGGCATTCCTTTTCATCTCAGAACTAACGTGATCCGACCCAGTCGATGGATCATTCGGTTGAAGAGCAGCCTCGTGCAACTCAGGCGAGACTCTTTCTTCGTCATCATCGCCAGCATTGATGCCCTTCTGGTAAAAAGGATGAAGGGACAACGTCTGAGCTTGTTTCAGCAATGGACATCTCTTGATATGACTTTCCAGGTTCTCTTGAAGCACAGAACTGATGACACAGAAAAGAAAAACACACACTGTCATGGGGCTCTTAGCTAAGGGACAGCGAGCTTCGGAATTACACGGAAATTAGCACAACTGAAGCGAAACCAAAAAGGGATGAAAGAACACGAGGAGATTACTGAGACGGATCGATCGGACATGGTATCCACTGGGAATCGGACCTCGCAGTGTGGTTGCCGCAGAAACTGAGATGAACCTACAAGTGGTTAATATCATTTTCTTTTGAGCTGAAAATGAATATCTAACGACGGGGAGATAGCATACGAGGAGTTGGAAATTGGCAGGTTGGCGCAAAATCTCTTCTTCTTTGGGAGCCAGAAGTGGCACCGCCGCTCAGCCTCCTCCATCTCCGCCGCACTATTCAGCCTGATGCGTGTCCGATCGGCTCGGTTCGTCCCGACGTGCCTGCCTGGGTCGTGAAGGGTTTATGGTGCGATGAGGGAACCGATTTTCTGTAAATTACAATTTGACCCAAAGTTTCCTTCAAAGTAGAAAACATGTTAATTTTGGTCCCTATTCTTTTAGTCAATGTTCATATATGACCTACACTTTTTTTTTTTTTTGCTGGATAATATAATATATTAAAAGTGAATATCAAAAGTCAGTACAATAATCTGTCTTACGGGGGTCGTTTAGCAAAAGACCCAGGCAACCCAAGTTTTCCCCTTCGAGCACACAAAGACTTGAAGACATCGACAGAGTTTTTTCCTTCGTGAGTTTGTCAGCCATGCGATTAAGTTCCCTTCGAATCCATACACAATCCCAGCTTTCAAAAGCTTGCAGATGCGCCTTAATGTCACGGACGATTTCCCCGATTTCAGCCTCCGCCTGACGATTTCCATGCACAGCTTCAATTAGGGTAAGCGAGTCCGATTCAAATCTCACAAACTTCCAGTGTTTATCTTTTGCGATTCTGATGGAAGTGAGTAAAGCTTCTGTTTTTGCATGGAGGGGGCTGATTGTGTGTTTTCTTTCGACCCATGCACAAATGACTTGGTTTCGGTGATTGAGTGCTACCCCCGCTAATCCAGAATCTCCTTGCGT
Organism: Lagerstroemia speciosa; assembly: GCA_037672795.1. Lineage (NCBI taxonomy): Eukaryota > Viridiplantae > Streptophyta > Magnoliopsida > Myrtales > Lythraceae > Lagerstroemia > Lagerstroemia speciosa. Next base: position 2,379,312 of record CM075301.1, read on the forward strand.
CCATGAAGCATCGGAGCTTACTCAGATCACCTCTACTGAGAGATTGGAGGTATGGCTTTCGTCCATCGTTTGGTATCTTTTGTGTGCATGCTGAGCCATATCCTTCTGTTTGTCCGTTCCCGAGTGCTCTTGGTAGATTCTGGTAATTTTTGTCACAAAATTCAACAAGTTAGGTTCTGATCCACCATGACAAATAGTATTACGCAAATCCCACATATAGTAGAGTAAGATAGCATCGAATTGAGTAAACTCTGAAGAGTCTATTTCATTTCGTATAAACTCAATCGGTGGGTCCACAATAAATTGTATCAAGTTTGTCATAGTATCATAGGGGTGCGGGATAGCCCAGAGTTTCCAAGGTGACTATCTCCAGCTGACTCGATAGAACACGCATTCTCCAAAGAGATGCCTGAACTGGTCAACTCCTGTCTTACAAATAGGGCATGTAGCATCCCTATCTGCAATCCAAGGGAGGCAATCGTTCACCATTCTCCATAGATGGAGTTTGTATCTTTCATGAATTTTCAGCCCCCAAAGTTTTCCAAAGTCTGCTATTTGTGCTTGTGGGGTTGTGATTAGTATCTAGATTATAAAAGGATTTCACCGTGTGTATTCCTGATGGATTTGGTCTCCAAATAAAATCATCTTCAACATCGTTCTGCTGTAATGGTATGGCCTTTATAGCATTAGCAGTTGTGCTTGTAAATAACTGGTTAATGATAGCATGGTTCCATCTCTTTGGTTCAGTAAGGATCAGCTCACATACCTTTAATTCTGAATTTATGGAGGAAGGTGTTATAGCAGAGGCAGTTGGGTCTATGTTACCTGGAATCCAGTGGTCTGTCCATACTTTTGTGGTTTTCCCATTTCCTATCAGTCTTGTTGTGCCTTTTATCATTGTTTCCCTGCAATCTTGAAATCCCTTCCAGACAAAAGAGTGATTTTTCCTTATTCTAGTTGAAGAGTCCAAGAAGTTACCATACCTGGCCTTTATCATTTTCATAGCTATGCTGGTTGTTTCCTTGGTGAGTGCCCATGCAGTCTTTGAGAGTAAGGCTCTGTTCTGATCTTCGGCTCTTCTAAATCCTAGGCCACCTTCTTCCTTAGGTTTGCATAGGTATTCCCAGCTTTTTGGGGCGAAGTAATGCATGTTTGCTTCTGTTTTTCCCCACCAAAACTTGCAGCATGTTTGGTCAATTTTCTTACATATCTGTTTTGGTAATTTAAATAATGACATTGTATAGCTGGGGATACTACTAAGGGATGATTTGACTAGGGTTAACCTTCCTGCCCATGATAAGGTCTTTGCCTTCCAGGATGCCAGCTTTGATTTCATCTTATCAATAAGGAATTGGAAAGATTCTACTCTTTTTCTCTTTAGGAATAGTGGGTTTCCAAGGTATCTAGTGTCCATACTCAACTTTCTCATCCCAATGATTTCCTTGCAGTCTCTTCTGATCTGTGGTGCAGTGTTTCTGGAGAAATGGATTCCTGATTTTGCGTGATTTATAACTTGTCCGCTCCACTCGCAAAATTTGTCCAGAATTTCTTTACACTGTGCAATTTCATATGGGTCAGCTCTTGCTATAACCAGTAGATCATCAGCAAAGAATAAATGTGATATTCTGGGGGCCATTTCTGCTGATCTTCACTCCCTTGATTTCCTCTCTTTGCTCAGCCCTATGTAACATTCTTGATAGTGTTTCCATGAGGATGATGAATAGATAGGGTGAAAGTGGGTCTCCTTGTCTAAGTCCTCTCAAGGGTTTAAAGTAGCCTCTAGGGGAGCCATTGATTAACACTGACATTGAAGTGGTAGTAATACATTGATGTATCCATTGAATGAATATGTGATGGAAACCCAAATTTTTTAGTATTCCTTCGAGAAAATTCCATTCCACTCTATCAAATGCTTTTGAAAGGTCAATTTTCATAGCTGCCCATCCTTTCTTAGCCTTTGTTTTCTTCATGAAATAAATGAATTCTTGGGCAATTAAACCATTTTCATTAATCCATCGCCCCTCCATAAAAGCCGTTTGGTTCGGAGAAATGATCTGAGCTAAAAATGGCCTAAGCCTGTTTGCAATCAGTTTTGAAATGACTTTATAGCATACATTTGTAAGGCTAATTGGTCTGAAATCATTAAAAGTACAGGCTCCTTTTGATTTTGGTATCAAAGTGATAAAAGTGCTATTCCATTGTTTTAGAAGATAGCCTGTTCTGAAAAAACTTTGAATTGCTTGGATGAAATCTGTTTTGATGGTTTTCCAATAGTGTTTATAAAAAATGCAGGACATGCCATCTGGCCCAGGAGCTTTTAGGGAAGGCATTGACCTCACTGTTCTGGTGATCTCTTCTTCATTTGGCATGGCTGTGAGTAAACTGTTCTCTTCCTCCCCTATTACTTTTCCAAACAAACCTTCTAAGTCTTCAGGAAATTCTGGTTGTGTTGAAGCAAATAATTCCTCAAAATTCCTTAGGAAGTAGTTTTCTACCTCGCTGTCACCGTATTTCCACTCTCCCTCTGTTGTTCTGATTGCATTTATCTGGTTCTTTCTCCTTCTAATGACTGTTGATAAATGGAAGAACTTTGTGTTTCTATCAACTTCTTGAACCCATAACTCTCTTGACTTTTGTCTCCATAGCCAATCTTTTCTGATCAGTTGCTCTTCTAGCTCCTTCTGCAACATAATCTCAGCTTGTATGTGTTCTGTAGTTGGCTCGACCTGCTGGATCCTATCTAGCTGCTGGTGTATCTGCTCAATTTTATGGTGGATGCTTCCAAAGGTGTTTCTATTCCAGTGTACCAGTCCCTTTTTTACCAGCTTTATCTTTCGTGTAAACTTGTATTGTCTCGATCCATGTATAGTATTATCCCATGCCTCTTTTACAATCATTGTACTTTCAGCCTCCCTTGTCCACATGGCCTCAAACCGAAAGGGCTTAGGTCGTGATTCGTTTTCCACCCAAAGTCTTAAGAGTATAGGATTATGATCAGATTTTGCTGCTGGTAGGTGGAAAACCCCTGCTTTTGGAAATGTGATTCTCCATTGATCATTTGCCAAGGCTCTATCTAGGCGTTGTCTAATATGGGCCAGTCCAGGTCGTTTATTTCTCCATGTATATTGACTCCCCACAAATCCAAGATCAATACACCCTGATTTGGAGATAAAATTTTCCAAGAAATTGTAGGAAGTACTAGCAATAGATCTACCTCCCCATTTTTCATTTTGATACAGAATCTCATTAAAATCCCCTATTAAGGCCCATGGTTCAGTTATAGTTTCAGCTAATGCACTCAATTCAGCCCAGAAGGATTTTTTCAATTTTTTGTAAGGAGGGCCATACACGCAAGTAAGGAACCATTTAGATGGGAGTATTTCATGCGCTATGCTAACATGGATCATAAAAGTGTCTTTGTGTAAGAGTGTTACCTCTATTTCCTCGTGCCAGAACAAGCATAGTCCTCCTGCGGTCTTTGTTGCCTCCGTGCAACATACTCCCTTTAGGTTGAGCCTTTCAGCAATTTCCGTACACCTTCTTTCGTCCGATTTGGTTTCTGCAAGAAAGATCAAACTGGGATTGTATTTATTCTGGAGGGTCTTTAGTTGTCGAATTGTCGGGTTCCCTCTCGCTCCCCGACAATTCCACGCAAGAATGCTCATGATGAAGGTGGGGGCATGTTTAGGCCCGCCTCCTCGGCCATTCGATCTTTCCCAAGTTCGGTTGAATCTGCTGGTTCCTCAACAAAATATTCATTCTGCTTTGTTGGATATCCTTGATTGTTTGCCGTTCCAATCTGGAGATTTGTTTCCTGAGTTACTTCCATTGATAGTCTATGGAGGAAACTCTCGTACGCAGTGGATCCATCCCAGAGTTTCTCATAGCTGAATGCAATCTTTCTTTTTTTTGTCCCTTTTGCGAAGAGCTCACTGTTATCCATCTCCATTGGGCTGGCCGAAATGTTTTGCCCGATCGGGCCCAATTCCAGATTTCCTGCTCCCTCCTTTTGGTATTGGGCGGTAGAGGTCCAGCCCTTTTTTCCTTTTGCAACGGTTATTTTTTTCCTGTAGCTGCTTGTAGGCTCTGCAGTTAATTCCTCATTTAATGTTGCCGTACCTTCCAGCTCATATTCAGGTTCTGCAGTTCCTCAGCAACTTTATCAATAATCAATTCTTGAAGTTGTGTTGGTACACTGCAGTAGATTTTAAATTCTTGTTCCTCGGGGTGCGTGGAAGTTTCTTCCTTCTCTTTGCCCTTGCTTTTGGCAGCCTGATCTTCTTCATCTACTTGGCCCTGTTTCTGTTTAAAATTCTCACCTTTGCCTAACGATTTCATCTTTGGGCTTGGAGTGTCTGCATTTTCATCATATCTGAGCCATGGACCGAAGCGTTCAGGATCAACTGGCTCGTCTGATGGACAGGTTGCTTGGTCATGACCGATAATCCCACAGTCATAACAGAATGTTCCGAGTTTTTCATACTTCAAGCTAATCCATGTAGTGTCACCATTGCTTTTCTTAAGACGAAACCCCGGGCAGATAGGGCTCTGAACTCTTACTTTGACTAAGACTTTTGGAATTGAAAACCACTTCGGCAGTGATGAGTCTCCCCATTTAACATCCAGTACACTTCCTGCCTTTGCCGCAGCTTCCTTTATATTCGAAAGTGATAGTTTGTCTGGTGGGAAACCTCGGATTTGTATCCAGAAGTTGACTGAGTCTAGTACTACATCTTCAAGTGCGTTATCTATGGACCATCTTCCAAGCATAAGGTGCGAGTTACGTACTGTCCATGCTCCGGCCTCCTCCACACGTTTAATATCAGTAGGGTCACAGAATAGACATACCAGAGTGTTCTTTACGTATCTGTTGGGCATGATGGTGACTCCTTTTGTGAACTGCCAAGCTCTCTGAAGATTTGCTGCAATCACCTTAATGGGTGGGGTTTTGGATCCGTGGGGTTTGACCAATAGGGCTATCACTCGTCCTGTTTGATCTGCATCTTCACTTGTGGGTAGTTCCAAGGTTTCCTCTTTATCAGTCATTACCACGCGAGCTTTGAACATTTCTTCTAGAGATTGCTCACCACTTTCCTCCTCCATCTCCGGGAACTGAAGGGCCTATGCTGTGGGAGCTTTTCTCTGTGCGAACTGCTCTGTTCCTTACTGAATGTTTGTCTCCTGGAGATCTTTAAAGCGGGAAGTTACTCTCTGAGGTGGATTCACTTTTGTCCTTTGCCAAACTGCATCAGCTGCCTCTTTAATGCGTCTTCTTGGGTGGTTGGCTTAGTGAGAGTATTAGCCCCAAGTGAGTAATGTGGCCGTGGTGTGAAGAAAGAAAGGAAGGATAAGAGAGAAATGCTCCAACTAGGGAGGACACTATGGCTCTCACGTAGAGAGGATTCTCTCTCTCTAGAAATTAAGAGAGAAAGCGTTGATTCAGCGACCTACACTTTTTTGAGTTAACTCAAAGTCTTAACCTTTCAGGTGTTATTCAACTTTAGTTCATTAAATTGTTTTTAACCTTAAAAAAGGGTATTTTACTTTTCTAATATTACAAGTATATATTTTAATTAAAAATTTAAAAATAAAAGGAGAGAATCAATGAAAAAGAGACTTGAATCCAACTATCATAGTCTTTGCAGGGTCATCAACAATACCAAATACTGTCGATAACCTTTTTAGGTGTAGTTTAGGGTCGAATTCCCACTGATCTATCTCCTCTTATATTGAGAATTTTCTTTATTTTTATAACTGTAAAATTAATTTCTAGTTAAAAGCATATTTTTATTATTAGTTTGATTGACTATTGCCTTCCATCATACGAACAATTCTGAAAATCTCATCGTGCAAACCTCACCTCTTCATGTTCCTTCCTTAACATGACCTAATAAAAAGATCCGCATCGCATGCATTTTTAATTACGTGCGGGGTGAATGGACCGACCATACTCGGAGTACGCGACTGCAGCTTAGATACTGCAATAGTCGAAAATCGATTATTACCATCGCAAGCTCGAAAATCTGTAAGATTTAGCCGTTCTTGGATCCCCGTAAAAGCCTACACATCCTGCAAGATGTCATATGAATATTCAATGTGTAATACGTAATTATTTTGTCTTGTAAATATCACTGTTTAGATCTTGACACACTTGTAAAGTTAATTCTCGAAAGCTGTGAAAATTTTACGCATGTCAATATCTGAGCGAGATCGATAGAATGACCTCGTTATGTTATTGATGGGCGAATATAATCTTAAGCATAGAATTGTTCAGAATATTTCAGACATGCAAAGCAGCCTCTCACTTACAGCCACTCACGTCTCCCTTTGTTTGAGAAATATATATTTCATTTTTATGAAAAAAATATAACCTACTTGCGTTTTTTATTTTTTATGTTGATATGACATCTGAAAGTTTAATAAACCATGGATAATTAGGTGTCACTGGTCAAGCTAATCATGAAATATCTTCGTTTACATGATTCGAAAACCGAAACTTCTTTTTGATGTATGCCACCGGGTATCCAGAAGCCTGATATGCCATGACTAATCGAGGTTTGAATTAAGTCAGCCCACTAAGAGGAGGTAAAACTCTCGCAACATAAATTTTATCTATTCACAAATTTCAAACCCGAAAATCTATTAACAGAAAAATATGCTGATCTATCTCAACCAAACCACGTTAGATCAAAGACCGAAACTTTAATAAGGAAGAGAGGCAATGCATGGTATGAACCAACTCATGTTAATAATGTTGCATGCTTGTTTTAATGCACCACCTGGTATCCAAAGACTAGTTGACACCGACTAGTCCAAATTCGAGTCTTGTGTGTCTACTGAAAGATAAAACTCTTATGATCAATTTATTTTCGCCATTCACATGTCTCGAATTCGAAACCTTACTTAAGAAAAGAGCGACGAAGACAGCTTGTAACCATGCTGGCCATCTTATCTTACATGCTTTCACATCTATAAATACCTCCACAGGATCCACATTCCCTCCACAGCAAAAACTATACACCTCTCTGCAAAGCATCTCCAGAAGTTGGCTGGCAACCCTCGAGCTGAGTTTGATTCTTGCAACCCTTTTACCCTCGAACGAGATGAGTTCTACGCTCGGGTTGCTCGCTTGTACGGCGTTCGTTCTATTTGTATCTTCGATGGGTCACCCCGTGCATCCGTCCGGCCTGAGAGTCGGATTCTACCACGGGAGCTGCCCAGCAGCGGAGGCCATCGTGACGAATGCGGTGAACAAGGCGGTCTCGAAGAACCCTGGCATCGCCGCCGGCCTTATTCGGATGCATTTCCACGACTGCTTCGTGCGGGTAATTTTCCGCGTATAAGCTCCGTTAACATGTTTATTATTTTTTCCGATAAACATATCACATTGACTATATTGAATCGCATATCAGATAAACAAAAAAAAAATCCTAATGTACAAAAATAAGTGGGTACCTTCAGTTTAGACTTCCTGATGTGGATATGAGTCTAACATCTTATTAGTTCCGTGAAAATTTTACATGGCATTATGAGAGAATTGGGTAGAAATACCACCCATTCATGAATAAATTATTTTAAAAAGCGGCAAATTTTAAACTATTTTCGTGAATATCGTCAACATGCGCTTTTAAAACGGTATTCACGAAAATAACTTAAAACTTACCACTTTTTAAAAAAATTGTCATCTAAAGGGAAGGTATTTTTCCGCAATTCTTGCAATCAGAGCATATTACTATGTCAGCTCACACCATACGCAGCCCGAGTGTGGAGTTCGGGCCGTAAGCTCAAGACCGGAAGAAAAATGTTCGGTTCATAGTTAGTTGTTGAACTCGAGCGTGGAACTTATGGAATCAAGCTGGAGACATGAAGAAAAGTGTCTCGCTCTTATGAAATTGTTAGCTTAAGGATGAAAGAGAAAAATTTGTATCATGATGATTGGTTGTCCACCCTCGTCCAAGTATGGAAGGAAATTGTCCAACTCAGGTCAACCGTTGAGGGTAGGATTGAGAATTAAATCCTGCATTGGATTAGTAACAAATAAAATCCTCATATATAAGAAGAACTCGATACAGCCGTTCATAAGTTTACTCTTATAGATGGACATGTCCAACTTCTTATGCGCCAGGTGAAAATTTTACGTACCAGGCTAAGGAAATTTTACGTATCGGATTAAGTTTCTTAGACAGATGTCAGATAAGTCTTACGGACGGTTCACTACGTTAATTCTCAGGGCTGTGATGCTTCCGTGCTCCTCAAGTCGACCCCAGGAAACCCGGCCGAGAGGGACCACCCGGCTAACAACCCGAGCCTTCGAGGTTTCGAGGTGATTGATGAGGCGAAGGCCCAGCTGGAGGCTGTGTGCCCGAAGACGGTTTCCTGTGCCGACATCCTCGCCTTCGCTGCCCGGGACAGCGCCCTCAGGACTGGAGGAATTTACTATGATGTCCCCGCTGGTCGCCGGGACGGGTGCATCTCGCGCCTGCCGGAAGTGACCCAGAACCTGCCACCACCGGCCTTCAATGTCCAGCAGCTCATCGCCAACTTCGCGAGGAAAGGGCTCACGGCAGATGAGATGGTGACCCTCTCCGGGGCCCATTCGATCGGCGTCGCCCATTGCTCTTCCTTCTCATCCAGGCTCTACCCGACCCAGGACCCGTCCCTCGATGCAAGCTACGCAGCCTTCCTGAAGACCAAGTGCCCGCCGCCTAGCAACACGACAGGAACCAGAGACCCGACCGTCCCGCTGGAATCCCAAACACCCAACCGGCTCGACAACAAGTACTACCAGGAACTGGCACGGCTCCGGGGGCTGCTCGCCTCAGACGAGACGCTTTACACGAGCCCCTTGACTTCGCGCATGGTCTCGAACAATGCAAAGAGCGGCCTGGTGTGGGCGGAGAAGTTTGCCGAGGCAATGGTTCGGATGGGCTCGATCGACGTTCTGACCGGGACCCAAGGTGAGATCAGGAAATTGTGCAGCAAGGTGAACTAAGGAAAGGCCACCTCTAGCAATTTCCACAATTCTTTTTAACAAATAATGATCCGAGTTCACTTTGTTTATTGCGGTAACTTTCTAGTGTAAAATCATCTTCCTATTTGCATTTGCTGTTTGTGAGTTTGTTCAACCTGTAATGAGTGTTCCCGAGTGACCAAGTGTTATCATATCATGGAAAGTGTCACATCACCCTTTTTTTAATCCATTAATATTATAAATTTCTAGAACATAATTTAAAATATTTGTTGACATGTCAAATATTTATTCTCTAAGTTCAACGTCATCTATGAGTTCAACTAACCTAAGAATTTCTCAACAGCCGGGCTCCTTTCAAGCCCATTCTCATACTACAACTGACAGCTCTGTGCTTCATGAGTTACACTGTTGGCAGAGCTCAAGCTCAAAGCTCATCCCCACACTCGGGCTAGATGGCACCACTGTTGAGCTCGACTTTGTGCCGATACAAGCTCAAGCATTTCATAAGCAGCTCTGTGATTGCTCACGCTAAGGGAATATTCTCTTGGAAGAAGTTGCCAGTTGTAAGTTCAATCATCCTTATCACAAGCTAATCAGCCAGACGTGGAAAGGCTTCGTGCAACATGACACCATTGAACTAGCATCCCGTTTGTGCATACTAAGCCAGACACACATATTTACAAGAAATTATTACCCGTTTTGTTTTCTCGAATTTTTGTGCCCGAAAACACCAGCAGCTTGCATATATGAACATCAGCTGAGAAAACTGCAGGAGAATCGACCATCTGACAGAGTTAGCTTCTCCGCCTTTGTGACGGCCTCCAAGGGGAGTGGGCTGAAACTCCGGTTTGGACCGTAATAGTGAGGGAAGCTATTGACTCCATCCACAACTTCATACACCAATCCATCTCCAAGCTGCACACAGGAAATAGGATGAAGAGCAGAATCACATTTCCTTGTCCATCTGCCCATAGTAAGGATAAAGGAACATACTATAGAAATGTCGATCCACATCAGTCAAAAAGTGATGCTGCTGGGCATGATACTTTATAATACGGTACTGCCCTTTAATCAAGTGGGCCGAGTGTCTGAGGAGATGTTAGAGATGACAAACAAAGATCCGATGAAACTGGGCAACAATTGAAGATCAACTGCCCGGCTCATCAAATTGATTTAGAAGACTAATGGCATTACTGACTGGAAAATAAGATCTAAATTGTGTTGAGGGCCATCGAAATTTCACTTCCCTAATCCTCTATTCACGCTTGGCCTGTGCATTTTTGCACTGTCAGATTATAGCAATAAGGTGGCAGCCCGTTCCACGAATCAAACATGACAAAATTCCCGAAGTTACTAATTTCAACTCAATAGCATCGTCCTCCAAATCAGATTTCCAGAGCCAAGATGCAATCTTTGAGACTTATTTGATTGATAACAATGCCCATTTTGCAGCTTAGACTACATTCAATCCTAGGAAAATAACCAGTATGTTCTTCAATTTTTGATCCGCGTAGCAGAATCCCGACAACATTTGGTAGGAAAGAACTCATTTTTAAAGTTCAATGGAGGCATAAAACAAACCTATCATCCCTCTTACCTCCACAGCGACTCCACAACGATTTAATCGGTAAAAACCTAACCAAGGATCAATTCTCCGGGATCATAGTCTCATTCAATTCGTCGACGTTCGGTTGAATCCGATCGTAACAGACGCAAACTGAATCGAGTAACATCGACAGAAACAAGATCGCACGATAAGGATATTTCCTTTCCATTGAGTCGAAAATCCCAGCAAACCATGTCGGTTTTGCCCCGACATCAATTTCAGCACGTGACTGTACACTACAGATCATTGAATATATCGAGAGGATCATCGAGAAGCAGATATTTCACCTTCTTGGCATCGACCTGGAGGAGGTAAAGGTCGCCTTGAAAGCCGAGGAAGAAGTTCTGAAGAGTGGACTGGACCTGAGAGAGCCTGCTGAGGTGGAAACAGCCCGTGGACTTGTCGAGGTCGCCACCGTAGACGAAGCCTTCCTTCTGCAGCTGCTCCCACTCTCCCGCACTGCTGATTCTGTACACGTACTCCTCTTGTCCCCCCACTGCCGCCATTGTGTCTCTGCAAGAGCACTCCGACCACTCTTTCCCGTACCTCCTGGTCCGACGACAAACAGGCTGTGGCCGGGGCATGCAAAAGAAGAAGAGGAAAAAAAGACCGGTTCCAGGGGAACCGAACCTTAACCGAATTGGTTTGGTGTGGTGTTTTGAACAAAAAGCGGTTTAGTTAATTTCTACATGTAATTAGTGTAGTTAATTTGTTCAAACCAAAGAAAATTAGTTATAATAAAATAATAGTACAACAACACGAAAATACAATTTTAAAACCCATTTGATGCAGTTAAAACTAATTCAGTTCAATTTAAACCAATAGAATTGTTTCAAAACCAACTCAATTCAGCTCAAAATGTTTCAAATCGAATTGAACAACTTTAAAACCAATTCAATAACCTAACCAAATAGTTTTACAATCAAATTTGGTTCGAACTGGTTAATCGAGTTGGTTCAAACCAACCTGATTTTTTCATGCAAACCAATTACAATTCATGCTTGTTATATTGAACCAAACTGAATTCGTTTAGAACCGGTTCAGATGGGACCCATTTTTATCCACCCTAGTGAAAAAGGTTGGATTTTGATTTCAACCTTCCTCCTCTTCCATTCTAGAATGTCTCCATCACATCTAACATACACGTGACAATATCGACATGATATATTGGTCTAATTTAGAAAATTCAATCGAAGAGTTAAAAGAAAAAGTTAAAGGAGCAACATAAGGTAATTTAAAAGGGATAAATAAAATTAATTGAAATTTATACAGTATTTCATAAGGTAACAAGCATGAACTACGCAGGGAAACAGGATTTAGCGCAATTACAACAACCTTGTTCTTAAATTTAAGAAAGTCTTAAATTATCCTACTTCACCGTGTGTTACGAGAAAATATTAATCAAAATGTGATAAACCAGTAAATTAGTATTAATCATTCGAACATCTATCGTAATTGTTACTAATTAGAGTAATCTGATGGAGTTATTGTGAGGTAGAGTCATTTAAGATTTTTTCCTTCAATTTGAAATTAAGATGGTGTATGATCGATTACCACTGACACAACTTCTCAAATCTTTTCTTGACAAGAAAAAGTAATAGTAAGATAAAAATTCAAAAAACTGAGGATATGAATGACAGAAAATAAAAATTTAAAATATAAAAAATATAAAAATATAAAAAAAATTGAAAATTAAAAATGTATATATTCTAAGCAGAAAAATGTATATTTTCAAAAGAATAGTTCTCGACAAAAGGGGAAAAAATGGAAATTACAGAAAATTCTCAATCCGCGTATTAAATGAATAAACATAGTCGACGTTGAATCGTGAGAGACAGCTCGATCCTCGTCCTCCTCTTCTGTCTCCGCCTCTCTCTTTAAGATCTCTCCGCCACAGGGCTCCTTCCATTTCCACCTACCTCGTCTCCTCCTCCGCCTCCTCCTCCTCCTCCTCCTCCTCCAGCAGCATCTCTCTCTCTGTCTCTCTGATCATATTCGAGATCGGAGGTTCTCGCTAGGTATGCGATCTCTCTCCCTCTCTCCCGCTCTCGATCATGCTCTCCTTCTGATTGTTTACCTCTCTGCCCGTCCTCTAATCTGGCTTTCTCGCTTGGACGGTCGATCTGCACGTTCCGTGCGAGATCCAGTTCTGCAAGGCCATGTTTGGTAGCCAGGAATGGAATGGGATTTCTGTATCTTTAGATTCAATTTCGTTGCTTTACACCGACTGCTCGATACATTCTTTTGGCTTATAATTCTCCGTGTACACTCTTCACTGATCGGTTATGATCTTTAGTATCTCTGGTCCTGGCTGTTATCTGCGATGTGTATCTCTAGATCGCTGTTCTGATGAATGTGTTATACGTTAATTACCCAGCATATGTTCTGGTTGCGTTCTCCTTTATTCGTCACTCTCTTTGATTTCTAAATGTTCTTGCATTGATTTGTAACTGAAAGATCAGAAGAAAGCATCCTTAGTGCTTCCGATGCGAATGATTTGCTGCTTAAAAGTTGATCTTTGATGGGCTTTCCATAGATTGCGCTTTTGCCATTTTGAGAATTTGATGCGGCTAAGTATCTGTGTAATGGAATTATGTATCGTTCTGGGTGATTTGATGGGGCAGAAAGAAACGAAGATGGGGCTGTCTTTCACGAAGCTTTTCAGTCGGCTCTTTGCCAAGAAAGAGATGCGCATTCTCATGGTGGGTCTTGACGCTGCTGGTAAGACCACCATTCTCTACAAGCTCAAGCTGGGAGAGATTGTTACTACCATTCCCACCATCGGTAAGTTTATCCATGCAATGCCAACAAATTCAGAATCATGGAGCAAGAGGGTTCTTCATTGGCCCACTCAGATGAATTTTTTACTTTTTCTTTTATTGATGCTTTCTTTCTTTTTTGACAGGATTCAATGTGGAGACTGTTGAGTACAAGAACATCAGCTTCACTGTCTGGGACGTTGGTGGCCAGGACAAGGTACACCCTACATTCTCTTGTGAATACAATGGTGGGCTGTCGCTTTGATATTACTTTTCTTTTTCATGCATGAATGAGTTGATAATGCACATGTTTAACTTTTCTTCCCGGTTGTCATCTGTTCATCAACCATCGGAGATGACAATCTCATGCATGGTGTTTGTTATTTCCGGTGAATAATCTTAGGGATAAGGTTAAGATGAAAAACATGTCATGTCTGATATATATAATGCTGGCAATACCTTTTATACACATGTCAAAACAAAAAACATTTCGTATCGACTCTCTCTGCATCCTACAAGTTATTGGGGGCATAAGCAGTTTTTTCACATAAAGCCTTGATGTTTTTCTTGTCGGATCTATCTGGATCTGGACCAAATCTCATCAAAGGTAACTACAGTGGCCCTTTGCAAGTATGTAATATCAAAATTGGAAGTTCCATGATAATATTCATACTCTCTTTAATTTGTTCTAAACATCAATTGCAATTTTTAAGCCCTAACCATCCTCAAATGAATTGGACTGTATCCTGAATTGGGCTTGCTGGGCTAATTTACTTCAGATCCGCCCTCTGTGGAGGCATTACTTCCAAAACACGCAAGGTCTGATCTTTGTGGTTGATAGCAATGACCGAGACCGTGTTGTTGAAGCCAGGGACGAGCTACACAGAATGCTGAATGAGGTAATACTGGAGATCCCCAAGTTATTCGTTGGAACCAGATTAACATGGTCCATAGATGGATACAGTCGTTACCTGGGAGATCCATTTAGATAAGATTACTTTGGAAATTGCTGAGAGGGACTTTATAAGTTAAAACCAACATGTTCTTTGTGCTTTCGACAGGATGAGCTGCGGGATGCTGTACTGCTGGTGTTTGCCAATAAGCAAGATCTGCCCAATGCAATGAATGCTGCAGAAATAACTGACAAGCTCGGCCTTCACTCTCTCAGGCAGCGCCACTGGTAAGGCTTTGTTGTTCTTTTCTCCTGCAGAATTTGTTTCCTCTTTCAACGGTTAGGAAGCAAAATCAAAATCAATTAGCGAAGAAGGCTCTCTTGTGAACTTCATTGCGTCATTAGTCATAGCCCGAGTTCCATTCTTGCAGGTACATTCAGAGCACATGTGCCACTTCTGGCGAGGGGCTGTATGAGGGGCTGGACTGGCTGTCGAACAACATTGCGAGCAAGGTTAGTAGTCCTCAAACCATTATAATCGTATATGCACCCATGGGACGCTTAGATATTCACCTGACAGATTTACCCTGCCCCGTTCAATCGATTGTAGGCATAGAGGGTTCGCCGATTTCTTCCAGTCTGGGTCCGTCCTGATCGGAGATTCATCAACATTGTCCGGTTTGAACTCGGCCTTGTTTAGATTTACTGAATTACCTTCTGCTTGCTACTGTAGAATTTGTTTGTTTTGCATAACTCACACATTTTACGAATACTTTCTTTGAATTTGAAGTGCTTCCTGTTCGAAAAGCATATCATTGTCAGAAATGATATCTTGACATGTATTCTTATGCTTAGGCAGCAGAGCTTCAGTGTCCGGGGCAGGATTAGAATCTTGTTGGAATGCTAATGCGATTTACGTTTCTCCCAACATCTAAACGACATCTGAATCGGGTCATCGGGCAACTCACTACTCGTGCTTTTAAATTGATATCACTAGTCTTATGGGATCGTATGACATTCGATTCGATCGGAGAATGAAGATCTTAGTTGGGCGCAGCCTCATTGTTGGATTCTTAATTTAGATATTTTAAGATCACGGATCCATCCCTGATTGGATTCTTGGACCGAATCCAGACAATTCCCAATTAATTCGGGCCTGTGGGCAGCCCCAAATACAATCTACCTGCGGAGTCATGGATGACTCTTTCTCGTAAAATATTAATTAAAATATGATAAATTAATATATTAATATTAATTAATCGAACAATTATTACAGTTAATACCAATAAAAGAAATTTAATTAATTTTTTTACAATATCATTATGAGGTAGGACCATTGAACATTTTTTTCCCTACTGCTGTGGGTAATATAATTTGTAACTATAAAATTTCTATTTGACTTAGAAAAGATTATACTTATATCCAATCTAAAAGGGTTAAGGCAATTGGCGGTGATGTTCATCTCTCTCTTATTTTCCCGATATTTTTCTCAGTTTCATCTTCACTCCTTTCTATTTTTTTTTTAATCGACAAGTTTAATGGTCGTAATAACCTTCTCCTAACATTTACTAGTGTAAAATTTACGTTTTGCGACGAGAATATAAATTATTAAAAATATAAATATTTATGATTTGTTAAAATAAAATGATGGTGAAGAGAATATACATTAATGTGAAGAGCAGATATATTTCTAGCATAGATCGTATAGTATAGGAACGCAAATTACGTTTTAGGTTTCTACAGAAAGTAAAAGATCTTACTCAATCTCCTCGTGCAAAACATAAAGCGAAATGGAAAATAAAGAAAAGGAAAGACAGATAAAAAAAAAGGGACGGTAGAGTCAACAGATGTGTGGGCCACACCGCACAGAAAAATTTTAAAAATGCAAAAAGAAAATTTCACAAAAGCTAGTGAGGATAGCTTGGAGAATTGCACGAGCCCAACTTCATAGGAAAAATAGACAAAAATAAAATAAAATTTTAGGAAGCCGTCATGTGGCGGCCTCTTTTATTATATTAAAAATATAGATATCTTAGATTTTAATACCTCCTGGATAATTTTAATGGGCATTTTTTCCTAATTTTTCTTTTTATTTTTTCTTTCTTTCCAATAGAATCTCACAGAAGTATTTGAAACGTATTTCTCTTTTGATGTCAATAGCTTTTGCTGACTTCATACCCAATACATTCTCCTTTATGTTGGCAGCATCTTTATGTCACAATGCATTTTCTTTCATGTCAAGAGGATAACTTAATTAAGCCAATAATACTTTCTCTTCGGATGCATGATTGTCGTTGAGTCGCAACATGTGAAATTCATCTTGTTGCGCTTATGGGGAGAATCAAATTTAAGGTGTTTTTAGAGATATCGAGATATATTCATTTTCCACTGTTTATTTTAGGTGCAGAAAAATCTTCTGTGTTTGATGCATGATCTTATAAATAGAAGCATTATTTACACTTTTTGACATATGATAAATTTCCTGATCTCTTTCTTTCTGTAGTTTCTGTAGTGGTAAAGCGAGTCTATTATCTAAAAGTGCTATTTACGAGCCTACCGTCAAAGGTGAATAATTATAGATGATCATATCTCACAATAACGTGACGAGGAATAATCAGTTAAATTGGTTTGATTAGTAATAATTATACCAACTATCTGAACAGTTGACAGTAATTTATTCGTCTGTAACATTTTAATTAGTATTCACTCATGTCACGCGGTGAGGTAGAATCATTCACGAATTTCCCCACCAGAGGTACTATTCTTGCTGGTCTTTCCATATACTGTCTATACCTCTTCCTTATGCGACAGATGTGGAATTTCGATGTGTTAAAGACTCTCCTCTTTAGATCCAACATCCTCGATGGGCTCTCGGGCTGCATCCAAATAATTCCCTGCCAATTCCAACTCGTGGGCAATCTCCAAACACAACCTACTCTACAATTCCTCATTATCGCGTAACAGTGCCACTTGCAATGTCAGTCTTCATCCGACGGATCTGTTACTTAAAAGTGTTATGAGATTATCAATCATATAAAGACACCCAAAACTCTCTTTTGCACAGCCCATGTGTTGAGCCTTTCTTTCTCTCCAGTGTTGTGTTTCTGAATACTATGGAAGAAATTCTCATGTGAGCCAAACTTATGAATGAAGCGGTAAACTTGACCAGTGAATATTTGACACGTAAGTAAATATTTTAACATATTTAAAAAATGAATACTATTAATATGTAGAAAAAAGTGATGTGACATTTAATGATAACATGTTAAATATCCATTGGTGGAATTCAAAATTAGTGACGAGCTGATCTCATATAAGAATGTCTAGTATGGGGAATTTGGAGTCCTTCTCGTGATGGCATCTGGATGGGGACTGGAATTGGGATTAAACCTAATGTAACCACAGTGCAACTAATCCCACTTTATGGATAGAATTTGAATGGTGGTACTATAGAAGTTTTTTTTTTTTTTTTTGGTCGCCAGCCACGGTATCCAAGCAGGCCCCACCAGCGGTGAGACGACATCTTTCAGCCAACCATACTTGACTAATCCGTTGGTCGCCCCGGGTCGCACGCCTGGCAATGGCGGGTGAGGCTCCCAAGGGGGGTGTCTGCGTACGTGGTACTATAGAAGTTAGTACTTTACCAACTGATAACGATATATAGATTTCAAACTCACTCTCATGCGATTTGGCGAGACCAAGTTAAAGGTTCAAATCCCTTCTGTACATTTGTATAAAAAAAAAATACTACTAGAAATGTGTTCTCAGAACTTGTGCTTGGAGGATATTAACTTCTGTGAACTGTACTAAGTTTTGATGGTGTTACGTTAATAGATTCAGTGCCCGTCTTTCTTGTTTAGTACGCCCGATATATTTGCAGATGAACGCGAAACCCCGTACACTACAGTTACTGGCGTCGAGTCCCCACTGCTCGAGACTCATTTGCCCTCTCTCAAAGACGGACTAGCCATCGCCGCCCTGATTAGATTATTCAGTGAATTTAGCTCTTGGTCTCATGGACAAACTTCATTAGGTTCCCATATACGGCCCCTCTCTAGTATCATAGACATTCGAAGATGGCTCCGTCGATGCTACATGCGATCGTAGATGCTTCACAGACAGTCGTTTCCCGAACAATATTACAGAGAACGTTTAGTTAGTTCCCTCTACCCCATCGATGTGGAAGATTAACCGATCGAATGTTCAGACTGTGTGCATTGACCGTAGCATGATTGTGCAAGAAGAACAACATCTACTACATAGTCAATACATCGAAGTCAGCTTAATTGTTCTCCAAGGATTTCTAAGTCAACATTTAAGCGATGAATTAGCAAGTCAGCCTGTTCACTGCCCGCTTTCTGGAAACGATCCAAAAAACGATGACTCACACAGTCTCACAATCGTCAAATTTCTACAGATATTTTATTTCCTCCGAAATTAGGCAGCAGGTTTTTTTTTTCTTTTTGATAATTAATTAGGCAGAAGTTTGACATTTCTAGATGTCCAGATTAGGGTAATTTTGTCCCTTTTAGTGCAACATTTCGTTTTTCTGTGTACTGCACCAGATATTTGAAAATCCACTACACCTAACAAATTTAAGGTTGAATCCAGTTAATCTTTTAAGAAGTAAAACTCTCGTAAATTTTTTCTAGTAAAAGAATTCGAACTCGAAATATTATTTCAAGAAAAGAGATTTGAACCCACCTGATATACCTGAAAGCTCGTCACGTTTGACCAATTTAGATTCGAACGTGTTGCAGTTACTCTGTTTGACCATGCTTTGTACCTTAATGCGTTGACATTTTTCTTAAATTTCCCTCTTCATCAACCCATATTTGTAATTTCAAACTTAAACAATTGATGAGTACTCTTCCCAAGTAAACATTTTTATGAAATATATTTTTAAGAATGTTCCTTTTTTTTTTTTTTAATGTGGTTGGGTCCAATTTTGCTAGACCACTTGCATTAGGTTTGATTTTCCCACTCGCTTTGCTCACTACCCTTTGAGAATTTTCTCAGCTCACCAAACCCATTCATTGAAATTGCATTGTCTGAAAGGAGTTGTCTTGTGTTATCAAAACTATGGATGTGTCTAAGAATCGGGTCTCGAAAATAATTCTCCTAAACCGACTCGCTCGTATGATTGAACTTCTAGTTATGCTAAGCCATGAATGACTCGATTTCGCACGACTTTCTTCTTCGTATCCTCATGTTGCTCCTTGACTCGATTCATACATCGACATTTTTTGTACTTACAAGGGCACCGTACACGATGTGTCGTGGTTAAACGGTGCACCGATGTCAATTGTTCGATAACACGGTATTGTTTCGTTATACCTTGTCGTCCTAATCGTCGACATAACCGGTGCACTTTCTCAGTCGATTCACACCGTCAATCTGATAACAAAGTTGCCCCTCTTTTTCCACACGGAAATTGTCCCCAACAAATGGACTCTCCTAAAGCAACTATTTAGTTGGACTAAGGTGGCCTAATCTTACACGTGACTCCTCCCTAGTCTAACTGAAAGAGAGAGTCTTTGAATTGAGCTGCTAGATGCTGATGTGACGTTACTTCTATGAGAAAAGTATACGTTCTTTACGAATTTAAACATGACAGATGTTGATTTTTAACTTTTATTATATCACAAATTATATGTATTTTGCTCTAAGAAGAAGTGCCATATAAGTTTCCATATGGTTCAATTGCTTAAACTGAAAGGATTTATCAGATAAAGGGGTGCATTGCAATTGTATTATTCTCGACCGGAACAAAAAGGTCTTAAATTTGATTTTCATTGATAAATCGTCGGCTCCCTTTATTCTCTTTGTCTTTGTGCCCTATTGTAATACATTCTATTTTGACCCAAAAAATAAAAGGATTTGTTAACTTATTTTAGACCCATGAGTGCTCAGAAAAATGATATTATTAAAATATTTTAATTGTTACTTAAATCTACCATCAAGTTCACATGTTTTATATACAATACTTCTGAAACATATCCACATAGCAAGCTTGTGCTTAGAACAACCGCTTGAGACCAAGAGTCTTGAAAATGTTCTAGCAGTCACGCCTTCTCACCCCGTTTTCGATGTTTGGAACCCGGGCGTGAGGTCCGCTCTGTGTGCGGACTACTCAGACTCCAAGTCAAGGGACGAGAAGGAGCAGTCTGCTCAATAACGATTAGGTTTCCCGTGCTTTCCAACATCAATCAGTATCGAGTCTCGGGAAACCCTTTTCTCCGGGTCGAGATTTGAACGCAGGAACTTTTATGTACAGATGCAGTGGTTTATGCAGGAGATTGTGCTCCTTCGCCTGTAATCATTATGGATAACAGAAATTAGGGAGGTACTGAAATTGGCGTGTCTCCAAGATGTTGAAAAGTCAAAGGGTCAAACTCAAGATTAGCAATGCATGACATTCTCCGACATAACTAACTCAAAGGTTTTCTAAAGCCAACACTCCTCCTGGATATTCCATGACCTATCTACAGTAAATAAGTAATACAGAACTAGAATTGATCAAAGCACCAAGTATGTTCCATATTTTCCCACTTAAATTAATTTTAATTGGCTCGCTCATGCACAAGGAATTGCTGATAGTGATCTAAAATTTGTTTTGGATTTGTACTACTGGATGAAGAAACTCTCTAGATCTCTGATTAATTCAGTTCAAATCGGGTCAACGTACTGAGAGATAAGTTCTCACAGTATGAGTTTAGTCCATTCATAAAAATTCGAACTCCAGTCCTTTGTTTAAAGAGATCAAGTGCCAATTCACTCTGAACAATTGACGTAATATCTAATTAATACTCATTATTGTTTGTAGTAATGATATTATGTCAATCAGAATTGCGCGTTAACAAAAATTCAAATCCATTTGTTTATTCACAACGTTGTGGTCAATTCCACTATGATTCCTCCCTCTATATATATATATATATACCCATTGTCATCAGTCTCTTCGTCTTAAGCTAATCCAAACACATCTCTCGATCAAGATTGCACAATCACGAGTGCAGACACATATACTTCGTATTACTCGGGAAGAAAAACATGGAAGTCCGTGCCCCGAGTCGTTTTAGCCCTGCAACAAGCGATGTTGTCAATGTCGATGAGTTCATGGAGGTGAAGAAAGGTCCGTGGACTGAGGAAGAGGATGCCTTGCTAGCGAATTATGTGAGCGCCTACGGCGAAGGTCGATGGAACTCGGTTGCTCGCTTTGCAGGTTAGCTTAGACCAGGTTTCTGTGTAGAAGATCCATGATTTCACGTGCATATGTTCCTTACTTGCAATGTTGTTGTCGATCGATGCAGGACTGAAGCGGACAGGGAAAAGTTGCAGACTGAGATGGTTGAACTACTTGCGCCCGGACCTTCGGCGTGGAAACATCACGACCCAGGAACAGCTGCTGATCCTCGAGCTCCATTCCCGTTGGGGAAACCGGTAAGTGAACATCTTGCTGATCAATTGTGCTTTATTTTCTTAGGGTTCCGATCTGACTGATGATTGTGTTCTGAAACATTGCAGATGGTCGAAAATAGCCCGGTTCCTGCCGGGCAGAACAGATAACGAGATAAAGAACTACTGGAGGACGAGGGTTCAGAAGCAGGCGAAGCAGATGAAATGCGATGTCAACAGCAAGCAGTTCCGGGATGCGATGCACCACGTCTGGATACCCCGACTTAGAGAACGAATCCATTGTTCGTCGACCAACACAGCCATCGATAGCACTGAGCCGATAGGCAAACCGATGACAGGCAACCACGTTGTCTGCCAGATGGCTCAGAGTGGATCGGCTTCTTCAAACCCAACCTTCAGTTATTACGAGGTCCCGATAGCAGCATCGGAGTCTTATTCAGATAACACCCAGGCTTCTCTTGCTTTGTATCCATCCGAGAATTACGATCAGTGGGAAGGAAGCTGCATCAACAGTGTCATGGAATGGCCGTGGTCGCAGCCTGACACCTCGCTTGGGTATTCCGGCTCAGGTGGTGGAGAATATGAGGAGGACTTGATGATGGAGAGCCTGTGGAACCAGGAGAACATAGAGTTCTTGCAGCAGCAGCTCTTTGATGATTGAGACAAAGTCTTGCGAAGCCCATTAGGTTAAGAATCGATGCAAAACTGTACAAAGAGATAACATATGGGCTGCCGATTCTTTAAGTACGAAATAAAAGATGTCTCTTGGTCGATTTTCATGTTTGCAGTTTCGAGAAATTTGGACTCCTTCCAATTTACACGGTCGGTTACATGGGTCGAGTTTTGTGACATATATTGGAAATCAGCCTCATCTTCTCTAGGGAATTTGGGTTCGAGCCTTATAAAATGAAAACTATGTGACTGAAAGATTACTAACCCTTAATATACCGATGTGATCGAATCGGATTAATCGAGACCCGATAAATGTTTGGATGTGTAGACTAAATGCAGAAAAGGGAGGGAAAACGGCTGAAGAAGCCGTCCCTGAGTAAGCCATCCTCGAGTCTTTCTGATGAGTAAGAAATTCAATGAGTGTCATGACAGGGGCATGGAATTGTCAGCGGGGACGCACTAATCAGCCGGAATCCTTGAAATACCAAACATCTTCCTTAATTTAGTCGTAGATGCCATTGCTGGTAGACGAGTTACAAATACAATAAACTTATACTTTTGATTTTAGTCAATAGAAGTAGAAATGAATCTGTTTGTATACGTAGATATTTAAGTCCATGACATCAGCCTCAAACTAATTGATTTTGGAAAATCAAGGCGGATTAGTTAAGGTGGTAGAACGTCTCTTCTCCTTAAGTAATATTCCGATTTCATGTGAATGGAGATAATTTACCTTGAACTTTACCTCTAGTGGGTCCACCCATCTCGAACTTGATGAGTCATGACTTGTCGCACTTCTGGAAAAAAATTAAGTTCGGAAAAATGGGTATTTATTCATCTCTTTTTTTCCCTATTATCCTTCTAGATCAACAACTTCCTTTATAAATGATAGGGAAAACCTTAATCTGTATCCTCTTATAATTATGCATATATATATATATGTATGATATATAAGTCTTTGAAATTAACCCACTTTTTTTGTAGGTAACCATGAAATTAACCTACTAACTAAGACGACCTGGTGCTGCTAATAAAATGGAACATCCAAAGAAGAATCAGTGCCGGTGTTTCATAAGATACCAACCGGTTATAAGTCGGTAGGATGAACAGATGGGAGTTCGTTATCGTTCTTACCTACCGGGCAAGGGATTAATCTACACGTTGTATGTGCATTTTTCAGGTGAATTTGAGTCATCTAGCTACTTGAAATTAGGGAGTAACATCACTGATTTTGAAAAAGTTATAAAAAGAATTCAATTCTGTTTGTGATGAAGGGAACATATTCATGTTAAGGGTAAAGATATCTTTTTACGGCTTAACATTTATGGGAGAGAATGTTGTCTATGATGGGTATATCACCTGATGATACTTACATGATATCATAAGTTAGTATGATTCAATTATTTTTATAATTTTTTTTATTTTTTGGGTTTTATTAAAAAAATTTTAAGGTGGATAAATCTTATTGTTTTGCAATATTACGTAAATACTGTATCATAATATATTCATTACATAGAACACTCTCTCCCCTAACCACCAAGAGTGATGGTTTAGTAGTCTAAAACTCACTTTCATGTGGTTTGGTGATGTCCATATCATAGGCTCGAGTCTCGATCTGAATAATAATGCTAAAAGAAACTCTTGAGTTTCTATCTTAGCAAACACTAGTTTTTTTACATTATACTAGACATTTGGTAGTGTTACATTGATAAGGTCAGTGCCAATATTGGTTGTTTAGTTCGCCTGATATATTTGCGGTTGAACATAAAAGTCCGAACGTTCTTCTGTTATCCTCCTTTTCTACCGATAAAAAAAGTACCCCATAATATCACTATAAATAAAACTTTGTGTTATGATGAGGCAATAATTACCATTTCCTACATAGTTTTTCTATCTCTTTGGTTGATAATGTCTTTCGTCATCATTGAGGTTCGATTCTTGTGTACCCTATCTTTCCTCTTTCCTGGATGATTGAATGTACTGGCTCACAATTCGCACGTGTCCTAATTCTTCCTTAGTCGGTCGATATCCAGCATTCAAGTCACGTCCAAAATCCGTGGCAGCAAGAGCTTTCAAACCTTGAGCGTATAGAAATTCAACATATAATACCATTCGAGTTTAATAAAAAAGAGGAACATTGTGGAGCACATGTAAATAAAGATATGGCCATGCCCTCGTATAACCTTTGCTCTCCGAGGCCACTATCGTCCATGTGTATTCTTGATTCCACTTCCCCCACATTGAACACGTGCTTAAATACCAGCTATGACGCACGTCCTTTATTTCCCTCTTAGACTAGACAGAATAGGCACGAGGCATATAATGCCACGATCGTTTCTATGTCCAGTATGTCCGTCTTCCTACTTAGGCCATTAAGCGTTCCGTGCGATAACTACGTGGCTTGACACTTATCAAGTAAACCCTAGCACAACACACATGCTAAAATCTATATACAAATCATAGAGTGGAAAATCACATACTGAAATGAAATTGTCGTGTCGGACGACGACTCAGATGCGGTTTTCACTTGAAAAATCACGAGCAGCAAATCGTAAGGTATCGGCGAGATCGACTAAATTATTTTTTTAAAAAAGGAAAGAGTATGGTCAAATTAGCAGTCAAAGGTATGAAGCGTGTCCTCGGGTCAACTGGAGTGCACATCGAAACTAATCTGCATTCCGGTCGGGATCTCTGAAAAAATTATCTTCAACCATCCCAGGCATATATCACTGCTTACGTCATCCAATATTGATTTAATTAGAGTATATTATTGTCTAATATGTTTATATGTATTTGTCGACAAGTGAAATTCCGTACATTGAATTCGATTTTCAAACAATTTGGCTGCATGTTGTTAGTTGATATTTTAGGGGTTCCGCGTTTCACTCAGTTTTATTATTTCTATCTTTTCGGATTCAACTCATTTATCCACGTGCCTAATTAAGGAAGTAGTACAGGAGAAAATTGTACCTCATAATAACGAGAAAGTATTCAGTAGCGTGGTCATTCCACGTGTTAACAATAACATGACATATCCGTTAAATTAGAAGTTATCATATAATTAATAATCATACATATACAATTACTAAATTCTAAAATTTCGTTAAAAAATATAAAAGCGCTAACAACTGATGAACCCCAATTGGACAAGTATATAAATAGTAGATTCTGATTCGATGAATATACCATGTCAACATTGCCTTCGTATTACGGCCGCTTCATTGACGATTTTCTCCATAATAACGTGGTAAGAAAATATTAATCACATCACTCTAATTAATGATAATTATGCAATTTCTCAAGCAATCACCACTAATTTATTCATTTCTTATAACTGAATTATATTTTTTCATAGCGCGTAACGGAGTAAAACCACTTAAGAATTTCTCGTATTACAAAACTAATCTCTCGTTGTCCACGTGTTCATGATTCTAGAAGAGATTGGCAAGTAATCTTGTCGTGTTGGGCAAGTAATTTTATTAATTTGTATGCAAATGATTGGTGTCCATTGTTTGGTACGAAAGCATAATTAGGATTCCAATCCTACTTAGTTTACATGAAATTGCCATTACACTCGAGGGAGGTTGACATTCCGTTTTGCCTCTTTTTCTTCTACATACGGAGAGGATTAAGGTCCACAGAGGTAAAGGATCGATCCCAAGGCGAGAATCGAACTCAGGAGCGGGAAAAAGCTAACATCCCTACTGCTCTCCTCTTTGCGATATTTCCGGGAGTCGCGGATGATCGACATTAGATCTGACGTAAATATGTGTTGCATGTTACGGTGTCACCGTATGATAATACTTGCGTGATAACACTAACTGATAAAATTCAGTTACCCTTGTGATTGTCTTTTTATTGTTTAAAAGTTTTAAAAAAATATTAAAAATAGCAATTTTGTTAGTTAGTATTATCATATAAATATTATCACGCGATAATACTGTTACACGGAAGATTTGCTCGTAATTTACCGTTTCATTCTATATTTTTATGTGATTATTATTGAAAGTTAATATGTACATCCAAGGGGATGAAGCTTTTTTTTTTTCACTAAAATAGATGGAATGAGTATTTTTTTTTATAAAAAAGACATATAAGTCTAGAAATGATAAAATAACAATGGGATAAAAGGTACACGAGATGTCTGACGGGTAAGATCGAATATAAGACCTCTAGGTTACAGTGTAAAAACAGCATTAGCTAGTGCTAGCCATTGGTTTGTTTGGGCCTGAAACCTACCCTAAACCGGCCCGGAACCGTGGGGAGGCCGGTTCCCCCATCTATAGGAATCGAAACTGAAGATTCTGAACCGAAACCTGAGCTGAATCGAAGTTGGTGGTTCCGAACCATAAATTAAAAAAAAGATGAATGGCTCACAAGCTCATTATGCTCGGATAAGACCAAAATTAGTTAAACCTTATAAATTATTACTTAAACATTTTATTTCTTTCATGCTGACATGCATAATGTCAAGGGGAAGTCCCTGAAGAGCTTATAAAAGGATTTCTCCTTTTATGTTGTTCAAACACTTAGTCATACATACATGAAAATCATGTGTTTGAAACTTATCACCCAAAATTTTTTTACTTTCTTGAATCGGCCGGTTTTGAATCCAAATCCAATGATTTCAAATCGATGGTTTAGAACTGGGGGAACAGTGGTTCCAAACTAGAACCGTTCGGTTTTGAACTATCCTATGAATAGTTTAGGACTGGATTCTCTCCTCCACGGAGTCGAAATCGGCTGGTTATGAAATCATGGCTAGTCCTAATATTAACTGTACTAAATCATCTCTTTCAAAATAAATATTTTTTTAAAATAAAATCATGAATGATCATTTATCGTTTTTATCAAAGATCGTGTCAAATTCATTCATCCTCATTTTTTAAAATTGAGAACAAAATTCACTAGTTATTCTCAATATTATGCCCCCTTTTTTTACTCTATTGAACACATAATTCCGTTTTTTATTTTACCAAATAAAATAAAATCATGAATGATCATTTATCGTTTTTTCCATTTTATTTTACCAAAGTTTTATGAAAGATTGAGTTTATGTCTTCTGTTTTTATTTGCACCACACAGTATCCCCATGCCAGCCAAAGTGCACCTTGAGACTAATTTACGATCTGATCGGGATTCTTGAGAAAATTCTTGTCGACCATCTCAACTTGAGATTCAATCCTGGGATCACCCATTTGGAGAAAGTCTTCAGTAGAGCGGTCATGCCACATCAGCATCGTCTATATGGTATATACATCCAATAAAAATTCACTATTTTTATATTATTTCAATCAGGGTTAACTATTTATTAGATTTTTTAAATATTTTTTACTATTTACATATTATTTCCAATTAGGATTTTTTTTATATTTTTTAAGATTTAATAACCATAATTATACAATTATATAATTATTGTTTGCATGTCAAGTTGTAATTGGATAAATATACCACGTAAACGATGTTAACGTAGTACGACCGCTTCACTGAAAACTTTCTCCCATTTGACGGTCTAGTGATGGAACCACTAAACCAACCCTAAGTCGGTTATTGAGTTTTAGTCCTTTTAGTTCTTTAAAAATGAAAATATGGAATACTTATTTCAAGTGATTATTTGACTTTTTAAACTTATCGTTTGACTTTTTCATAATTAATCGTGGCACATTTGCTGCACAGAGATTCTTACCTCTTTATAAATAAGAGATCGTGCTTTCACCAATTTGACTACGCTTCAAAAACAATTTTGGAAACCTCTTTCACATACTAGTTTCGTTATATTGTTAATATAGTTCATATCAGTTGCCACTCTAATAAAGGACTTTTGGTTCGCTCGAATAGATATTCTAAATATTCCATGGAGCATCTATTCCAAGTGTAATAGCTATTCCAGTGTTTGATTGAAATCAAGAGTAACATTTGGAACGGACATTTTGAACGTGCCTATGGTAGATGGAAAATGAGTATTTCCACCTCCCATAAAAAATATATGTTAATTATATGGAATAAAAATAAAATAATAAAATTACCCTTTGACATCTCTTAAATTTTCAATTTCTATATCTCCCTCATCTTGTTCATTTTTTGAAAGCTTTTCAATTTTAAAAATCCTTGAATTTCTGGCAATTTTATTTATTTATTTATTTATCATTTTTACATTTTCTATTCCTCCTCCAATTCCTTCTATTAAAATAAAATCACTCACAAAAAAAATTAATTTGTATTCCCTATCCATTCTATTCTGAATAGCTGCTTCTTATTACGGCCCATAGTCATACTCTCCATCACCATGTGATAGTCACCAAAAGCATGGAGCAAAATCAAGTCTAGAACAAGCTGGCTAACATAAGAAAGATTCAGGACCCTACAACCATAAAGAAAGATTCCGGACCCATCCGCTAACATCACAGGAAAATGAATCAATCTACTAGTAATTTCATCTTCGACTGGTCAAAATTCGAGAGCAGTCATATTTTCGAGCATAAATCCACAGGACCCATATGGCATATCACACCGTTTGTTTCCGAACAGATCAAGGCAGACAGGGTAGGATGCAGCCATTCCGAACCCGAAGAAGTGTCTATGGCCAAATGGAACTCTTTGCTATCTCCCATTTCTGGAAATCTTCGCAGCCTCTCTCCGTCCCCTGAACAGTCAACTCACAGCTCCCACCGGGGGAACCCTTTCTCATGTTTTGCTTCGCATTCTCATCGCTGCAACAGACTTCACCCTCATCCCACTCCCGCCTGAGCAAAAGATCGATGTCACAGCACCATACCAGTGCTTCAAGTAGCAAAAGCAATGAAGCCATGCTCACCCGACTCCTTGAACGACTTGATAAGAGAAAAAAGAATCTTCTATTGAAAATCTCGAACTCTTTGAGAGTACTTCTTATGGAGATGATCACCTGAGGAAGCTAAAAGGGCATAAATATAAACAATGTGCACTGTGTAAGCAGGAAAAAATCACTAACCTCTTCTTTCACGTATTGCGTTCTTAATGTTTGACCCCAGTCAACCGAGTCTTAAAGTCGGTTGTCTGAGCAGTTCTTCAATGCTCGACTCCAGTCAACAAGTGTGTTTCACAACCCTGTGTGCGCTGTTCTTCTTCTTTGACCTCTGGCAGCCACAATTCAAGGACTCCTAAACTCACTAGCTCAACATGATGAAGCTCTATTTTCTTAACTCCTGTTTCTCCGCACAGCATATTGTAGTGTATACAGTGACCGATGAAACCCTGAACATGTCTTCCTTGACTGACTCGAAGCAGGTACATGTTCAGGATTTATAACATCTCCAAGCAAATTCCACTAACTAGCACTTAATCCATGGCTACTGAAGATTCCAGCTGGTTTGAATCATTCCAACTACACCACTTAATACCAACCAAGCATTTGCTCTGAGTCAGTACTATTCTCACAGCTTCTAGTCGTACACAGAGCGCCTAACACGATTCGATTTCAAACAGAAAACATTGTTTTTGCACGCTAATGACAAAGAAATGTCGAATAGTATATTTTTAAATTGAAAGAACTAAGAAAACGTATAGTTAATTGGTGTAAACCAGGTTTTGTTGCATTAATTTGCCTGCAAAGATACAAATATGTACTCCTCATATATGCATAGAATTTGATTCATAACTAGAAGAAACTTCAGCAACAATCATGAACATATACTTAAAATCCACATATAACCTAACTTCCTTGCGGACCGGCTAGCCTGTGAGCACTACATTGGTGATATCAGGGAACTTCTCCTTGATCGCTGCTTTGATTCCTGATCCAATGGACTCAGGTCCCACATACTTGACAAGGCACTCCCCGCCTTCAACCGATAACACTTCGACACTCCCCCCATAGTTCTTGATAGCCGGCCTCAGTATGTCAAGGTGTCGATTCACTGCCTGCAATTTGAACAGGACAGCATGAAATTTCCATAATCAGAGAGATAAAATCTCTACGAGACGGGGGACTCGAGCAGAACATGTTTGTGTAAGAATTCCGGTCTCGTCTCACCTCAGCAGTGGTCTCCTCAACTTCTTCATCGTACACCTGCCGGATGTCCTTGATCGCATCACCGAACTTCTCTTTTAGAACTCGTTCAATCCCCATCTGCATCGTGGTGGTTGAACTGGGACAACTCCCACATGCTCCTGTTAATCAACTCAATCATAAAACCATCAGTCCCGATAGAACTGAAGCACTTCAACGTACTTCAATGTCAATCAGAAACTCTACAGATCCTTCACTCTCCTTCTTAACAGAAGTTTGACAAACAGCTCAACTTCTAAGCCCTTCATATAAAAGGAAAGCAGCGATTTTTACAACTGAATGCGATTCTTCAAGGGAAATTACAATTACGATTTCGATTCGTAATGAAAAATTGCTAAATGGCGTGATTGATAACAATGGGGACGCCATTAATTCTTCCTCCAATGCTTGCTTTCAAAGGAAATCCAAAGAACTATTTGAATTCCACAAGAAATTCAGCAGTCCCACATACAATTTCTTTTCAACAACACCCACTGGATTTCTCCATGACCCATCAATGATTTGCCGTGCAATGATTAGATTAGAAATGAAGAGTTCTGCTAGAACTACTAACCCTGGAGCTGGAGTGAGACGACACCGTCCTCGACAGACACGACGTCGACGTTCCCGCCGTCCGCAATCAGATACGGCCTCACGTCCTCGAGAACAAGGTCTACGTTCTGAACGGTGAGGTCGAACTTCTGGGCAGAGTACAGTCCAGGCGAAGGAGGACCGGCGGCGCCGGAGCCAGAATTTGAGGCCCTGACGGCCGTCGCCGTCTTGTTAGGCAGCCGAATCCGGACCCCCAATCCCGTTCCTACCGAGATTCGGCGTGGTGGGTATCGGGGGGATTCGGTCGAGGTCGCCGGAGAAGGCGACAGAATTAAGCGTAATCCTGCGACCGTTAGGGAAGACGCCATTTTTGGTCCTCTCTTCAGGTTGGGGTTTGCTGGCGAACAAGAACGGCCGAAGAGCGCATGACCCTGGGGGAGTGAGTAGGCATTTTCTAAAAGTCTAGGGGTGAATGTGAAGTTTCTGAAATGTCTTGCGGCTAATATTTTGTGGATAGAAAACAAGGATGATTGGGAACTAAACATAACGAGTCAAAGGTTTTTTCCAATAAATATTAAAAAAACTATTTTTTGCAATTAAAAATAAGATAAAAAATATAGGGACACATGGAAGGAAATTAAACGCAAAAGTTTTTAATTTAATTTCAAATTGAGAATAATTCATATTATTGGAGTCTAGCATGTTCACGCTACCTCAGCACGACTAAGAGGGGATGAATAAATTTTAAGGAAACTATGACCTTCACATGTCTAGATGATCAGTAAAAAAAAATTTTAGTAAATTATTTCATTCTTTTATTTATTATTCTTTATTTCAAAGGTACAGTTTTTGCAGCACAACTTCGTACCTAGAGAAAGAAAATACAAAATCATTTCTGCTTGCATTATTCATCTTGTAATTGTGGCCATTGTGTTTTTTTTTTATTATATTCTGACTACACATGTATGAGTGGTCTCACACAGGAGAGTTACTTCAATTATCCCATCTTGTAACTTGACATGAGAATGTTTCAATCAAATTGCAGCAAATGATAAATGCTCATTACTTACTCGATCAATTGTCAAAATAACTTCTTATTAGGTGAATTTCATTGGTGGTCCTTACCATGTTAATATAAAATATGACTATCTAAAATTTTCTTATGAGCAACCAGCACAAGGAGAGATTCTTATATGATTCTACCTCATCATATGATGTAAGAAAATATCGATCATACTGTGACAAACGAGAAACATGGTGTTGATCACACGAAAAGTTACCTAAATTATTACTACTTCCAGCAATTTAATTGGCAGCCCAGCTGAAACGGTACTCAACTGGCAGTCGGAAAATTCTCTGGCCCATAACCGCTATCTCAAAAAGGTTATATCGCAGTTGACATTTTGACCAACAAAGTAGACCGGGTGGATAGACACCACCAAGAGAATCAAGCTCTCCTTAAAGTTCTCCATCGAAAGACTCAAGGAGATCTAAGAGGAACCACCCATGTTCTACTTCTAACATCGCCAGGAAGCAGAACTATCTAAGATTTTTTTCCAGTGCAAAAGTATCAAACTTACAAGACCAACATGAATTGATTAAGGAGGTTTGATGTCTTTTTCTCTGAAGTAAAATATCGAATTCAAGTTTTATTAGTTGTAAAATTTGTCATTGTGGAGAGTTTTGCCCATTAGACTTAAATATAAATCAGTTAAGACTTGTTGAAATTTTTAGATATCAGATCATATAGACCGAAAAAACCTATTGCAGAATTCTAACAAATGGATGCATTTAGTGAAAAATAAAACTATTCACATGATTGCGTATTACACTTTCCTTATTAATTATTATGCCTTCGTTAATACTTTCCCATCTTCAACTAATTCATTCCATTTAAATATCAACGCTGTTCAATTTCTTTAATATAATGAACAATTAATTAATTTCAAGGGTTAGTTTACATAAGCTTCATATTTCACCATCTTGCAGTTTTGACCCCTTTGCACGTGTAAACCTTGCTCGGGAAAAAAATCTCAGATGACTCTATCTTATAATAATGTGATGAGGAAGAACTAATTAAATTATTTTAATTAGTAAATAATTATGATATTTGCTTGAGTGATTAACACTAATTTACCCGTTTGTCAGGTATTGGTTTATATTCCTTTACACTATGTGGTGAGGTAGGATCTTCTAAGAATTTTTCATTGCTAGGAGATTTCAAGAAATTATTGGGTGATTATATCTCATCATATGACGTGAGAAAACACAAATTAAATTGTAGCAAATAAGTAAATGAATATTAAGGACTCGAGTTGTAACCGTGATTTTTGCTTATTACAATAAATTTATTGATTTTTCTCATCAAATTATATCAACTAAGACCATTTAAGATTTTCTTATCAACTCATGGGAGAGATTCTTCGATAGTCTTATCTCACCACAAGACATGAGAAAATACCAATCAGACAGTGATGACTGAGCATATTGGCGTTAATCACCATAATAATTTAATTAATTATTTCTCAGTACACGTTACTGTGAGATGGGACAATTTAATTTTTTTTCCAAATCATGGTGTATTTGTGGACCATGATGAATTGCACAGGTCCTGAAATGGAAGACTTATCATGAGAGGAAAATGCAGATTATGGTTAGATTCCTTTTTTCTAATATAATATTCACATAATTACCATAAAATTTAGCCGATTTTAAGGAAATCAAAGTGACCATAAATTCGGGTACTTTGCTTATATTATAAGTACCTTAATTTTCTATTCCGGAATTCAAATCAGTAGGACATGGCTGCTCATATTTCGAACTCCTCCCGCGTCCTCCTGGCAATTGTGCTCCTTGCTCTTCTCCAGTGTAAGTCAGCATTACATTTTGTATCTGGTGGCAAGGAGAACGTGTTAATTTTTAATTTTTTAAAAAAAATCACGTAGACCGGTAGGAGATACCGAGTCATTTTCTTGCAATCCAAAATAATGGGTGAATAAGATTCGTATCGGAATTTCCCGAAACTAGCTAGATCAAATACTACCTTACCATCATGCTCGATAAAACTCTGCTCGATCGTGTGGATCGATCATATGGTTTCTCAAGTTCGAGTTTGATAATCATGACTCGCTTGGCACCTAAGCAAAAGAACGTTATCGGTTGCTCTATGCTAGGTGATAAAGCTAGACTGAAAGGTTTGCCAGTTCTTATATGAAATGAATTATTCGAATATCCGAGTCATAATATATTTTTCATCATAGAATAAAAGTATATTAAAAATTTTCTTTAAATTTACGTTAGTTTCTTATATTTATATAATTCTTTTCATATTTTCTCGCAACTAATGTCAATCTTAACTTAGGTGAACATTATTAACTTAATTTTAAATAAAGTTTACTATAATTTTATCAATTTATAGGTATATGATAAGATAAGATCAAATAAAATATAACACATAAGCATATAATTTTATATTTTAATATATTTGTCAAACTTGTAAAAAAATAACATAATATGATTTTATTTTATAAATTTGAAAACTTTAACTTATTTTGTGAATAAAATAAAATTATATGATTTTTTAAAATTGAAAGGTTTGACTTAATCTGAAAATAAAATGGAACTATGTGATTTTATTTTTTAAATTTGAAATGTTTGATTTCTTTTGAAAAAATAAGCAAATTTCATGCTTTTACATGCAATTTGTCCTACAGTTAATGTTATATGATTTGGTTTGAAATAATAGAAATTGTGAACAGGAAATATAATTGATATTTCTGAAAAGTTTTTTTGAAAAATAAAGCCTTAAATACATAAATAAATAAAGTAATGAAATTGAAGATTACTCATTCCCTCTATATATCTGCATAATAGCTAGGTAATCAAATGTAAGAATAGCTATTCCGTGTCTTGTGAACCAAAGATGGGGTTAGTTTTTTAGTAATCAATTTCGCATTGACATCGACTAATTATCCCAGGCACTGCATCATGGTATCCAACCGATGACTTACACGACGACTACCTCAACACTCTCAAGACCAAGGAGGAAACCGAAGCGGCATCGACCAGGACAAAGTTGGTGATTCCACCGTGCAATCACAATGCGTTTAAGGATGTCTACTGCTGCATGTCGAAGCCTTCACTTGGATGCTTCAATGAAAGAACTCAGTGCTTACTGGAATGTCCTCCCTACCATTCCCCGCCTCTCGGGTTTCATGACTGAGCTTGTTTGGTTGTCCCTCATCCATCGCAACGACGATGTAGCATCGGTCCTATGAGTTCCGGTGATTTCTCGATCGGGAAACTGGTCTGGGAGGGGAGTTGAAATGTAGTGTGTTGTGTTCTACTCATAATAATCATAATAAGAGGGACATTGGTCAGTTGATGTGATATGGCCAACTCCATTCTTTTGTGTCAAAATCTCCGCACTTTATCGTCATTGACTGTGAGTCTATGTACACACTAAAAAAATTCTGACGTTTAATTCAGATATGAGTACAGTGGACGGTAAATTTCTTTCAACCATATACTTTCTTCATTTATAAAACTCTACCTTACCTTGGAACTTTGACTCGGAGGCTCCGAGACAGCGAACCGCATCCTAGCGACGTGACTCTTCATCGATGCAATCACGTCACTCGAGCTGTCGCGTTCCTCCTTCATGACTTCCTGCCCTTCACTTCCTCTTTCGTAATTTTTGTCATTGCTTTGGTCGTACTTCCACTCTGATACCACTTGTCACGGACGTATTACTTATCTAACATTCCCGAACATGTGCGGCCTTAGCAGCCCGTGCTAAGTCAGCCTTAACATAACAAGAAATCTCTTATGGGAGAAACACCAATTTTATAGAATTTTCCGGTACAGTGCTTAGTAGTTGCTCAAGCATGCTTAGAATGCTGGAGCTTTGCGATGGCTCCATCATCGCTGACATGACATCCCGGGAGACAGACATTCAGATTAATTACCCACTACACGATCAGGACGGAGGAACATCTTTAAAGGAAACTGCGTTCAGCACAAGTGTTGACTTTGTTTCATATCCATTTCATCCTAGTTGTATATATCGAAAAATAGATGTGATAATATAAATTTAATTGTTAAGAATAGGGTGGTCAGGATCAAATTATAAAACTAATTTTAACCTTACAACTTTCACTTAAAAATATTGTTTTTTTACCTAATTATATATTCTATCTATATTTAATCATGAATATGTTTTTATAAAATTAACAATACTATCAAAATTTTAATATATAATTGAAAAAACAGATAGTGATTTATTTATTTCTATTCTTTTGATCATTTACTATTTTGCATTTAATATATATTATGATATTTTTAAATTATGCTATTCCTTTTTGTGTAATAAAATTAATATTTTGAGATAATAATTAGCAAATATTCATAGATTTGCTTGCTTACTCTTTATCAAAAGAGAATTGAGAATGAAAAAGACGAGCTAACTAAGCTAGAGATGTGTACATACATTTATGGCTTTGTAATGGCTGAGTTGCAAATTAACTTTCTAAGCTGAAACGAGAACTCATGAGCAACTTAGAAATTTCAGGAAAGACAACCGCCACGTTTCGTCTCTCTCTTCACGGTACTGTCGGCAAGCTATTTCACATGTATTCCCGGTTGCGATGTCAGTGATCATCTCTGAGGCTGTCTTCCCCCGACCATCCTCCACCTTGAGAGGATCTCCTCCATTCTCGATCACAGATTCAATTAGAGCCGGTGACCCTGCGGCACTTGCGAATGTTACAGCAGTCCATGCAGAGGACGGCGGCAGCATCCACGAGCGTCACATCCGGTTTCAGGTTCTAATTAAACGGAGATTCAAAAGCGACCGAGAAGGGAGGAGATACTCTCGACGTGGAGGACGGTCGGAGGAAAGCTAGACTCACAGATGACCACTGACACTGCAACCGGGAATGCAGCCGTAATAGCCAATGCCAACGCTGCGAAAGAGAGAGATAGAAGATGGCATTTCTCTCTGAAATTTCTATCTTACTCAGTCCTCATTTCCGCTTACCAAGTTAACTGGCGAGATAGCTATTAGAAAACCAAACATCTATGTCATTTCTAGTGTAGCTCTATCTTTTTTCTTTTTCTTTTTTAATTTTCTTTTGGTAAAAAACAAGCCAATCTATAAATATGTTCAAGCGATTCATAAAATAACCATATATAAAATTTGTACTAAATGTAATGGTGTGAATACTATAAGCAACTTCAACGAAAAATAAATGATTGAAAAACAAAAAAAAAAACCTTTTTTTTCTCTCGATCCCCGAAAAAAAAAGAATCAAATACAGGGAATGGAAAGAAAAGAAAGGAAAAATTCACACTTGGGATGCTCACTTATTTGGAGGAATAAGAAGAGAGAAAGGGATGAAATCACATTCGTAATGGGAATATGTATTTTAGTTGGAACTTGGTGCACCTCATGAAATTAACAATTATATAGTCGATTATACAGAAATTCACATATATTTTTATTTTTAAATAATATTATCAAAAAAAAAAGGGATGACTTCACTGTAGGAGGTATGGTGATGGTTCTAGGTGAGATTTTAGAGCCAAGCATTGTTCACGCACCTCTTGTCCGTGCTCGGTAAGCTACGCTATCTGGATAATCCTCTTAATAGAATGTCTCGGTAAATTTAATTGCCGTGTACATGACAAGTGATACATTTGGAGTTGTCGCAAATTTGCTACAAGAAAAACTGCATGCCCTCAAATGAGTTTTTGTAACATGATTTTGATGGAAGGAATCAAATTATTTCAAGGTAAGTTACAAGGAACTGAGATTGTAGAGTTGAATACAATTCTACAATAATAATATGGAGTAAATTGTACAGATTTGACAAAGGAGGGGATAGGAAACAAACGGACCGCTCTGTTGAACACAGTTGCCCTAAAATCCGACCCTCCTACTTGCTAGAAGTGATATGGGCGTTTGATCCCTTGAACATCGTAGCAACAGTGATGAAGTCAGAGTGCGCGCGGCTTCAGAATTTTAAGCAAAACCTGAATAAGTAATATCCTTAAAATCCCATCCTTCTCCTCTCTCTCTCTCTCTCTCTCTCGGTCGTGCTAGAAGTAACGTGGATGTCTGACTCGTTGAATACCGTAGCAACAATGATGGAATTAGAGCGCGGCTTGAGAATTTTCACTGAAATAAAATAAGTACTGTACACTACATAGACGTTCACATTATCTCGAGCATGATTATAGGATGAATGAAATTATTTTAAGAAAACCGTGTTCGAAAGAAGTCTCGATCTTGTTTCATACTCCCTTCTAGGTCAACCGCATGCGGTTTTCCATGTACTTCTATTTGGATTTGCATTCTATTTTAAATTTCATTTCCAAATAATTTATCCTGAAACCATTTGATTTCTCCTAATATTGCGGATACTAATTTGAGTATATGTTCCTTTCTTACAGCATATTTGTGAACTCAATGTCTACACTTGCCATGTAACTTTATAAATTATTTTACTCAGTATCATATTAAAAGGATTGCCCAGGTAAATGGACTCACCAAAGATGGACGATAGAGGTGTAAGCAACGCTCATCTTTAAAATCTCTTCCAGAATCATCGTCCCATCTCCAACTGTGTCATCCCTTAGACAACAGGAAAACACTCGTGGTGCTAACCTCTGTGCAAAGAATTGGGAGATAACAGATAGGGTCCTTTGACCAAATCCGAATATACCATCGAAGAGCACTACTATTTCTGATGTTTTATGTTGCCACTTTGCAGATGTAGCAACTACCAGTACTCGATGATACATTAATTAGAT
Source organism: Lagerstroemia speciosa (assembly GCA_037672795.1). Taxonomy (NCBI): domain Eukaryota; kingdom Viridiplantae; phylum Streptophyta; class Magnoliopsida; order Myrtales; family Lythraceae; genus Lagerstroemia; species Lagerstroemia speciosa. Next base: position 2,418,021 of record CM075301.1, read on the forward strand.
TTTGGTCAGAGCGTTCGGTCTGTCATCTCCCAACTTTTTACACAAGGGTTAGCACCACGAGTGTTCTCCCACTGTCCCAGGGAAGGCTCAGCTGGAGGACGGATGATGGTTCTGCGGGAGATTTTAGAGAGTCGAGCATTGCTTATACCCCCATCGTCCTTCCTCGACAAGTTAAGTCTACCTAGGTTTATCCTTTTATAGAATACCTCTGTAAAACAATTACCGAGTACATGACAATTAGTGATGCTTTAAGAGTTGTCACAAATTTGCTACAAGAAAAAGGTACATGCACTGAAATCAGTTCTTGCAATGTGATTGTGATGGAAGAAATCTAATGACTTCAACATAAAAGTATAAGGAAATGAGACTGTATTCTGAATACAAATCTAAACACCAACATGGAATACTTGTAATGAATTGACTATGGAGGGGATAGGAATCAAATTCAAGCTCTCTGTTCAACATAATTTTCTTAAAACTGATTCTTTCTCTTCCATTCGTGCTAAAGGTAACGTGAACTTTTGTATCCTGAATACAATGACAGCGATAATTTCAGCAAATTTTTCGAATGGAATATGGAAAAAAAGAAACATTCAGCTAATATGTGATGTATCATGTAAATTTGTTTCTGATTATTTTTATTTTGATATTTTAATTTTTTTTTTTAGTTCCAGTTCACTTCTTTAAATCTGTGCATCTGTTGTCGCATTTACTACTGATTTGGTTATAGAAATCTATGTTTTCATTCATGTTATATCAAATGTTTTTTAAACAGATTTTCGCAATTATTTTACTGTCTTTTTGGTAATTATATTATGTTGTAGCCTTTGCTTATTTTGAACATTATATTAATAATTTTTCTTTAAATATGTTAGGTAAAAAAAAACATTGAACATTATATCAATGGAGTTCACAGAACATGAAGAACCTGACATGGTAAGCTCAACTATTCTCTATAATGGTTCACATTAAATTCTCTGTCAAATTGTAGACTTTTTGAAATTAAAGATCTGTTTAGGAAAGTTCGAACAGACAGCCAAAGGAACTCGGTAAGTCTCTTGTTATCTTTTCATCTAACTTTAAATGTTAGAGCCAGATTGGAACTTGGCCGGCGAGCTAAATATCATATCATTTTGTACAGTTCTCTCAATTTTGTTAATGAAGCGCATCCCCGATTTTGGTCAAAAAAATGTTTATTTCACATAGTAAGGTACATGTAACATAAGATAGAAGCAACTGCATCATTTACAGTGGACTGTGGCCAAAGCATTTGGAAACCGTCAGTAAAAGTTATCAAAACTGTAGAAGTTTGTCTATACTGACGGTGAGATATTAGTCAGGAAAACCGGTAATCCACTGACGAATATATATATATATATATAATGACAGATATACTGTTAGCAGAAAGAAATCTCGAGCATAACCACTTCAACTTATGCGATGTATGGTCATAAGATCTATTCTGACAATCAATAAAGCCGTCGGTATAAACCCTCTTTTTAGTAATGGAAGTTTTGTTGTCTGTAAATAGAAATTTGCATTGGGTGATGCCTTTGGATAGAGCTTCCTGGTCAACTGAGCCAAACCACTTCAGAGACAAATCCAATCTAACCTTAGAAACCGAGGACTCGATCGATAACGTTCCCCTATGTTGTCGGGCAAGTTAAATTGAAATGGGAAAGGCATGATAAGTGAAATGACAAGTGCAGAATACGAAACCTTTGCGGGGACAAAATGTCTGGGTTTGTCGATTCTGTGCGAGTATACCTCATGATCAGTTTCTTCCACGGTTCGATGCTTCATGGGAAGATCGCAATTCATGACCAAATTAACCTACATGATGAACCAGAGAGATGGATAAGTAATGAAAGGCAACCAGCAAAACTTTCTAATTAGAGGAAAGCATAGAGATCAGAAGATATCATCGTGTCAGGCAAGAGGGGAAGATCGGATTGCCGGTTGCTGGTTGAGTCCTCGGGTGAGGAGGTCGGTCGATACAAGGGCTTGGGCTGGGCTGGTCGCCCTCGAGCTCTTCCACGATCTCGTCTCCTAGCTTCATGCCTGAAGGCACATTGTACAGCATGCTTAAACTATTTCTTGTATGCAGACAGTATGAATTCTCCCGGCTCGGTTTCTCTCTTTATATAGGGATGCCGGGCTGAGAGCCTTGGCAAGTTTCGTCAGGACCCCTTCTAGTGCTTTGTTAGATCCCATATCGATAAGATAAGTGCTTAATCTTGAGTTTATAAGTTAAATGGGTATCACTATCTAATAATTCAGACCTTTGGGTGGAAACAAGCTCGGTTTCTTGGAAGAACCGCTGCAATAATATAAAATATATGATCGCTTGACCACAAGGCAACCACTAATCTAAACTTGGACCCATCTCCTGTAGTCTTTCTTCTTACGTAAGCCTACATACCCGACAATCTCTTCCTGACTCAGTCGCCGACTTCGCCAACGGTCCGCTCATAACAACAACACATAATTCAACATGGTACCATAGTTGAATCCCAGATTGATAAGATAAGAGTATAATCCTGAGTTTATAAGATAACCGGGTACCATCACCTATGGCAACTACTGACATAAACTCGGACTTATCTCCATTAGTTTCTCGCCGACTTAAGCCCGGAAAACCCGGCAGTCCCTCCAAGTCCAGTCGTGTGCTTCGCCGACAGTCCGCTCACAGCATAATAGAATTCAACATGCTTCACTCGTAGGCTCTAAAGAGAGTTCTTTGGCTTTACAAGTTGATTTGTTATCGGTTTCTTTTGTTTTGGCAAGTTCATCTGCATAATTGAACTTCTGGTGCTCCCGTGACAACAAAGCGTCTTCTTTCTTTTATTAAAAGTTGATCATAACGTTCTTCTTTTTCTCGATTACGAAGGAGATCTCTTTGTTTTAAAAAAAGTTGATTGTAACATTTTTCATTTTCCTAGTTACGAGAGAGACCTATGGTCATTGAAGGAGATCAATTGAATTACTTTGATAAGTATTAATTATGATTATCGGGACACAACAGTAGGACTTGATCATCCGACACCCAAATTAGCATACCGGCTTCTCGAAACACACGTAATAACTCGCAAATCACATCTATTAGGTAAGTCAGGATAAATCCTAACGGGCACCGGCTCGTACCTCCGATGAATCGAACCCATCACCGAGAAGTAAGGAAACACTTACTTACTGTCAGGGCTGTCCTTAGAGACACGTGGTAGGACCTAAAAAAAAGCCCATTTACCTCAATAATTTATTCTTTATCATAATTAAATGAAGATGCTTTAATTGTAATTAGAAGATAATATCATTATTTCAAATTTCTTTTATTATTTTTCTTTTCTTTTACAACGGCTCTTTCTACTTTCTGTTTTTGTTCACAGCATGTGAAGCCCACGTAATCTTCACTATCTTGTTTTTTTTTTTTTTTTTGGTCGTCAGCCACGGTATCCAAGCAGGCCCCACCAGCGGTGAGATGACATCTTTCAGCCAACCATACTTGACTAATCCGTTGGTCGCCCCGGGTCGCACGCCTGGCAATGGCGGGTGAGGCTCCCAAGAGGGGTGTCTGCGTACGTGAGGTCTCGAACCCGAGACCTCCTTAAGCGGCACCGAGCTGCTTACCACTCGGCCCAACCCCTCTTGGTCACTATCTTGTTTCTGTATATACACACGCACGACACGGACCCATCGTACATACGAAAAGAAAAAACAAATAACTATGGAATATTAAAATGAATTCATAAATTATTTATTTATAATATATTACAATTTTATTTATTTAAAATTTATTAATTTATAATAGTAGATAGAATATTCTTAATTCTCATTAATATACTATATTTTACATATATATATATATATATATATATTCCTTTTACTCCCATTCATTTGTCCTTTATTTTTTTATCGGTAAGTTCTCCTCATTTGCCACTAAAGACAGAGAACCAAAAATGGAAATAATTTACCTTTTGTTTAGTCAAAGAAATTAATGGTTAATTTCTAAATACCTTTTGTGGTAAACTTTAGCTAACCCTAAACCCTACAGCCCATTCCTAATAAATCAGCATCACAACTTTCTCTCTTCTTAGCGTAGAAAACGAACGGGCTGTAGGGTTTAGGGTTAGCTAAGTTTGCCATATAAAGTATTTAGAAATCAATCATTAATTTCTTCAATGAACAAAAAAGGGGAGGTTGATTCCATAAATAGAAAAAGGGGGGCCATCCTTCATTTTTCTATTTATGGCAAATGAGGTGAACTGAAGGAATACAAGACACACACATAGTAAGGGAGACTGAAGACCGTGTGGGGCTTTTAAAGGAAAACTTTCGGTGACATGCCGTGCACGAAAAAAAAATTAATTAAAAAGTGGAAAGAAGAAAATTCATGTTGAGAAGGAAATTTTTTTTAAATGATCATATCTCATGATAACGTGGTGAGAAAGAACTAAATTAATCAAATTATTTTGATTAATAATATTTATGTCAGTTGCTTCAACAATTAATATCAATTTATCGGTTTGTCACATTTTAATTGGTGTTTTTCATGTCATTCGGTGAGATAATATTACCCAAGAATTTCTCATAGAAAACAGGCATGTAAGCCTAAAAGAAGGAAGAAAAGGGAATAAATGAATACAAAGAATCATATTGATAAGAATTAAATTTATGATCAAATGATACCACTATACCAAGCTCGTCTTTCTCATCACGGCTTTATCTTTTAAGTGGGTAATTTTCTGCAAAAGTTTATTAAAGAATGAGAAGAACTTATGCAAGTACGGATCAAAGTGTTAGGTGAAAGGTAAAAAGATAGTATGCCAGCAATAGTTTTTTTTTGGTTGTTTAGGGCAAATGGGCAATGTCCCCATCATCACATGAGTCATCGTTACAGCCAGCTGACAGCCCAACCACCACAATGGTTGTTTAGTTGATCAAAATTCAGTATCAAACATGCTGAGAGATCTAAAATCTCAAGTTCGAATCTCGGGTTTAAAATTCACTCTTAAGAATATGCTAGAAGTGTGCTATTTAGGTTTGAGCTAACAGACACTGAAACTTAAATTATACTAGGAATTTAGTGACCACAAGCAATCCTACGGTCCAATGGTCCAAAATTCACTTGGTTCGAGTCTCACTCCAAGTAACCAGAAGAGCCTCTTTGCACTTGAGTCTTAGTGGATACTAGTTTTTTAAATTACTGGAACAGACTTTCAGTGGTGTTATATTGACGTGGTCAATATTGGTACTGTTGATCGATTTGTCTGATATGTTTGCGGTGGAACATGGAAGTCCGAACATTATGTAACAAAGATGTTTGGGTCATCATTATTGCTGTTGTGCTAATGTGATTAGTGCTAACCTTTGGTCGCTCAATTCATCTTATATGTTCGCAAGTTAACATAAAAGGTTGAACATTACACAATAAAGTATATTTGAGAAGCGGCCCTTTTGGATCAAACATTGCAAAGTAGAGTGTAGAGTAGAAAGTTTGCCAGCACAATTGAAGGATTAGAATGATCCAAACACTACCTTAAGACCAAGGATATCGGTGATAATCAAATTTAGAATATATTGATTTTGGGCTAGAAATAATATTTCAGTATTAAATCTCCTTTTTATTTCCTTTATAAATAAGTGAAGGGTTCACCTGCCACTGCTGTAGAACAGGAATTTACATATGCCAAACTTCCACGAAATTGGAATAGAATGGAATTGAATTGAGATCTTATTCGAATATGAAACCCTTTTAATATCACGGATCGAAATATCGATTGCATTTGAAAGTGCTTCTATTCTCAAGAAATCAACACGAGAAATACGGGATGATTTTGCAATTCGAACTAGCTGGACCCCGAGGGAAGGGGGCCATGGAGGACATTTACTCATGCAGGTTCCTCTATCCTTGAAGCACCCAAGCTGGGGATCCGACGCACAACACCAGATATCGCCTAAGTTCAAAGTGCACTGCGAAATCACCACTTTCGTGACTTCTGCTTCTGGCTTGGGAAGCTGGCGATCCCGGTCTCGACTTGCCAGCTCAATTTCTTCCCTCGCCTCGAGCGGTTCGTGCTGGTCCCGGGAAAAATCAACATTGTGCCTCGATACAGTGCCTGCCAGGATTGGTCGATTCATGGAATAGATCAGAAACTCATTTGCTTCCGGATTCAACTAAGAAAAATCAGACTAGCTCAGAAAAAAGAAAAATTAACAACACCGGAGGAAAATTATAGGGTTTCTTGAAGGGTCCCGTCTCGACAACTACGCAATGCTGGAAACATCGGAGTTGCCAGGACGGATCCCTTGATGGGCTCCCGTAGGTATTTTATTTTCCGCGCATTTTTTCATATCTCGAGTAGGTGATGTGAATGCTTACTGACATTGGTAAAGGGCGAAGAGAACAATCACGATGAGAGCAGAAGACGATTGTGACATCCGAGCAGCCATGGCCTATATGAATTCACACGTCACATACAAAATGTCGAAGAGAACAATTAATTGGCAGATAATGACGCAGAATCGAGCCATAAACCGAATTAAACTGAAAATCCGCTGGGATTTGCCTTACTTGGGAATGGCTTGGATGTGCTATCTTGTGGTGTGCGACTCCTGATGTCGAACCCTAATGCTTCATTTGGGCTGTCTTGGAACGTATTTGCAGGCCATAATATTACTTTGACCAGTCGTCAAGTCAAAAATTACTTGTGGTTTATCATAATTTAACACCCAATATGACATTAATTACCTCCCATTTACCACCCATTAGTACAGGAAAGTCTTGTATGTCAGAGCATACACGTCGGTACTATTTAGTGGTGTTACAGACCGATAGAAATTAGTTATATCAGCAAATTTATGAGAGAAAATTTAGGTAATAAATGTAAAAATTCAAACATTTCTAAATAAAGTCTTAAGAATCCAAATAAAATACTAAAAAAACAGTAAGAAAACTTGTGTTCTGTAATGTTCGGTGTCATTTTTCCCTCTTTGCTAATTACTGGGTTTCCTAGGGTTTGATAAGATAATAGTGGTGATATTATTTCATAAAATACCTTTTCATTATGAAATAGGACTATATAAAATTATTTGAATATATTAAAAATTTTGGATTAAATAAATTGACTAAATTATCTTTTTTTATGACAATGTTGTATAATAAATTATATTTACTATTATGTACGTGTTAAATAAGGCAACGGCCAAATAATTATAAAAAAAGAAATAAATAATATCACTGTTGTATAAGTGTGTGTCTATATATATATATATATATATATAATATAATACAAGTTTTGATATTATTCTTTCCTTTGATCTTCTACTGCTCTTATCTATTTGATTTCTATTCTCTTCGTTTGAGTTCTAGGGAGAGAGTATCGTATTTACAGTCACGATTTATATTCGAGAACATTATATCTCAGGATTAGATATTTCTATCGAAACTGTGGTGCAATTTTATCGAAAAACATTTATCCTCAGAAAGTACCTGTAAATGCATGCCTGCAATTTCAATTTCGAAAATTTTCATCCCTCGATTTTCTAATCAATTTCAATGTTACGCGTGCTTTATTTTACGATTATATTTTATAATTATATTAATCTCATAGTATTTGTTTCAGGCTATTTCTCTATACCTTGAATAATCCTAATCTAAATCTCATATTGTTTATTTCTATAATCTGATCCAAAAAATCGTATGGTTTTAAAATCTTAATATAAATTTCAATTTTTATGGCATAAAAACGTACTAGAAAAATTCGGACCCGACCCAGAAATTCGGTGTTTGGTTGCTCAGAACCAACCAAAATATTATTAAAAAATGGATAATAAAATACTCTAAACCCAACTCCTACTTCACAGGCTCATAGCTTACTCGTGATCTTACCAAGTCACTCAATCCCGCACTCAAGGGAAGAAAAAACAGACAATAAAAACAACATGGTTGTGTTTTTAGAATTCGACCTTAATCCATGACATCTTTGTACGAAAACAAAATCTCTTGTTCATTAGGGACAAAAGAGTCTTGATTCCATCTGTGATCAATAAAATTCCTAGTAATCCTTTACTTATGTCATCGATCAGCATAGTCAGAGGAAAAGCCCTATCGATCATAACATTTTTTCATTTATAAAATCTGAATTTGAGATTTTATTTAAACAAAGACCTGCTGAATCATCTTGATCAACTCATGTTACTCAGTGATTGTCCAGAGATGGCCAATTACGATCTCTTCCACAAACAAAGATTATTGCTCTTGAGTTGAGGACGGTACGACTGATTTATTTTCTTATAGTATAACTATATGGAGGTTTCAATCCATGCATGCACCCAGAGACCATATACTAATGGTAAACATAAACCTCTGACTATCTTGGATCGGAACTCTTTTATTGTCGAGAAATCGGTATGAGGTTAGCAAGATCAGTGCTGTTCCTGGGGATTGGTATGCGAACCGAGGGGAGGGGACCAAGCCGGACATTTACTCATGCACGTCGTTTGATCCTCGAAGCACCCGAGTCGATAATCTGACGCGCAGCACCAGTGACCGTAGTAATTCAAGTTGCACTGTGTGATCACTATCTTTGTGCCTTCTGACGTTGTCGGGTGCACCTGCAGTGTTTCCGGAAGCAGCCGATAATCACTGCCTGGACTTGCTGCTCCTATTTCTTCCATCGTCTGGAGTGATTTCCGAGATAGATCGACCTGATAGCTCGTTGCAGCACCTGTAAGGATTGACGGATCGATTCATCCAATGGCTCAGAAATTTAGAAGGGTCATTGAAGGTCCCATTCCGCAACTCCCCTTCGATCGATACGTTCAAGGTGGAGAAGTTGTCGGTCGGGATGGACCCCTAAAAACGCTAGTGGCATTTGAAAATCACCTTCAAATCAACCTGTCGCACTTGCGACTGTCTTATGATTTTGAGTTATCATTTCACCTGAACCAATTGATGATCATGTAACAATTACCGGACACTAATTTTTGGGGGTTTTTTCTTTTTGGTTGAATCATGGGGTAGTCGTAATGGAAACGCTTACGAACATTGGTGAAGAGCGAAGAGAACAATTGCAGTAAGAGCAGATGACGATCGGCACATCCGAGCTGCCATGGCCTACATGAATTCAAGTACATTTCGACATATTGATCGTGGTGAGTGCAGAACAATCAATAGGTAGATATTGACGCATAATCAAGACGTAAACCAAATTAAACCGAAAATTTGCTGCAGATTAGCTCACTCAGAAATGGCTTGGATCTGCTTCCTTATGATGCGAGACTCTTGATGTGTCGAAGTCGAACCCTAGTGCTCCATTTAGGCCGTCCTAGAACATGTGTATGTGTTTGTGTGTATATATATATATATAGCCCTTAACAGTTGCCAAGGCAGAAATTACGTGTGGTTTATTATTATTTATACGTTTTGAATGGATAGAACAAGCGAAATAAAGTTGTACAGAAAATCCTGTTAACGAGAATCAAATCAAGGGCCACTTTGTTTTCAGGCAAAGTCATTGCACCGATTACCCTTGCTCATGATATAATGTGTTTATCATATTTAAATGGGTCGTCCCAATTAGATACTGAACATGTTTGAGTTTAACAGGAACACAACGAGAAATGGTTCCTAGCTTACTCGCAAGTAGTCTGGTGAATTCAAGGTATCGTGTTCAGATCCCTCTACACATATGTGTCAAAACATTTACGCTCGTTGGATATAGGTTTGGAGGATTTCGGCTTCTTCTAGCCCTTTGCTGGTGTTATATTAATAGTGCCAATACTTGCACTGATTATTCATTTTACCTCGTAGGCACACAGTTGAACACCAAAGCCGGAACATAACGTCACTACCATCACCCAATTATTAAAAGATGGGACCCGACTAGTCTCCACGGTGAATACCCTGCAAACCCATGAGTCTGGGCAAGTCCACGCTCTGGTGTGTGCAGATGGCCTCCAGAGGTTTTGCGTTCCAGTGGTGATTCAAACCACCAACCTCCTCGAGTACCGTTGAGTCAGGCAAATGCCTTATAATAAAAAATATTAGCAGCTAAAAAAGAGAGTAAAATACGCGAACAACGACCTACTTGAATTAGTTGAAATGATAAAATATCTCTTCTCCTTAAATAAAATCTCGAATTTGAGTCTTATAAATTAAAAAAATTCGTATTATGATAACTTAATACCCTTAACGGCGAGAATTGAACTCAAGATTTCTTAATTTCGAGTCGAGAGTAATATCATTGTATCAAATCCTTTCTCTCTCCTATACGGGCCTTGTACATTGTTTTAAGATAAAATGTACTGAATCCAACCAATAATTAAACTTTAGCGGATGCCATGCGATATGCATGCGCTACATGTGAAATTCTTCGTGAAAATATTTTATTAAATCTTTTTAGAATTTGCAATATTCATAAAATATCCATGTACTTGTGTACATGCATATAGTGTGAAGTCTGAATTACAAAAAAAAAAAAAGTGACTAGACTTTAGCACCGCGCATGAAATTCTTTGTAGAAATATTTTATTATGGTTTATATTTATATGGAAATTCATAGAATTTAGTTTTTTTTTTTAAATTGGAAATTCTTACATAATTAATATTTAATTAAAAGTTAAAATTGAAAAAAAAAATTGCAGTGGAAGCTGAAAAACCTTTCGACCGCCCGCCTCCGATTGGATGTTGGACGATAGTCTAGACGATTAACACCAAATTAGAAACAATTCAAGACAGAATGTACGAAAGTACTAGTGAAGATTTCACTTAAATTAATTCTAAACCAAAAATTTTTGGTTTGCACCACACAGTATCCCCAGGACTAGTTGAAGCGCACCTCGAGACTAATCTGCGATTGGGTCGGGATTCCTGTGAAAATTCCCGTCGACCTTCCCAACCTGGGATTCGATCCTAAAATCACCCATTTGGGGGTCTAGTGAGGGAACTACTGAGCCAACTCCAAGTTGGTATTTTGGACCAAAATTACTTATTAAAGATAAATTACTTGTTAAAATGGATTAGTTGATATGGTAAGATACATATTTCCTTTAAATAAAGTCTCAAGTTTGAATTTTGTGAATAGAAAAAATTCACTTTTGAAAAGTTTTGTCCTTAGTGGGTCTTTCCAGTTCGAACTGACTTAGTCAGTGCCTTCTGGATACCAGTGATTAAAACTGAAAAAAAGGTAAATGAATCGTAACCATTTGATATGAGCCCTTCCTCATTTTGCATGTCCTATTATCTTGCCTTTCAGTAGCAATCGATGCATGAACTTCTATAATTCAATTACTGAATTATTCGAAACTTTAATCAAATAATTCACAATCGACAATTTAAACTAAAGAAGTGTAATCCAATGATTTTTGACCGTGTCTCCTGTCTATTTCAATTCACGGTTCAACGACTAGACTGTAAAATTTTCCTATATGTACATGGCAAATGTTTGTCAAACGAGATAGGAAGTGTCAAGATCTTGAGTTTGAGTCTCGGTTACATGCACTCTTTGTGCCCATCACAAACCTGGATTCTCTAGAGTTGCACACGAACTACCTGCCAAAGGGGAGATCGGGATGGTAAAGTTTCTCCTTTCGTATTCTATCAGATGAACTGAATAATTAAACTATATTGTCTCCTTTCACTTATCTACATCAAACAATTAATATAATCCAAGAAGTCGGTGTCCGTTAAGACTTCAAACTCAAGAATCGATCTTAGAAATTTTATTAAGAGGGGGAATCGGACCTGGCTGCCTGATCTTATCAGACTGCATGCGGACTATTTTCGGTGGCGAGGTCTCCCCTGTTTCACACTAGTCGAGGGTCGCCCCATTTTCAGATGTCGGATCCGACCGACACAGGCCATTTTAGCAGCATATTTCCGACGGGTCGGACACTGTATCTGGCCCGGTCAACGATGGGTCCTCCTCTCCGGGATTCGGCCCGGCTGATTACCTGAAGAACCTTCCTTGCTCAACAATGGGCCCTCCTCTCCATCTATCTATTTCCCGCGACATCTGTGCTCTTTCGTCGGTCGCCCTCAACTCCATGGTCACGAAATGCCTTCAAGATCACAACCTCAGAGAAGCCCTTCAGCTATTCGATCGGCACCCGTCGTCCCGAGATGTGGTCTCGTGGAACTTGATGATTCGTGGCCTGACCGAAAACCGCGAGCTGACCCAGGCGCACAAGCTGTTCGATGAAATGCCCCGTAGAAATGTAGACTCATGGAATGCTATCTTATCTGGCTACTACAGGGCCCGCGATCCATTGCAGGTGTTCCGTCTCCTCCGAGAAATGGGGAGGTCCGGATGTGCTCCCAACAGGTACACGATCTCGATGGTGTTAACCGCGTTCTTGGGCACAAAGTTCAGTTCTTTGGTCCCTCAAATTCATGCCCACGTATTTCGGCTGGGCCTTGAGTCAAGTTCCGCCATGGCTTCCACTTTGATCTCGGGTTACATGGGGATCGGTTGTGTAGAGGCAGCTGAGAGAGCCTTCCTAATGATGCCTACAAAGAACAGCATTTCTTGGACTAGTTTGCTCCACGGTTATATCGTCAATGGATGCACAGATAAAGCTCGATCGATGTTTGATATGGCAAGGGAAACCGAGAGGAATGTCTACTTATGGACAGTCATGATCAATGGGTATGTGAAGAGCAGGAAGTACAGGGAAGCGATGATGCTATTCACTGCAATGGTTAATTCCAGGGCCGTACCCAACCATTTCACGTACTCGTGTGTTCTAAGCGCTTGTGCCCTCACATCCTCCCTGCTTCTGGGCCAGCAGGTCCATGCGAGAGTGGTGAAGTTCGGTATGCCCGACAGCGTGGTCCTATTGACCTCACTCACTGATATGTACGCAAAGTGCGGAGACATCAAAGGGGCAACTCAGGTCTTCCAGAGTATGCATTATAAGAACACAGCGTCGTGGAATTCTATCATAGGAGGATTTGCCCGGCATGGGCTGGGGACAGTGGCTCTAGAGACATTCGATCGCATGATCAAGAATGGTTTCTTGCCCGATAAGGTAACGTTTGTGAATGTCCTCTATGCCTGTGTTCATGGTGGATTGGTCTGTGAAGGTGAAGCATACTTCGAGTCCATGAAAGCTCAGTATGGCATTGAAGCAGAACTGGAGCACTATGCCTGCATGGTTGATCTCTATGGGAAGGTGGGGGAGCTGGAGAAGGCAGAGAAGTTGATCAAGGTGATGCCGATCGAGCCTGATGTGGTCGTGTGGGGGGCGTTTATTGGGGCTTGTGCAGTGCACTCGAATCGGAAGCTGAGTGAGTTTGCGGTTAAAGGGATTGAGAGGCTTAAGAAGGATCATCCTGCTGTGTATACAATGGCTATGAAGGTCCATGCAGAAGAGGGGTCGTGGAGCAGAGTAATGGAGCTGAAGAGGATGATAGGAACAAAGCACGTTGAGAAGCAGAAGGCAAGTAGTCGGATTGAGACCGCTTGATGAACCACATTGTCTAGCCAAATCCTGACGAATGACGGAGGATGTGATTGTTCAGCTTTTGATGTCAACATGAAGATGTCAAGTTGATCGGATGAGACAGAACAATTGACGAGCTAATGGAACGAGTTGCAAGGAAAATTTTGTAAACCCAACAGGTACGGCTTGAAAAGTTATAACCCAAAACAAAAAGTTCTCCTTAACCCAACACAAAAAGTTCTCCACTTAAAAAAATGTAATCTCACTCGATTTAAATGAATAATGTAGAGGAGTCAGAATCACAATCTGTTTCTATTTTCTACACACCTCTGTTCTCCTGCTAGGGTCATAGTCATAATCAGTTCTTAGTTTACATTGAAAAACATGCCCAACATCTTGGTTAACAGGTCTAAGCACATCAGGTTTTTCGAAACCTCTAACCCAAAATCCAAGAAACAGAATCCTCAAATTTGAATTTGATTCACCCGTTTTTCTCTCCACAGATTGAAGAAACTCACAGTCTAGACAGCAGTCTCACAATCCACTGGACATTTGAAGTAACCGAGGGAACGCTGCATAAGACATCGTTCACTGCATAGGCCCTGAAAATTTTTGGGCCCTTTCAATAGCTGAGTAGCCTCTCTAGAGGCAAATAAGGATCCATCCCATCATTCTATGGCAATTCTTGGCAACATAGTTTTAAAAACCGGACCGGACGGGGAACCGGTTATAGTATGGGTTCATGGGTTTTTAGGCTCGATTGGGATTCAATGAGTTCAATTGGGTTTTTAGAAAATAATAATAAAATATAAAATTAATAGCATGAAGTTCAAATACATATTCCAAATGTTAATTCATAACTTCAACATTTATTCTCAACACAAGTACATAATTTAAATATAAAAACAAAATTCATGCACCGTCCAAATTGCAAATGCACAGAATAAAACACTTAATTAAATCCATGCAAATAAGTTTGACATGAAAATAATTCAGAGTTGAACCGCAAGTTTTTTACAGGGAAAAAAGATTTAAAAGAAAAGCTTGAAGTGTTTATTAGCAAGAATTAGGATCATGCTTGTCAAAAGGGAAGCTTGTATCCTATCTTAACTTTTTCAGCAATTGATGCTAACAACTACCAATTCAAATACCAAAGAATTGACAGAAACATAGCATATCTAAGCTTAATGAACCCAAAAATTGACCTTCAAAATCAACTTCAAACCAAGAAACAAGTTAGAAATTCTCAGCAACAGATTTTGATAATACTTGCAGCCTCCCCTATTTGAAAAAGGGGGAAAAATGAGAGAAGGCTGAGGAAAAAGGCTCAAATCGACAACAGGAATTCTCAAGCAAAACGGACAAACAAACGCTGCCATGGCTCCGGCTCAGCCCCTAGAGCTACCATGCCAAGATACAAACAGATCTAAGCAAATCGACATAAAGTTTCCATTGATTCTTTTTCTTCATAGCCCTGTTACCAACTTCACGAGTTTCAGATCCTCGATCCTTCAATTTGATAACTTGTTGAGCAGGGAAAAGAAGGCATTGATTGTCCACTCCTTGCGGACCAATGAATAACAATGATGAAAGAAAGATGGAGGAGGTAGAGGGACAGAGCTCAATATCAATCAGATAGCAAATTAGGTTTAGGGTTTGATTTATTTTATTTTTTTGATTTTTAATGAACTGGTTCAACCGCCGGTTTTCATGGGTTCATTAAAATTTTAAGAAACCGGGCGGTTCACATGGGTTTGACCCGATCTACATTGCAGATAGAGTTAATTGTAAAACTGGGCCGCGCAGACTGCCGGTTTCCGGTTGAACCTGTCTAACTGGCCGGTTTGGTTTTTAAAACTATGCTTGGCGATCCATCCCTGGAGAACTCAGGTTTTGCTCCAAAGTTGAGCCAGTCAGGAATTTTCATCTTCTGCTCTTGCTCTCCTCCTTTTCCCGTTCGCACTTCTTGTAGAGCCTCTCGAGGACCCTCTTAGCCTCGCACTGAGGAAAGTTTGCCAAGTCATAGTAATGGGGTGCTATGTCAACCAACCTGCAGCAAGGAAAGACCATTAGTTTTATGTACATCATTCTCACTATTTCCTAGAGAATTGTCAGGTCTGTAATAGAGAGAGGGGGGATACCATTCACCACGTATGTCGGTAACTGTCCGAATGAAGTTCCTGCTAGTTAAGACATACTCATTGTAAATGACCCACTCGGGCTTGTGATCGAGGCATGTTGAAGGATGCAAGTGGACAACCTATGAGATATGATGAAATCTCAGCATAACAGTTTCTATCGAAAAATGACGCACCTTCTAAGTCCTTTTTAATACCAAAATGTTGCGAACTTGCACACCTGATTGTCTTTGACAGTCAGATAATGTCCAGTTTTTTCAAGATGAGCAACCTGCATGAAGTATCCTGATAGCATTGCCTTCCTTATGTTGACATAGTAATCCCTGCTGTTGAAATCCGTGCTACACAGCTTTAGATTAAACCGGGCCATTATTCGGACCAACTGCTGCCTCACATTGTCAGCAGCCTTCAGTGCCCTGTGATTAATGAAATTCTCGTAGCACCATGTGGGATCCTCATCTACAAACCATCATAATAAAAACTAGTCAGAACTATTGGAAGCACCACAAGATAAAACATCTGACTCATGGAGATTCAAAGCTTACTGTTCTGCTTGTAGGCATGGTAAACATTGAGGAGGGTCAGGTGGTCCCCATCAATGTGGCCAAATCTAGCTTTAGCTTCATCCGCAGCCTTTTGAGCTTCCCTAGGCCTTACAAAGCAATTGGGTACTAAAGAAAAAATTGGGTATCACAGCAGAGGCCCACAGAAGGTCAGCGATGCATAGAGGGAAGACGAACCATTTGCTTCATGAGATATAACTGAGAAACTGCAACTATCTGCAACAGCACTTACTTAGAATCCTATGGTGCATGTCACAAAGGGTGCATAGGACCCACAGAAAATAGTTACTAATCAAACTCCCTAATGCACTTTTGCAAGTATGGAGTTTATCTCATACTGGTATGAGTGGTTATTAAAATACGAAGCTCTGTGTTATACTTGATTTTGACAGATGTCCAACAGAAAATAATTTAAAAAATAACATAATAAAACTACGCGTACCTGACAGCATTGCAGAGATGGACAAGATTTCATTCGAACAGTTGAATACAGGACTAACAACCAGCATTTTTGACATCTGAGGATCCAGTGGGAACTCACTCATGATTTCACCCAACTTTGTCAAGTTCCCATCATCATCCAATGCTCCCAAGTAATTTAAAACTTCCAATGCTCGCATCAGCGTCTCCGGTGCCGGCGGGTCCATAAAATCAAAATGTACGAGATCATCAATGCCTAGTTTCTTCAAAGTAAGCACTGTATTAGCGAGGTTGGACCTCAATATTTCTGGGTAAGTCTGACTCACAAGATCATTACTGAAACTTCTCTCGGTATAAAGCCTGAAACACTTCCCAGGTTGAGTTCTACCTGCACGACCTGCCCTCTGGTGTGCACTTGCCTTTGATATTGGAGACACCAAAAGAGACTCAACACGAACACGAGGATTGTAAACCATCTGCTTAGCAAACCCTGGGTCAATAACATACACTATGCCATCTATAGTCAAAGAAGTCTCGGCAATGTTTGTTGACACCACAATCTTCCTCCCGGGGCGCCCTCCTTCTTCCAAGGGAGGCGGTGCAGGTTCAAAAATCTTCTGCTGCATAGCAGGGGGAAGAGTTGAGTACAACGGCACCACCTTAACAGGGCCAACCTGATCCCCCAGGTTCCCAACCTCCTTATTTATCTTGCGGCAAGCATCTTCTATTTCTTCTTCACCAGTAAGAAATACAAGTATATCCCCTGGCGGCTCAAGCATATGTATCTGCACAACTGTACGAATACCTGCCTCTAGGTAATCCCTCTCAGGTTCTGAAGTATAGAAGACTTCCACGGGATGAAGTCTGCCAGGTACTTTCATTAAAGGTGCCCTGTTAAAGTAACCTTGAAACTTTTCAGCTTCGAGGGTGGCACTCATCACAACAAGCTTAAGATCGGGCCTATTCTTCATGACTTCTTTCAAAAGACCAAATAAAATATCTGTCGCCAAGGTTCTCTCATGGGCTTCATCTAGAATTATAACCTTGTAGCGTTCCAACAGTGGATCTGTCATGGCTTCTCTTAGTAACATTCCATCAGTGAGATACCTGATAAGAAGTTTACAAGAAGTTTATAATTTTCCCTCGAAAGATGGAACTTTCTAGATAGCATGAAACATCAACAGATTCTTTTAGAAGCAAAGAGGGACCTACTTCAAGACAGTTCTTGCACTACTGCAGTCTTCAAAACGAATGCTATAACCTACTTCTTCTCCAATTGTGACATCCATCTCCTCAGCAACACGTCGAGAAACAGACATAGCTGCAACTCTACGAGGTTGAGTGCATGCAATCATCATTTTTCTCCGCTTGTCAGGGGTTTCTATATCCACAGCCTCAAGGACAAACTGAGGTATCTGTTATTCAAAAAGAGTAAGAGCTTTAGCAATAGTATACACCTTCGATCTCATCAAAATTTAATTAACAGCATCGCAACAGCCAGTATTTCTTGAAAAATAACTTCATAGGTATACCCAAGTATTGCAGGTGACTAAAATGCAATAAGTCAAAGGAATGTTCAAATATCCGAAGCTACATTAACACTGAGAAGTTCTTCACTGGTTCTGCCTAGCCACGTTCACCAATAGAATAGCTTCAAACACGTAAAAGAAATGCGGCATAATTCAAGCTAATTGGAATAGCTATACACGTTCTTCATCAACAGAACACAGACCACTGAGACGGATGAGCATTTAAGATTTTCTCCAATTTACAAGAACCAACAACCTAGACAGGAAACAACTACCTGAGACAAGAAACTAACAATTTAACTGTTTTCTTCCCAAAAAGGGTAACTCGCCGCCAACATCAGAAGAGGTGATAATGCTAAAGAGAAATGTCTAAAAGACAGCAAGTTAGACGCATACAGACAACAAATAGAAGGGAGAGTAACATGTCGAAGCAGAGCAACTTAGAACTATGCCCAAAAAGAGACGCTCGAGACCACGTAAATAGAATACATGCAAAATAAAAAAATCAGCATGAGTTTCAGTGAACCGAAACGAATTAAGAAAACCCAATCAATGCCAATTTCGAAAAGGTTATGAAGCCCAAGAACTAACGTCATTCCTAATCTCCGAGCTCAGAACCACCCTCCACGATAATATGATGCATAATAACAACTCAAGGAGACGGGTTCCTGGCAGTAATTGACCGAAGCAGAGAAACCGACCTGAGTGGTTTTACCGCTACCCGTCTCGCCGACCAAGATGAGAGTCTGGTTATCCTTCAGAGCCTGCAAGAACTCCTCTTTCTGCCGCCAAACCGGAAGCGACTTCCTCTTCTCCAATATCTCGTAATACCTGGGGGAGTAGGCCCTCCCGTTCCAGCGATTGACAAGGCTGCTTCTCTCGCTGTTCCCATTGCTGCTGCCGTCGGTTAAGGCGCCGTTTGAATTCCTGGTCTTGGCGGAGACGGAGGTATCCACCACGTCGAAAAGGCTCACCTTTCTCTTCCTCTCAGTTCCCATCAAGCTCCAGCACCACTGATTGAGCGAACCGCCTGATCGGAGTCAGAGCTGCGGTCGGTCTTCCGGGGGATTTGACCGAAGGAGGAGGGACGAAACTGACAACCCTCCGAGGAGATTGGGTTTTATAGAGGAGGCGTGGTGGGAACCGTAAGCATGGCCAGAGGGCAGTTGGCGGTTTAAATGGAAAAAACAATCGAACCGTTCATGAACCAGAACACATT
Source organism: Lagerstroemia speciosa (assembly GCA_037672795.1). NCBI lineage: Eukaryota > Viridiplantae > Streptophyta > Magnoliopsida > Myrtales > Lythraceae > Lagerstroemia > Lagerstroemia speciosa. Next base: position 2,437,333 of record CM075301.1, read on the forward strand.
AGAAGAAAGGACCGTAACAGCCACGATCCAGTCATTTGGCTACGGGGATTTCCCCGTTCACTTATGGACATATTAGATAAACTGAATAATCAGTATCTACTTTACATTGCTAACATAATGCCATTAAAGATTTAGTATAAATCAAGAAGCTGGTGTCAAATCAGGTACCAAGCTCGAAAATTTCTTCTAAAAATATTATTTAAAGTGAAACTCGAATTTAAAATTTCAACATCATTGATGCAAACCGGTAGTTGGGACTAGGGATGACAATGGGGCGTGGTGGGATAGGTATTTGAATGCTCGGACCCTCCCCGCATCATCACGGGTTTGGTCGTCGGTTGACCAATTTAAAAAAAATAAAATTTATTGTGTAAAATATAATTTACAATATGATATAAATTCACATATTTATAAGGGTATGGTTAAATAAATTCAAATGAATTAAGAATTTGCACAATTTTGATAAAATAAAATGATTATTGTCCATTTTATTAAGATAAATGTATTTATAAATTAAGTAAAATTAATTTTCAAATATATATGACTCTACATATAATACTAGACATGAACCGTGACACGCACGAAAAGAAAATAAAACTAAATAGATGTGGGATATTGGATGAACCTGTAATATTAGATTGTTTATTTATAACGTAATGCAATTTAATTTTTTTGAAATTCATTAACTTACAATAATAAATAGAATATTATCGGTTGTCATTAATATTCTATCTCAATTTTATCTTTTTCAAGTTTACAATTTTAAATCTTTTTTAAAAGATGAGATAGATTTTTATTGCTAAAATTATAAATATGGAGTAAAAAGGGCGAATTTGTACAGTTAAAAAATTATTTTTACTATAAAGAAAAATATAAAGTAAGAGAAAAATTACTGAATTTATTCTTTTACACATAATTTAAAAGATTTTATAAAACATATACATATGATAAATTTTAATATTTAAATTGAATTAATGATAAATATTGGAAGCAAAAACAAATCAAATTTCTTAAATATTTGTATACAATAGTATAAATTATGTGTAATAAGCGTGGGGCGGGTCAACAGGTAAACCCAGACCCACCATGACCCGTGCACGGGATGGGTCTGACCCATCCCAGAGTGGGTTGGACAGGTAAGTCTCGCGAATCCCGTCAAATTATCACCCCTAGCGGGAACTCGAGAGAGAGACCATTCTGGGGGAGCAACGAAAACATTTCATCAATTTGCCGTTTGGTCCCTATGTGTTTTTTATTTATTTACATTTGAGGCCTCTAACTTCACGAAGTGTACTCGGCCCCAAAAGAAATGGCCGAAATCTCAAGCGGGCTGGGCTTCACGGGCCAGTCCAAGTGGATTCACGCTCAACCCGTATCGCCGCCGGCTCCTCCGCGACGTCGTCCCCCTCCCACCGCTTCACTTGTACTCTGTTCTGTCTGCCTCCGCTACTGTTACCTGTCGTCGTAGGATTTGAGTCGAATACTTTGAAGCTCAGCTTGGAGATGGAGAGGCCGGGAGGCGAGTATTACGGCAACTATCCCCCTCCGGGCCCTCAGTTCCCTCAGAACGCTCCCCAGTATCCTCATCAGCCGCCGCCGTACAATCCATATCCCGCCGACCAGCCACCGCCGCCGCCCCCGCCCTTCAGCGGTCCTCCTCCGGACCCCAATTTCAACTACCACCACCCTCAGCAGCCCCAGCTGCCACCGGTCAACGCCCCGCCAGATTCCTTTGGTGGAGGAGGTGGATTCTGGGGCAGTGGCAATAGCGGCGGCGGCTACTCTGCCCCTATCCAAGGCCGCAAACGACCTCGACATGCTCAGCGTACTGTTATTTATCTCTAATGTTGATTTTGCCTGGCTTATTTGTGTGAAGCTGCCATTTTTACAGTTTGAGGTTGTCCTGATCACTGTGTTTTCTTTGTTATTAGAACATGGTGATGGTGCCGGCTATCCCAAACTCTATGTTGCTTCTGTTCCAAGAACAGCTACCATAGAAGATGTGAGTAATTCTTCCACCAAGCATAAATGTTGGCTGAAATAACTTTGTGAAAGAACTATACATTGCTTTCTGGCTCATGTTGCCTTCGATATCTCTTATTAACATATTGATGTGCGCATGTGTCTGTGAATTCTTACCAGAAGTGAGCATGTGTCTGTGTTGAGCATTATGTTCAGTAATGTTTTTCTGGAACTGCTGTTGAAATTCGGCCAGTACTGGGGATGGGAGACTGGTGATGCATGGCATAGCAGTTGACAATGAATGGACAGTGTTGCTACCTGTGGTCAGTGGTGGTAGCGGTGGTGGTGGTGCTGCTGCCCCGCCACTGCCACTGGCAGCCTCAGTGGAAGCAAGAGTGTTGCTTTTGAAAATATAATTAAAAAAATGAGTTTCCTGAGATGAGTTTTTGAAGAATTATTGAGAATTGTTTGTGCAGCACTTTCTGAACCACAAACCAATTTTCTGTTTTGTCCCTTTTCTTCCACGGTTGTTTCCTGTGTTTCAAAGCAGAAGATAGTTAAAAGAACTATGTGCTAATATTTTCTGTAAAAAAATTATGTCATTGAATGATGTTCGGATGTGAAGGACATGTAGAAGATAACTCTCTAGCTTTGTGAATCAAGAGGAAAAACAAACTTGGAGATGAGAGTGTTTTCTTTATGGTATATTCAGGAAACATGCTTTTGCATATATATCTTGCATTTTGTGAACTGAACATTTGCAAGTTATCTCAATCGTCATTTGTAGTATGCCAACTCACACAAGAGTCCGATCCATACTTATTTATTTCACCATGACCTTGGCCTTTTGTTTGCTCATGGTTCAACTGGAATGCATCTTTCTTGCTTTGATATCAGATCCGTCCTGTGTTTGAGCCACATGGACGAGTTGTTGAGGTTATCCTTCTTTGGGATAAGAAGACTGGTCAGCAACAAGGTATTGCAAGTGATTCTGCCATTTATGATGATTGAGACAATATACAATTAATTTCCTGGTGTCTGATTCCCAAACAGCTAACAAGAGTTGAGCTACTCTGTTGATTAAACTTTAGAACTTATTTACTTTGGGGACTTCTGTATAAACGGCGATAAATTTGGCAATTACATCTGTCATAATTTCATGTATTGTATAATGTTATTTTCCTCTATATGTGAACTCTGATATATTGAAGTAAATCTTTCATTTCATTTACAGAATGTTAGAAAATTTCACCTCTGAATTGGATGTAAATTATTGTAGATGACTTGCTGCAGTGCAGCTTTAAGATGAATAAATAACTCGGTTTCTATTGTGGCTTAGTTAAGAGAGGTATCTCACCGGTATGCATCATGAGCAGTATTCGTCGGTTTGAACTTGGACCAAGTTAACTCTTTCAGGGTTTTTCTACTTCCTATGGTTGGCGAAAAACATTTGCAAAATCTTTGATGTTTCTCTATATGAACATTTAATATTTGTTTCTTCACATTGTTTGGATAACTCCTGTTCTGCAAACCATGCTGATTATACTTTTGCAGGAAGTTGTTTTGTCAAGTATGCTATTCCCGAGGAAGCTGATAGAGCTATCAGAGCGTTGAATGATAACTTCACATTTCAGGGGGTTTGTTTTTATCTTGTAGAATGTATCATGGTTCTCCTGTCTTTTCTCCATTGAATTCAATTAATACTTCCACTAAGAGAGTAATCTTTTACAGGAACCAACTCCTCTAAAAGTCAGATATGCAGATGGGGAGCGGGAACGCCTAGGTCATTTCAAGTACTCTAATGGTAATGCAGAATTTCTTCCACGATATCTTTTAAGTATACTATTATCATGGTTTTGGTTGCATGACTTTTGTTTTGCATCATAAGCTTCTTTGATTTTCAAGGGTTGAAGTAAGTCTTTTCTTATCTGGCTATATGATGGTGAATACAGCTGCTTACTGTCTATACTTTTTAAATGGGATAATTACTGTGGAAGTCCTATATGTTTATCGTTTCTGGCAGTTGAGTCCTATAAGTTTGAAAATAGTTAATTTAGTCCTATAAGATCAATTCTGTTATACTTTCAGTTCAAATCATCATTGTTTTGCTGACGTCGACTTCACGCTGTTAACAATTCTGGTAACGGAACAACATCGTTTTGGATTGAAAGTGTAACGAAATTAATATTATAAGACTAAATTGGCCATTTTCAAACTTATAGGACTCAATTATAAAAAATGATAAGCATATAGGGCTTCCAATGTTAGTTTTATCCGTTTAAAAGATGGACAAGTTCGTATTTTAGATGAATGATCTCAAAGAATCTAATAATTATATGTTAAAATGCTTATGGTGTTATTATTGGCAGCAGGAGGGCAATGGGCAGGGCCTCCACCTGCAGCCGCTAATGGTGATAATTTTGGTATGGGATGATCTGTTGCTGTGGCTAGATGAGTAACTCATATGGATTGTTAATCCATATATTTTTCAATTTAAAATATCACATTTACGAAACAATATGTTCATAATTTTTTCCATATAATCTAATGACACAAGTAGATAAAGTTTGATGGGTGCTATTGTTTCTTGTGGCAGGAAGACAATGGGCAGCACCTCCTTCAGGATACAAAGGTGATAATCATGGTATGACATCTTCTGTTATTGTCAGCTTTAGAATGTTCATATGTTTTTTTGGCAGCTCAGATAATCTAATGCATATGTTGATAAAGTTTCATGGATGCTGTTGTTTCTTGTAGCTGGAGGTCAATGGGCAGCGGCTCCACCAGGCTTCAAAGGCGATAACCATGGTATAAGGTTTTATGTGATACTGCCAATAGGCAGTAACTTATATGGACCATCAAATCCTAGATTTGTTGCTCTCAGATATAATACCATGAAAACAATCATTTAATAATTTTTAGATGAGTAACTCAGAGAATGTGTCCAAGTCAACTGTGCTGGATGAAGACTAGTGATGATTATTGTCATGGCAGGTGGTCAGTGGGCAGCACCAACACCATCCTTCAAAGGCGATAATAAAGGTATGGGGAGGGTGGGTCGGAGAATTGGCTTGTCATTGGACTCAAATAGGTTTACAATAAGTGATTTATGACACCCTATTTTATGACTTAAAAATGTAGGAAGTTTAAATTGATGCTTTCTTTGCATGGAAGTTGGCTGCCTATTGTGTTTTTTCATTCACATATATATACAATGAAAGTGGTCAAGATAGTATTTGGTGGTCAATGTGAAAAGATCAGTGTCCTTTGGAATTTTTTGAGGTGGTTGGTGAAGTTGATTTCAGAATTTACCTATTGCACTGGGGTATATCTTTGTTAGTCACATAAACAAATATCTTTTCTGCTAGACAAATTTGGAAAGTTAAATTCACTCAAAGAATGTGTTTTTAGGATACCTCAGTCAATTTCTTTGTCTGTTATGTTTGTTCTGGCAAATTTTGTTTCTCATGCCCATGATATAATATTTGTTCTATATTTATGACTGAGTCCATAGCTTTTTTTTTTTCCTCAGAACGAGCATATGAAAAAAAATGTTTATGGGGCTTTTGTTTTAGATTTACTTTGCCCACACAAAATATATTACATTCATGCTTATGTTGACTAATGGCAGGCCTACTTGCGGATAAAGTATATGTAAGTGGTGTTAACAAACAGGCAACAAAACAGGAAATCGAGGAGGTATGCTATATACTTATCGTGAAATGAAAATTATTTCATCGTATTTTACAGAGTTCATCAATGTCTTGTTTTTAGTAAGCTATTTTAGATTTATATTTCTATGACATTTATTTAACGATAAAATATATATATATATATATATATATATTTCTATGACATTTTGTTGTAAGAATTAATCATTCTCATTAATGAAATCGGCAATTAGAAAATCTTCATTCGTAAAGAGAACAAGTACTTAGACTTATGCAATTCTATCTCTTTGGTAACTTGATGACTTTGGTCATCCATTTGATTTGAGCAGCTGGGCCACAAATCAGAAAGCCAGTTTTAACTAATGAAACGGAAATGAAACCAATTCCACTTGTTTATATTGACTTATATAACTTATCGATAAAACGTACTGGCAGAATTTATCAATTATCCATGATGCTTATCGATCTCTTGTCCAATATAATTTGGACAGAATAGTTGGAGATACAGACATGCTCTAACCTTACAAAGAAAATGTCTTGTACACCTCAGTTATTTCTCTCTGGTACTGCTTGCAGATAGACATAAAATATGGATATGGTAGAGCTTCTCTGTATAGATCACCTTTTGGGACCTTATGTGGTTTCTTTTGTTTCCCCTTTGCTTTTTTGTTTTAAGTCGGTAACCCTTTGTCCCTACAAGAAGAAAGTTATCAAATAAATTTAGATGTAACAAAGGAAGGAAAAGGCATCTCCTAAATCTTCTCTTCCTTTCCTCATCATTTTTGACACTTTGTTACTGTGGTGATCATGCTTTGACTTTGTCTTTCCAGATTTTTTCCCCATATGGTGTTGTTGAAGATATCTTCATCATACGTGATGAGCTCAAGCAGAGTCGTGGTGTGTCTCGGATCTCTTACTCTGATTGATGGCAGTTTTTCTTTTGTTTTGAATGCTGATCCTGCATGTTATCCTTTTCTTGCTCGGACGCCTTTGAAGGAAGTTGATTAGTTCCACTGCGTAGGATTATGCATCTGATCTTTCCATACAATTCATGATGTTTTCATCCTTTTTTTCTGTAGGTTGTGCATTTGTCAAATATTCTCATAGTGACATGGCAGTGGCAGCAATTAAATCATTGAATGGAACTTTCGTGATGAAGGTTTTTTTTTTTTTTTTTTTTTGAAACTTGGCAATTCTCTCCCTCCTCCTAAGGGGATAATGTTCATCGTAGCATGCAATTTGACACTCCAGGGATGCGATGTGCCATTAATTGTTCGTTTTGCGGAACCCAAGAAGCATAGAGGTGGAGAACCGAGGTATGCTTTGTAGCACTCCCTGAAGTATCTATATGTAGAATTGTAATATTTCTTCACGAATTACGAAAAAAATCATACTAAGGAATCTATTTGGCTTGATTTTAGGGGTACTAATGCTCCTTCGAGCTCTTTCTTCGGTGCTCATTCTCGAGAACCAGTCAATAGGTAATCTTCTCTTGTCTCAGCTGCTCTATCTCCTTATCTCTTCTCTCTTTGTTTTCTCTCTCTTTTCCTTGATCATCCTTTCATGGATCATTAGCAGGTCTGTGCCTTATCCCAGTGATTCCATGGGAGGATTCATGCCTCCTGTTCCATCAAATCATGTGCAGCAACAGTTCAACTCCCCAATCGGAAACCAGCCCCCTGTAGATAATAGGACAATGCAGCAGCCAGTTCCCCCTCCGCAGCAGACTCCTCCACAGTTGCCACAGCATTCACTTATACGTGTGGAGAGTTCAGAGTCCTCCCAGAAAGTGGAACAAGTAGGATCTGAGATGTGGCCACTGTCAAATAAGCTTCAAGGAACTAACCAGAAGGCTGAACAACAACAACAGCAGCAGAGTTCTCAGGTTAGCTTACAAGCATATAGTGTTTATGGATGTTTCAATATTGGCCTTGTAGGCAAATTCATAGTAATTTAAATATTCTATAAATCCCAAAAGTATCAGATTAATTTGGGGAAGTCAAGATCCTTGGAAGTCAGATAGAAAGGATGCATGTACATCCGTCTTTGAACCATGGAGGCCAACCACAGTTTCGGCAACTGGTACCTTGTCTTCATTATCTATGCCCTTCATAATTCCTTAGAAGCCCCACATGCTTATAAGGAAACTAGATGAACTAGATTCCATGGATCTTATTATCCATCGTAATCGTTCAGGAAGGCTTAGAACTCTCTGGCTGATGTCAATAATTCTGTGAAATCTCGTACATCGTTCTGGGTGGTTAATATCTTCCAGGGCCGACCTGGAGTGCTTCTCTCCTGTTTATAGTTGACAGTTTCATTCGATTCCCATACTTTGTCCCAATCTGATATGATTCTGCTGCCTCTTGTGTGATCTTCTACAGAGTGCACAGGCTCAAGCCAACCCCTCGACAGCTGTGAGCACTTGTACCACATCAGCAGGTACTACTCAAGCAACGGCTTCTCTCGAGTGTGATTGGAGTCAGCATATCTGCCCGGACGGATTCAAGTACTACTACAATTGTGTCACTTGCGAAAGCACAGTAAGTTAAATGTCCTAAAAAGTGGGATATCGCCTTTTCAACTATTTGGCATAAATCTCCAGTCTATCCACGCATTAACTGCTCGTGAAAACCTGATTTCAGTGGGACAAACCGGATGAGTTTGCGAGATATGAGCAAGAGGAAGAAAAACAGCAAAGTTCTGCACAGCATATTAGTTCACGATTGACAGCTATCTCTTCCAGTGGACAAATGAGTCAAGAACATATGCAGATTCAGAGTTCTCTCTTCCACCAGGTAATGCTAGCAAGCACATAGATGCACCAGCTTATATTTATAACTGAAATGATTGGAATTCATAGAATTTGAGGTCACCATGATCCTCTACCTAAAAGGTTAGCCTTGTCAGATAATGGTATAGTTTATTATTTATTACTTAATAGGAAAAGTTTCTTTTGCCGGTATAACAATTTGCATTACCACATTGACGTGCAAATACTAATATGCACAATCCCTAGCATTCTTTTTTCTCGATATCTTCTTGTTTGAGATAATACTTCCACATTTTTTTTTGTCCCTTCAAATGTCAAAATCGCATTACGCCGCAAATTTTGCAGGGAAAAGTGCAGTCGGAGACGGGTCCGGCAATCGTTCCAGCTTGTGGTTGAAAAGGTATTGCATATTCGGTGTCTCCCATAATCTGCATCCATTAATATTATCATTCAAAATCAAATGGCAATGACGAGTTCTCTGCCTGAAACTCTGGGGAGTGCCTTCCAGCACTATTAACAGATAGTTAAAGATCGGGTCCGCCGCTGTGTTATGGTATTCTCTTGCTGCTGATTCCTCTGTGCCCTTGATCCTGCTTATTAGATAATATCCGAAGAGAGTTTCGTGCACTGAAGCTCACTATGCGAAACCCGAACTTCGTTATGTTTTTCACCTAAGCCTCGGACAGAAGGTAGTCGTTTTCTGGGGAGAGCAGGATTGTTACCATGTTTTCAAGCGCCCAGACCATATGGTGCATCCATTGAACTCCTTGGGAAATCCTGGATGCATCTGAAACTGCAAATGAAATGATGTGAAACGAAAGTTCTGGCTTCATGTCCCGTCAGACAGCCTATGCCGTGGCCTTTTTGCGACATGCATTTGACGGTGTCGGTGTTTCGGTACGAAGTAGGATGGCGACCCGAACACACATTTGGAAATTATGGCAGGGGGGCCAATGAATTTTCGGCTAAAAAGTTTTGGATGATAGGTGCCATTTGACGGGGCGGTGGAGCTGAGTAATTTTCTGCGTCTTCCTCACTTAAGAGCTGATTCACATTAAAATTTTCAATTTAATTTTCACCAAAAAAAAAACAAAAAATGAAAAAAGAACCACCAAATCACTCGTGGCAGACAAGACGTCGTAATGTTCAAAGGGAGCTATTAATAAGTCAGAATTAGCTATTCTTATGGTTAATTTTTTAAAATTTTATTTAAAAAATTTAAAGGTAAAATATATTCGATTTGTTAATATTATTACGTGTACATTGTTATTTGATGATACTGTCTTACAAAAGACTTGTAAAGGCATGGCATTTATAAAATAATTCCTCAATTCATTAACCTTTTCTTGAAGAAGGTTTCCTTGTTGGGTATGTTGCAGCGGATATAGAGAAATCTGATTAATTCATGTCGGTATGAATTACGGAGTTTTTAACTTATAAAATTCAAGTATGAGATTTTATTTAAATAAAGGTAAGGTGCTAAAGATAAGTCAAAAAAACATTTACCAACCCTGATGGTAAAATGGGTTCCGTTTAGATTCCTGGAAAAAGGAGACATTAGAGATTTTTTTTTTCTTTTTTGGCCAGACATTAGAGAGTGTTGGAGTGCTATAAATTGAACTTGATTGAATGCGCGATCCTCCCAGAACTCAAACAAGAACCACAAGACAAAGGTGGTCGGTAAAATTAATGAAGATGGAATAGCACCACATTAGGGTAAGCATCCACAAGAAGTCGCTCCTCAAACTCGCCCCGTTTCGGATCGGGATGCCCTCTCTAGAAGAAATATTACTTGGGGTCGGTTGTCTCTTTGCAACAGATCGAAAGTGATCGAGTCCCTGGAGAGCAACATTAGCATATTAGGGAGTGATCGCATCTCCGAGCAGTCCATGTCGGCCAACCTATGTTTGGACTACTTCTGGTCGTTATCTAGTATGCCGGGAGGACCGACCCGGGCATAGCACAGAATCTCGACGGGACCCTTTGTTTTTAATAATCCCTAATCTTCCTTCAGGACATGAGCCGGGATAACGTCTTCGAGGAGGCCGTGGTCCATGGCCATGGCTGACAGTCGTGGAGGGCAGAACCGTCTTTTCACCACAACAGCCGCACTTGTTGACCCCGTCAGGTTTTTACCGGACGACAAGTTATTGCCAGCGGGTGAGCTGTAGTACGGACCACTCTGTTGATGGCTACCTCCGTGGATCAGCCCATTCGGGTCCACTGGAGAGACGGTCATGCCCCTGCCGGAGAAGGCGGAATATTCCAGCGGGGGCCTGACGAAGGCGGCCTGGTAGGGTACGAGGTGAGGGCTCGGGTGGGTGTGGTGGCCCTCGTAGGTCGTCACAACCGTGGTCGGGTCGGTGTGGGATCGCTCCACTCTCTTCTTCACGTTGCAGGACGCGCTGGTGCAACGGTAGTAGCTCCTGCATAAAACCAATATCAAAGCTCAGTTTTCAGCATGGTGCATCTCCGCCGGATGATTCCGGGCAAAGTTTCTCAATGAAATAAATAGTCCACTGAAATGGGCCGGTTGAGATTGTTCGAAATCTCTTTTAATTAAGTAAAATCTCGAGTTCGAGTCTTGTGAATCAAAAAATTCATATTACGAAAGTTTTACTTTTAATGAGTTTGTCGATCCTGTTTGAATATGGATTAGTCAGTATACACTGAAAAAATAGTCCATGGAAAAGCATAGACGCGAACTGGACAATGCGCGCTATATATGCCGATAAAAGGACTGACTCTCCCCTTAAGTAAGGTCTCATGTTCGAGTCTTATAAATGAAGAGGGAAAGAGTTCGCCTACTTGAACTGCATTAGTCAAAATCTATTAGACTTCTAAATATAGGTGGTTTAACTTTAGACCGAAAAAAGGATCGACTCTCCCCCTCTCAGTCGATGCCGGACCAGATTGGACCAACCGATCGAAACCCTCACTCGGTATATATACATTTTCCTTTTTTTGGTGTACAAGTAGGCGGACAAGCTTAGAATGGTAGAAGGAAGATTGGGTAAAAGGGATACGAGAAATCTTATATGTGATATCAAATTCATGACATTTAGATCACAGGATAAGAGCGATAATAACTATACTAGTTTCTATTTCTCACATTTTCTGATACTCATCCGGCGATCGGACTCTTCTTTGCCAAAAACGAACATGTATTTATGACGTATGAATGTATATATACCTGGGGAAAGGGCTGTTCTTCACGGCCTTCTGGCCGTACTTCCGCCATCGGTAGCCATCTTCGAGGTGATCGACTTCTGTCTTCGTCATGAAAGCGATCCTCGGCGCCCTCTGCTTCTTCTCCTTTGCTCTCTTGTTTGCTTCCAAAACCCTACACAAAACCAGATCACACCACTGAAATAAACCGAAATGCTCGGGCAAACAAACGATCGACGGAAAAATACGAGAATTTCATTTTCTTTGGTCGGAAGACAGCATCAAAGCTAAACCCTTCAAGTATTCGTGCTTAGATCTGAATTCTGGGAAGGCTTATCGATTCTGAAACAGAAGACAAGCGATGACAGATCGATACGACACCGGTGATCGAGCATGGGAACATCTCGTACGTGGCAATACTACCATCATGAGGTAAATCATAGATCGTAGAAGCAAATCCATATCATATACATATTTTTAAAAAATCTACATATATTGATCAGAAACCCTTTTAAGGAAACGTGCAGAAATTTTCAGCGTCCGATGAGAACTCATCCAGGGTTTCATCGACGAACACGACAAAGTATAGAGATCCGACACATAAGAAGAAACCTGAAATGATCCGAAGTTCAGAAAAGTAAACCGATTAAGCTATAAGAGAAACAGCGGGGAGAGAGGTATGTATAAAAATGAGGTTTTTCTTACCTCTTTTGAGTCTTTTGGTCCCCCTCCTCATCTTCTTCTTCCTCTCCCACTTCTTCGGCCGCCTTGACCTGCACCTCGGCATCGGTTGCTGCCGCAGCCTCGGTCGAGGTGGAGGAGGAGATCGAGGAGGAGCCGTTGGGGGTGGCTGGCCGATTCGCCGCTTTAGGGTAGGGCTCGGCGGCAGCCGAGAACATCACCGGCGGAGCTTGATGAGGAAGGAGGACTCCATCGAGGAGGTAGGTCGTGTCGCCGTAATAGTAGGGGCTCGAGTCCTGCAGACCCAGCAGCTCCATGAACCCGTACTGCTGTGAAGGTGGGAGGATGCTGTGATCAGATGAAGCCATTGGTGGGGAATTGACAGGATCCTCCATTTGAAAACTCAAGACGCTGATCGAATCAATGGACGTGTCTCAGAACTCAGAGAGTGCAACTGGTTCTCATCTTTGAGTCCTTGGAGCTGAACGAACAGAGGAAGAAGAAGATTGGGGGAGAGAGGAGGAGGGTGAGATGGGTTGAAATGGAAGAGCTGCTTCCGGGTATTGTTAAATATCTACATCTTCTATCCAATATGAAACTTTGGAAATTTGCTCTTTTCAGTTTTTTAAACGTATAAAATTGAATTTTTAATAATAACTCGATTAAGAAAAAAATAGGAATGTGATGGTAAATTTATTAATATTTAACTACAAAAATTTTCTCCTCTTATCTCATGTTACTGGATAGTGATAATAGAATTGAAAGTAGTCATAACTGTTTGCTCGAGAATGTTAACATTTTAAATAACAATATAATTTATTATTTATTACTTAATAAATGATATATAGTAACACGTCGACATTATTCGAGAATGTAATAAGTCAACAGGAGTTAGTCATATCAGCAAATTTATGATAGTGAATTTACGTTGTAAACTATAATTTTAAATTTTAAGTAAAAATTCTGAGAATAAAATTTTTAGAAACCCTTAAAATTAAAAAAGAAAATTAGTATTTTAGATTGTTTGATATCTTTTTATTATTCTTGGTGATTAATATAGGGGTTTTTGAGGATTTCTTAGTACTTTGTAGGGTTTTTTTGATATTTTATTTTGCTAAAAAGGTTTGAATTTATGTTTTATCACCTTAATTTTCTCTCATAAAATCTATTAATGAGACTAATTTATATTGTCTTATGATACCATCATTAATGCTAACGTGATACCGGCGATAAACAAGACAGAGTTACCAATTTATGGTTGGTCTAGTGGTTCCCTAAATAGTCAACCAAATAGGTGATATTAGGATCGAATCTCAAGTTAGAAAGGTCGACGAGAATTTTTTTAGAGATCCCGACCAGATTACATATTAGTCTTAATGTGCACTTCGACTGGCCCAGGAATATTATGTGGTACAAATAAAAAAAAAAGTAAACAAGACAGAGTTCGATAACCTTACAAGTGAATATGAGCTCAGTATCTTGCGGTCCGGACACAAAATTAACATACTTAAACCGGCGCACCGGTTCAGTGGGGCAGGGGATTGAGGACACCGTCGAGATGATCGCGGCGTGATAAAAGGCCGAGCGATCCGACCCTGTGTGGCAATGCACGTGAACCGATCGGCTCAAATCCCACCCAACACTTTATATTATTTCTCGCTCACTCGCTGGTCTCCTCATTGTCCGTACATGCAACCATTTCAAATTCATTTCACTTAAATTAATTAATATTAAATCGTCGCATAATTAGCTCAAGCGAACAAGAAGTCGTGCGTTGATGCGAATATCACCCGGGAACAACCTTTAACCCAGCTGAGATGGTCATGGACTGATCGATCGCCTTGACTACAGCCAGTTTTGGCCGGTGATCTCCTGACCTAGGTGACGGTTGGTGGCCAGCAACTCCTGCAACGAGTCCCATCAAGTCCACTTCACACGTACCCTCTCTCTCTCTCGACCTTCACAAACTTAAGCATCGGATAGTTGATTCCAACTATGCCCTAGATTTCAACTCGAGCCACCTTGAGCCAGCAATACATGAATAAACCATTTAAAGCGACTTATGGGGTAGCCGGACTGGTGAGCTATCTCGATAAACCCGCTACATATATGACAGAAATCAAAGTGTCTCGGCCGACTTAGGCTCATCCGAATTTCGAATTTCATATGACCTCGAACATCGGATCATCTCACCTAATCAAGCATACTGAATTTGATGTGATCCAAATTACAGAGGGTCTATGATTGATGTTCTTTATAGGTTCCTTGGAATCAAATCAAAGACCTAATTAAGACTATAGCAACGCGTACATTTCATACATGTGACTTGGCCTAACATCACTAGCTTAAATCACCAAAATCGATATCGTTGGATACGTAAAATTCAGCAAAAAATATTATTGCATATGTAAATTTCATTTTTTTCCAATTGAAAATGGGAACCAATAATTTTACAAGTTGATGCAAATAAAGGTTCGATTATTACATTTAAACAAATCCTTACAATGGCTATTTACCTCTTAATTTCTTTACTATTTTGATTTTTAGTTTTTTAACACTTTTTTACACGAAAAAAATAATAAATATCATACGTCCTGTCCATTTAGTCATTGAACAAAATTTTTAGCAGAAAAATTAAAGGAAAAAAGCATATTTAATTAAGTTAAAGTATCGTGTTTCAGGATCCTTTGTTTATCTTCGTTTACCTTAAAAATTCAATCCCGAAAGGTTGTTCGTGGTGCAGTTCTTCGAACACCATTTTGAATCGAACCAAACCACATAGTCGGTTCGATTTGATTCAAGATACGAAATCCAAACTCTAACCACTATATCACCAAAAAAAAAAAAAATTGAACCATATAAATCGGTTTTTACAGTTCGATTTATATGGTTCAATTTTTTAAAAAACCAAAGTGATTTTATATTTTAGTCTGAAATGATTATATTTTATTTTTTTATCATTATTTTATCTTATTATTGATTAAAAATAGTTCCGTTCGGTTAGATAAATCATATCAAGCAATTAACTGATTCTTTTCTCGATAAAAAAATGAATCGTTAGAGAACCAGCCTGAGTGATTCAGTTATTTTTTTACTCGATTGAATCGATTCGACAGCTTGTTCAATTTTTTGGTTTTTTTAACACCCCGCTATCCACGTCAGGACACTATCTTAACCAATCCTTGGGATTTTTTGAAACAACTTCGCAGCCGAACACAAAAATCTAAAGATTACGTAGCAAGACTGGTCGAGTCACCACCACTATTGTTGCCGCCCTCCTTTTTACCTGGAAAAAAATTTTGTAAGAGTTGGTTAAAGTGGAGATGATGACATGCGCCTATTTCATAAAAAAGTTCACGAGATTATAAATTCAACTCTCCCTTGAACATGTAATTATTGATGAAGTCATCTATACATATGTCTTATTACGTAGAGGCGTACTAGAACTCGTAAACTTCTAGGATATTTACGGATTTAGATAGAATAAACTCATTATTATATATTTATAAAAAAAACAACGTAATCTTGATTGATTGCGTCAGCGAGCGTCTCGTCTTCCATTTTATTTTACATTTTCACTGATTTCTATCTATTACTACTTTAAACAAAATCACCACTGATTTAGTGTCATTTTT
>CM075301.1:2453722-2592760 GCA_037672795.1 Lagerstroemia speciosa
AAAAAAAACCATGGGATAAGTCAACATAGATTTATGGAAAAGAAGCAAGTGCTTCCCAGCGATCTCGAACATATGTTTTCACTTGCTTGGTCAGCACATAGAAAATGTTCATTTTCGACAGCAGGTCATCGAAAACCTGGTCGCAATGGAAACCCAGAACATGTTTGTAGTGTTTTCGATCCAATGAAAATCGACCAGATGCATGTAATCCGGTCGATCCAGGCTTGAAAAGAACCACACAGCCTGCTGCAAACTTATGTTTCAAACTGTCGAATGTCAAGAACATGAAATCGGACATGCAAAATTTATACTGGAAAATGTTCGATGGTAAAAATTTAAATCAAATTAAGCAACACCGCTGAAAAAAGTTGAGTACCATGAAGGTTGACGATTTTCCGGTAGAAAATCGATCTAGTTCTACCGTTAAACATATGAGACCTAGCTAGGACAGCAAATGCTATGTGAATTGTCCGAGTCTGACATTCAAAACAATGAGCTCAGCGCTCCAATGGCTAGCGAGCTGTATGAGGATCCCACATAAATAAAGAAATTGAAAAAAAAAAAAGAAAAAGACAAAAAAAAAGGAAAAGCCATGAAAATAAGGAAGAAAAGCAAACCGGTCACCAACAGAAATGAGTTTTAATACAGTAATATCGTTCTCAATTTAGGATCAAGAGGATTCTGCTTTCACCATCACTAGCAGGATTCTTTCTATCTCTTGATTTTGACATTTTTATGGTTCTTGAAAAGAGCAAATCGACCTTTACAAAGAATTGTAGAAGGGTTTTGGCGTAAAATTCAATCGTGAATTTTACTGATCAATTCGAACCTGCTAACATATCGACAATCATTCTCATGACTCTCACCCTGGTCTCGAGAGACAAGATGTAATCAGCTGTGTCGCGGACCAGCCCTTCCAACCCGGTCGAATGATCGACCTTCGGGATCAGATTCTTGAGCGCCCGGACCCTCCTCTCGATGCTCGACCCCGATCTTCGGGTGCTCCTCTTGATGTGGACGACCCTGCTGCCACTTCTTCTCTTGCCCGTCGACGATGGCCACGATCTCCTCGCGTTAATCAAAGAAGACCCAGCTGGAACAAATTTGCAGCTTCTACGGCTGCCGTGATCAGTTGTCTTCAAACCCTCAAGGGCGGGAACGATGAAGGAATGCGGAGAACCTCCCATTTCGATTTCTGGACGTGTGACTACGACGATATGGAGGAGAAGGGTTTTGAGCTTCTCTAATGAGAGAAACGAAGGAGGCCTTGGAGGACACGGAAATGGAGACTCGACGGTGCTTTTTATATGTGAAGCCATGGAGACTTTTGTTTGGTCCCCGCCACTGAGCTGAGGATAATACAAATTTAATGTGAGGGAAAGGAGGGCAAATGGTCACACCTTCCATTGATTAAACTACTAATGGAGGATCCAAAAGAAAGTCGTAGCTTCTCGTATCCTTAGAATCTTTATTTTTTTGTTAGTTCGGGTCAAGTGGACTCACTAGGAGTTAAAACTCTCATAAAGTGAATTTTATCTATTCACGATATTCGAATCCGATATCTTATTTCAAGAAAAGAGATGCCTTGCTAACTCAATATTCCTGAAATGGAGGCGCCCTTCTCATATTCTTGGAATCTTTAGTGAAATACCATGCAATATAACCTTTAATTTTACATGCATGTTTTTTTTTTCCGAATTCATGTATCATACATAAACCGTTGGGAATGTCTTCTGTCAATCTGGAAATTCGTGAGACCCGAAAACCTGGCAGGATGAGTGGAAAAATTGTCAAGAAAAGAGATATCTTAATTTGAAATATTATTATTTCATGTAATCTTATCATAAATTAAATCAAAATGTTTTATAAAAATTAATTAGAAATATCTGTTTTATATATATATATATATATATATATATTGTATAGATCTATATGAGGAGGGTTGAATAGAGTCTTATGTGAGGAACCTTGTGATTTATCTCTGTGATAAATTTCTTAATAACTGCAACCATGTGAAAATTTGAAAGATTGGATTTGGAACTTTTTTCTGTGCAGGGTTATAGGGTTATAGCGGAAGTTTCGATATGAAATTGAGAATATCTGTTAAGTTTGTAATATGTCATTTCTATTCAGCGGACTGTTTGCTTTGCGCAGGTGTACGTTCCCCATACAAGAGGATTTTATCATATAGTTCAAGTGTTCATGTTTAACCTATCACTTCTCGATTCCTTCCACTGTTATTGTACTCGAAATTCCAACATCTTGATACACGCTTAAATCTCAACAACGTTATTGATGTGCCGATGCCTGTCTAAATAACAAAAAAGGGTGCTGAAAAAGGTTCGAGAATAGCTGGTAAAAGTTAATAATATTCAACGATTTGTCTCTTTTGTTTTCTCTTTTCTTGGAAGACCGTTTGAGCTTCTGAAGGGTTATATCTTCGTGTTTCAAGATTGCGAAAGACGTAAAAAATTTATTGAGAGACGAAATTCAATAGAAAAGTAAGAGGAATTTAATAGGAGAGATAAAATAATTTAATAAAAATATATAAATTCAAGTCAAAATTTATATAATATTTTACGAATTTTTTCGAGTTTAAAGAGACAAACGCACCTTGTACCCATAAATCCATACTTGTGTTATGCTTGGTATACTAAACTTAAGGAAATAGAGAACAAATTGGAAAGGAACAAGAATATTATTGGACGGCAAAATAGAGAATGTCAATTAAGTTACAAGGGGATCAACAACATCTTCTATGTAATGGGTATATGTGACAACCTTATATAATGTCACAAATCAATAATTATTTAGTTATTTTAATAATTCTTTTATAAAATTCTAAAAAAAAGAGCACCTTAAAACTAACCGAATCTTGCTTATCAAAGATATCATATGAGTGCTGTTACGTAATATACTCGTGGCATGTAAAACTTTCTCCTCCAAGAGAATGGGATATAAACTGAACAATCGAGCGATGTGTGCACTCTAATCTCTCCACCTCCCTTTTCTACTCATTCTTCTTCCCATTGCATTTTGTAACATTTGTTTCGATCGCAAAAATCATAACACGGATGGGATAGAAGAAACATAAAATAATATGTCCATGAAAATTTCTATTAACGAGAATGAAGTCTTGAATCTCTTTATTCTATACAGAGAATGATACCACTGTACCCGATCCGATTTATCTTGCAAAGCTTTGCTTTGAGCATGTTCTCCAACTCGATGCACAATTGCACATGTTGCCACATGATTTTCTTTCCTTTTAACTCCTTCCCTCCTCCCCCCTCTCCTTGCCACCCACCGAGCACACCCTGGATTATTCCTCATCCGCACACAAAAAGAAAATCCAAATTCAATGCATACGGTAAGCGATACGGTTTAATTTAAACTTTCTACATTAATAATACGTTTTAGGGCTCACAATTAGTGTGCCTCACTAGCCATTTTCTTGCTTCCCAATTGGGGAATCAAAGTCTAATAAAGAACTAAGATTGTTGATCTGTCAAGGCATGCATGTTTCATCATGTCTCACGCATGTTAATGGAAACGTTTGGATAAGGTATGTTTCTTCTGACATGTTCATGAACCCGATTACCTCTCTCTTGGTGATCTATGTCCCAAGACGTACACAACCCGATTCTTAAATTAAGAATTTCCTCGGCATCTATAAATTTCGTCTAAGTGGGTGCAATGTGGTGGATGTTTCGAGGATCCATCGCGAGCCGAAAGAATCCTTTAAACAATCTGCAGCATCTCAAATGCCTTGAAATCTTTTTTTTTTTTGGACACGTACTCCCACCATATGCATTGATTCGAAATGAAAAACAATTTGCCAGAGAGAATCTCATGCAGCCAGCTTGTGGAGTTTGTGGATGGGAGGTGAAAAGGAATGAAAGTTCAACCTGGGTAAAACCGACATTACAAAGAAACTCACAGGCGAATCCAAATCCTAGATAATGTAATTAACTCAACCGATAATTATTTAATATATTGATAAAAAGATATCATCTCAGGTGAATATTCTTAATAAATAGAAAAAGATAATGTGTTATTTTTAATTTACGTATTGAATAGCTATTAGCCGAGTTTATGGAGGATGCAGTAAGTGCATGTTATGTAAGAAACTCCTTATCCTTACATAGTTTGCGGGGCATGCACCCCGTGTCGCACGTGGCATCTTCTCAGCGGCTCGTGAATTGTAGTTGATTCTTGGTGCACCTAAACGGTCGACACTTATGAGATTGACATATGGCGGTATTTTTTACATGTCATCTTTATCTTTCAATCAATCTCAAATCTAACCTGAGTGCCAAAATATCAAATTGGATTATCACCTTTGATTTAACTTTGTTGCGTGTGATATAGACTCGCCGAGAAAACAGTCATTGAGCCAACTGCCCATCGGCCGAGCCAATAAGACATACCGAGTGCCAGCCAACTATGGAGCCCTATCCTCCAAGAGATCACGTTAGGAGGGCTTGGTCTGGTGCTCTCAACTTAAGATTAAGATAGTCTGAATTCAATTCCCATCAGTAAAATTTTTCAAACCCCTTTATTTCACTTTTTATTATATTTCCTTATATATTTCTTTTATGGATCGAAAAAGGATACCAAATTGTTATGTTGTGAACTTTGGCACGTAGAAATGGTCTGACTGAAAAGGATTAGATGGAAAGGAAGCTAATATTGCTCTTAACTTGTGACAGTAGGATTGTGGTACCTTGTAACTTAAAAGACATAGAAGAGAAACTTAAAGAACGAGATGGAAACAATTTGAATCGAATTCTTGGGGAATAATTCCTTGCTTAATTAATTTTTGGCATTGTTTTCCTTTTTTTTGGAATCATTCCAACATTTTCTTTCACTGAATTTGTAACGATGCTAAGATGCATCCGTTAAGTCTACACATCGAACTGAGAAAAATCGACACGACTCGACCGCACACAAAAATTGCTTTCGAGTGCACTGGAAAACCGTCCTTATTCGCTAATAATCTGAATGTGGCCCGTTGAGGTGCCAGTTCTAGAGAATAAAACCACTTCTCCCGGAGCCAGAACGATGATTTCATCGAAAACCTGTACGTGCAAGTCCGTCCCCGATGAACACGAAATGTATTTTCCATGGATCGAAAGGTAGACGGGCATGCGACCGCACGAATAATAGTAGTTATTATACAGATATTCGACCGCTTATAGACCGTATCACATAATAGACACGAAAAGAGCTGTCGAAGCTATCACACTCGTTCGTTAGGTTCATCCAGTCGTGAATAATGCGGACGACCAGTGGCTTGAATGATTCGTTGGGGACAAAATAATTGATGAAGGCGGTAGGGGGCGGGAGTGTATGGCTGGAGGGAAGTGACCGTGGCAAAGTCTCCACGAACGGATTATTGATAATATAAAGTACAATGATTTATAGGAAGAATTGGAACATTTACAAGCTTAAACTTTTGGACAGATGTGTGTCTAACATCTTATAGGTCTAGTGAAAATTTTATATAGTACCGGTGCCAGTTGCCGGGCGTGAGTGTAGAAACCCGTAGCCAGTTAGAGCACGAGCATGTAAGAAAATCGCTCTACTCATGACCGTTTAGTATCCTAAGGACAAGAGAGAAAACTCGCCCCGTAATCAGTCGTCTCCTCTCGTCCGAGTACAAAGGAAAAATGCCGCACTCGCAGTAAGTTATTGAAAGCATGTGTTTAAGAGCACGTGGTAAGTGTAAACTATGATAACGTGTGAGAGCTGGTATTGAGAGGTGAATATTACATCTGTTAGTAACAAAAAGGATCCTAATTTATAAAAAGAAAAGAAAAAAAAAATTGAATGTCACTATCTACAAACTTAAACTTTTATTCGGGTATAGATTACATCCTTACATGCCGGCAAAAATTTTACATAGAGATAAACTTAATTTCAAATTTGGTCTATTCATTAAATAGTAAAACTCTCTGAATCAGAGAAGGTAATTTAGTATAGTAATATTGTAATTGACCTAAAACCCAAAGGATTTATGGATTCGATTATCATGTGTGAACACTCTATACCTTTTATTCTTTTCTTTCTCCGTATCTCATTCTTAACATATATCCCTGGTTTGTAATAGAAAATATTCACGATTATTAATTTTTTATATTCACAAAATTTGAATTTGAGATTATAGTTACGGAAAATAAATGGCCTCCATCCCTAGTTTGGTTCTTATACCATTCTTTTCTGATCAAGAAGCCAACAAGAGGAGACAACTTTGGTGTAACGGTTATACCACGTAACAGTGTTGATTTAGTATCACGAACAAATAATAATTAGATATTTTATAATTATTTTAATAAAATTTTAAAAAGGAAAAAACTAAAAATGATTAAATTTTATTAATCTGTAATATTATATTGGTGCCGACATGTGTAATACCCCGACCTGCCTTTTATTCCTTATCTTGTATCTCCAACACATGCAATGCAACTCCATACCATCTATCTACAACAAATGTTTAAGAGGGCCAAAATTTAATAGGAGCCGAATAAAAAGTAAATAGATGGATTAAAAAAAAAAGTAAAATAAGACAATTTGATAAAAGCCTATAAAATTCATAAATTTTATACAGTATTTATCGGATTTTTCCTTACATCGATTAGGTTAAATAATAATTATAAATTTATAATAGAACCAAATGCAACTATCTAATAGTTTAGACTTTTGGGTCTCTTTCGATAGTTTCATTCCGATCGAGTTGATAGCTCTCTAACTTGATATCAAAAACTTAATAGTATTAAGGCTTTTAAATTTCAATCTGAGGGTGCATTTTCCTTCCATTATACTCATTTCTACGGCGATCCTGCATACGTTAGGTTTGTATAATCATGTAATCTTTGTTCGTATATACGCTGCTAATGGTCACCCGGGAAGGAAACGACACATCGAAGGAAAAACAACTAATTCCGGGCCGTCATATGATGGCCAAGAGAGAGTCCCTTGCATAGCGGATATATCACGTGATATTATCTATATAATGTCACAAGGTAATAATATTCAGTCTTTTATAAAGTTATTTTATTTTACTTTTAGAGTCATATAAAAGAGTTATTAAGATAACTGAATCTTATTAATTTATAATATTATGTAAGTGCTGAATCTTATCATAGCGGTTACAGACAAGACTCTCTTTGACGGCTAGGGCACATGGACCGCCCTCTAGTCTACTCATATATTCGTGTGTTTGTTTGTGTGTTTGTTTGTGTGTTTGTATGTGTACATCTCTCACTCATTATTGCCAAGGGTCACTTTCTAGGGTTTGTGGTGCATTATTGGATACGTGCTAGAGTCCGATTCGCACACGACAAAACCCTAGCTATAATTGAAAAAGGTGATTGTGCCAAAGTGAATTAGTTGATGTGGCATATGTCTCTTCTTCTTAGATAAGGTTTCGGTTTAAATTTTTTAAATGAAGAGAATTCATATTGGGAGAGTTGTACTCTCTATTGAGTCCGCCTGGCTCGAACTGGATTAATCAGGATATATTGAACTTTTGGATACTGGTGATATAGATCGGAAAAAAAAAAGGGTGCTCGTCGTAGTAGGCGTATAAGATCACACATTCTCAACTTGACAATATTAGCTCGGATTGAATTATTGTACATATGATTTTGTATGACCATTTATTCTATCTTCCTTTTATGTCTGTAAATCACTTTGCTGGTGTTGAAATATTAAGTAGGAGAGTAAGAATTCAAAGGACCATGCCACTGTTGACATATGTTATCCGTGTAGAGGAAAAATACGTACGTGATGTTCAGAAATCTAATAAATATTTACTGATTCAAATACAGTCAGGTTGATCTACCAAAAGGTTTAAACTCCCCCCCAGTTAGGAACTTTTCTAAATCCACACAAGAGTCGAACCCAACAGTTTACTTAATAAGAAAATGGGTCGAACCATTCCAACTAACTCATGTTCCAGGTACCCAGGTAAAAGTGATTTGTATTGGGTTAAGAGAGTTTCTAGACGAATGAGGTAAATTCATATATAGTTTATATAACCTTTGAATTGTATTGTGTGCAATGGATACACTATATAATACTGCTGACATAGTGCTGTAAATCGATAAGACTAGAAATAATGAATCATATTGATTTGTAATACTGCGTCAGTTGTGTCATGCGGTATATCCATTACATGCAAGACTTTCTCCGAAGGGTGATAATCGAACCTGTGATTTTTTCGGTGTAATGTTACTGTATCATAACCCAATTTTCCAAGAGAAGAAAAGTTGTCGCTTAGGCCCTCACCACGTGCTATAATAAATCACCATTAAGAGGATAAGCTTATGTAGTTAGTGGATATGGGCCATACTACTAACACGCCCCGCTCCCTCCAAACCCTAAAATGCTTCCCATGTTCTCCATGTGCATCTCCTGGCCCATCCCTTCCCCCCATCTAATCTAATCCATCTCTAATTGGGACCCTAATTAGGGCTTTAAATCATTCAATTTTCCCTCCATTTCTTCCTCTCTCCCTATACCTCTAGCTTTTTCATAAGAAAAAAAAAATGACAGCAGCAGTGACAATCCAACCATCCGATCAGATCATGTTCGAGCTTTTGCATTTAATCACGAGCATATCAGATAAATTGAATAACTGGTATTCAGCACTGCCCTATCAATGCAACACCACCAAAAGGTCTAGTATAAATTCAAGAAATCGATGTAAGCCCGAGGCCAGAACTCGAAGAATGCACTTCTACTAAATGTTTTGACACAGTACGCAGAAAAAATTCGAACCAAAAATATTAATGTCACCAAATCACATGAGAGTGAATTTTTTATATAGACCACTGTTCTTGATCGTCTTTATGCCTATATCTAATTAGCATTTTTTTCCCTCACCCAATTTTCTTAGAGAAAAGCATATCCCAAATCAGTTTTTTTTTCTCTCCTCAATTACAAAGAAAATGTATAGACACCTAATAGGGTTAGGAGGAAGATAGCAAAATGAGTACGGGGACTCCACCGACGATAAGTCAGATATGATCGAAGTAATGTCATTAAACCAAGCCGCGGTCGCAATTTTGAGTGTTTTTTTCCTCCTTTCTCATTCATCGATTTTGTTTGTGTCCCCATTTCGAGTGTTTTTCTCCCCCTCCTTTCTCATTCATCGATTTTGTTCGTGCCAGGTTCTTTGAGGACATATGGGGCAGATTGGTCTGCACACTTGGCAAATAAAGGCAGAATTCCAATGTGATCGACGGGAGTTGGGTCCAAAACGTTCATGTGCACGGTGACCTGTACACGTGCTCGTTTCATTGTCTTTTCCACCCAGCTAGCTTATCTATCTATCTTGCGTGTTCTATAGCATAATTATTCCCTTCCTTCTCGATTTATTTTTATATATACACACAATAATTTATCCCCTTTTTATTTCTTAATATTCAGAAACTTAACGAATTTTAACTAATTTGAATTTAAAAGAAAAGAAAATATTTCAATTATTAATTTTCTCTGATTACGAAACTCGGACATGAGAGTTTAATGAAAAATGTATTGAATACCGACAGCCAATCGTTTTTTCAATATCGTTTTCTTTGGCATTATTATCGCCACCTTCTCCTAAGGAAAAATACAGTCCACCTTTCTCGAGTATCCTCCTTTGTCACAACGCGCTGATGAAGGCCCACTCGGTGGACCGCTTGGGCCGCCGGCCTTGGCCCATCTCTCGTGGAATCTGACCCCACCTTAGATGCCTGCAGTCTTTGGATCAGCATCGTAAAAAAAAAAAAAAAAAAAGGAGGTCTAGCATAGTTCAAGAAACATATATTTTTCATAGTCCGGATCTAAAGAGCACAATTTCCCGCGGTTATTCTTGACAATTGCGAGAAGATATTCGAATCTGAGACCTCGAACTCATCGAATTGTATGAGAGTGCGTTGTGAGGGCAGCAAACCAACATTTTTGGCAATGTCGGTTTTCAAGGTTTTGTTACTTGTTGAGAAATAAATATCAGATCAAATAGTTTTTAAACTCGGAATATACGGGAATTAGAGTACCACTACCTATAAGTTTAGACATTTAAGTAGATATGATCCAAATCTCCTACAGGTCTAGTGGTAATTTACATGATATGAGAGTATAAGGAAGAGTTTCTTCTCTAATGGACTTGAAAGCAAAAGCAGCTGATCTACGACCACCCTCTCCCCTTTGGTCCTCTTTGTCTGTGTCCAAGTTCAGTGAAACTCGGGAATGAAGCAGATAGGTCTCAGTCGAAGGCATGAAGCGATGGGATTGAGAAGATATGGAAGAAGCGAGAAAACTACAAGCTAGCTAGCGCGTTCCGGCTTTCGAGCCGTAGCCTACGCTTGCTCCGAGCAGGGTCAATCTTAGATATAGAATTCATACCCGGCAATGTACGATCTACCTAGCGCCTTAGTTTATGTTGAATAGGCATAATAGCCCGACTTCCAGCTAATTGTCAAATAAAGCTATCCGTGCAGCTTGAAAGCATTCTTTGAAGCCGGTAAGGCAAGCCCAAGCCTAGCCTAAGCCAAAGCCTGCGTAGAGTACTTGACTTTTCCATGTAAGAAGTGTGAGTGTTAGCAGTAAGTGATTCTTTGGTGAGGACTACGAGCGATTCTCCCCCGCCCCTTGAGGGCAGCTCCTGACACTTGGTATCTGTTAAAGCCTAACGCTTGGTAGCTGCTAAAGATAGAATCTTCTCTTCAGTGTCTTACTCGTCTTCTAACTCCGAAAGCTAGTCGGTGCCCCTAGGGTGAGGGTCACTCACGCCTTACCGTGCAGGCTCACATCACATCAGACTCGAATGTAAAATTCGTGACCGAAAGAAAAATGTCCGGATCATTGCTAGTTTATCTAGTACAAAAGATAAAGCCCGGCTCCTATTAGTTGTAACCTAGACCTCCTTGGATCAATTTTCGTCCACTCAATTACAGAAGGAAAGTTACCAGCTCAAACTTAATTGTTGAGGACGGGTATCTAGAGCATGTAATACGCGTAATCCACGTTGCCATATGATAGCAGTAGTTGTCAAGGAATAAATTCATCGTTACATAGTTAGTAGATTAAAAGCCGGATTATACAAAGGAATCGAGGTACCGGAACCTTAATAATGTAAAACAACAAAATTTACTGATAGGAGGAAGCATATGAAGTCCCATAACCCTATGAGACACAGAGCCGGACGTCCATGGAATCTTCCTGATAAATCATCCATGACAGAGCATTGGAGGGTAAGATGGGGAAAGACCCTTTATCTACAAGCACTGTTGGCCCTCATCGGGCTGAACCAGTCAGGGGAAACATTTCATTCGATTTCTGCTGCTCACACGGGTGTCGGTCGATCCATCAATTGAAGGAGCCGTCTCGATCGATCGATCGACCGACTGTAATAATAGTTAGGCATCGATCCCTTCGAGTTGTCATTTACACCCGACCGGGTTGTCTAGGGAGACAGGAAGCGGACTAGCTATACAGACGTGGCGGTGTAATATCTTAGATACAACTTCACGTGGCACTCGTCTCGTTTGGGAATCCTATATATCGAACTGACGTGTTCGTGTGCTCTGGCTCACGGTCTATCGATGGCCACGTTTTTCTGAGGCATCCTCTTAAAAATTTCGACATTTTCAGGACGTGGAAAGAGGATCGTTGGTTTAAAAATGGTATGGAATATATATATATATACACGAGTAAAAGAATACAGAGGATGTATCTGTTTCTTTTGAACAAGGTATCGGATTCGAGTATCGTAAAATGAAGAAATTTACGGTTAAGAGAATTTTACTATTTAATAAGATCAATCTAATTTGAATTTGAATTAATCACAACTCAATGTGCGTCCGGATATCATTTGAAAAAGAGTACGTGTCGTCTCTTAGAACGTACGGGCTTGTCATTCCTTTGTATTGTTAATGTTTTCAAAACTATAATGGGCCGATGGGCCTCTCATGATCTCCAAATTAATACACAATTGGGCCTTTTGGCCCAGGCCCATGTGCACTCCATTGTGGGCTTCTGGAGCCCATCTGAGAAATACCACATTTCACCCTGTCTCGGCAACGCATTGAATTCACCGATCGCCTCATATTTGTCCCCGCAATCAACCCTATTCGTGCATGATTTGCAACTTCAACAAACATGCAGGGATGGATTCAGGTGTTGTACGGGCCACAAAACTCGATAATATTTCACTAAATTTTGTTTATTCTATTAAATTATCTTTTTTTCGCTCTCTTAAACTCATCTTCTTGCTCTTTTATTGAGTTACGGTCCGTCGAGACAAATTTTCTAGACCTGTCCTTACGAACACGTTCGTTCAGAATGAAGGAAGGAGAAGGGTAACTTAATTATCATATATTTTTTAAAGTCTTTGTATAAAAGACCGACCCGAGCCAGGAGGATGAGAGATTTGAATTATCGACACCGACTAACGGCACCGACAGTTTCGTAAACTGTTGTGGATAAGGGATATCCCCAGGTCAAAAAAGCTGCTTGAAAACTTGTAACCTAGTGACAGTTTGTTAGTTATGTTAGTTGGCGGCGACTGCTAGGTTCTTCTAGCCTTTGGGACCTTTTGCCCTTTGAACCTTCTTTCCACTCTCATTGCAGTGATTGGACCGACCTTACAGAAGCCCGTTGTGATCTTTTAAATTTTACAATTTCACGAAAATAATGGAAGTTCTAAGGAAATACCAAACAAAAAAAAAAAAGAGGTGGAACTTTACCAATAGAAAAAACTTATATTGTAATATATTTATCTCCTTAATGGATCGACCCGACTCTAAACTAAGTTGAACAGTTGTTGAGAGGATTCATGGATATTAGTTGTACATGCCCAAGAAGGGAAATTCTATGGGTTCGAGTGCATGACCGTTAAAAACCTATCCCTGTCATTTTCACGAGAAGTGGAAAGCGGACACTCGATTCTCATCTAATGGCGAGCAGGGAGAGGTGTGATCGGACGGTTCAAAATACAGAAATTACGTACCTCAGAATATCATCCTTCTTGGAAGGTCTGTATGAGAAGATCATCTTTCTCGGTTGAAAAAAGTTCGATAATCAGTAGGAAGAAGTATTATAAAAGAATTTCTCTCTCTAAAACAGCAGTAGTAAATCGAAAAATTGCTTATATATCAAAGACTCCCTTCTCTTAGAAGTCGAAAGAGCAAAACTCTCACCGACTCTTTTACCTCACGGTGGGTCGACCGGTCGAGAAACGAGGAAAGACTTTCATTCCATCTAAACACGGTCAACGATATCGTGCAGTGGTTATGGAAGGTTAGTTAAGAAGGTGTCTTGTTGCTGTAAAATGAAAGGGATCTTTTATCTACTCAGCAAAAAATTAAAAAAGGGGTCTTTTATCAACTTAGGGTCGGTTTAATGGTTTTCACACTAGACTTCTAAATGAGTGATCTTAGGATCAATCCTAGGTTGACAGGGTTGACAGAAACTTTTTCAAAGATTCCAATCTGATCGCGGATTAATCTCAATGTGTGTTTCGATTGATTCGGAGATTGTTGCGTGATTAAAAAAAAATGAAAAAGATCTTTTAAATATAAAGCGGCCTGATGTGACGACCTAGAGGCCGTGTTGACCGTGACCCAATGCTCTCTTCTCTGCCTACACGTTAGCTGCCCAACTGGTGCAAATCCAATGACAGTAGATTGTAACGTGCCATGCTCTACTACTACGTTTTGTTAGATATAATTCGGCACACCTTTTTTTTAAATAAAATTTTAAATTTAAATTTTATGAATGAAAAAAATTTATGATTGTGAAAGCATCACCCCTTAATTGTAGGAAAGATGTTTTAGATAGTCCTACCTCACATTAATGCGATAATGAGAAAAAATTAATTAAATTACTTGAATTCACAGTAATTAAGACAACTGCTTGGATGATTAATACTAAATTACTTGTTTGTTGCAATCTAGTTGGTATTATTTTTCTTACACCACGTGGAGAGATGAGACCACTTAGGAATTTTCCTCTTAGTAGGGCCGGCCCAACTTGTACTTGGATCGGTCGGGGTTGTTTAGACTTCTGCACATCATGCGATATATATCAAAGCAAGAAGATCGTAAATCTAGTTGTATGCGAGAGAGAGAAATTAAGACGAAAATGGAGTCATGTAAAACTGTATCTTAAATTCGAGATATATGATCTTTGAGTCGATATCTTTTACCACTGCACCGAATGCTTATTCTTTGCAATTAGCACTTATTTGTCGGTGTTTGGATGATCTTAGTGATGCAGTGCAGCGGTTAAACTGACAGTTAAAAAGGAAATTACTGTCAACTCTCTCGTGACAAATACTGACGTGACTTATCAACTCTGTCTTTAATTAATTACAAATCCCATGCACCCAATAACATGTTAACACCGTAAATGAATAAACAAATTTTTTTGAAAAAAAAATTGTCGGCTGGAAGAGCGGCTGCATGCCTGGCACTTGGCCATGCATTGCATGCATGTGCATGGGTGCGTGGCGTGGTCCATCAATCGTCTCTTTCTCGACAATCAATAACATCCATGAACGTGCACCGTGACATGAGAAACAGGGAAACAATGGCTATTATCAAAAAACTTTATTTTCGAGAATCGAATTCAAATACTCCTAATCTTTTAATAAGGAAGATGTATCGTGTTAAACCCCTTCTGAGCTCTTCATTTTTTTTCGGTATTTACATGTGTCCAATTAGTCACAAGCAGTCGGGGTTCGAGCAGAGTCAATCTCCACCCGTTCCCACCAAAAAAAAAAAAAAACACTTCCTGCATTGTGAATTGCATCTATTAATATAAAATTTGAACCGAGACTTAACTTTAAGAAAACGGACGTGGAATCACTTAGCTCAACTTATCTCAACAATTTTTTTGACACCCTTTGACTGGGTAAAGGTGATTGGTCGGTGGTCTAAAGTGCAAGATGATGGCATATCATTTACAGTTAAAGTCGATGTTTGAGCTGATCTTTTTCTTCTTTTTTTTCTTTAAAAAAATATATATTAAACAATTGAGACTATACGTGAGCCCTGTTACAAAGACATATTTGGAGAAATTTTCCCTATTATCGATCTAATAATAAAAATAACCAGAGAGCACGATAAATAATAACTAATTTTATACTTTTATTAATTACACTATATAAATACAGACTAAATTACATAGAACAAATATGATTTTTTTTTGGACCATGTACGAGAAACAACTGGAAAAAGAACAAACTGATTAAAAAAAAAACTGGCAAAAGAACAGACAGCGGGACAGTTTAAAACCGGAAATCCACGTCAGACACCCCTCCGGTTTCTTCAACCCACGGAAGATCGACGGTGAGCTTGCCGTCCGACGACCAGCAGAACATCGCATCGGCACCGTTCACTGAGCAGGCCCTGGGGGGCCCACTCGAGTAAGCCAACATCTCGCCACCGCCCTTCACCCTGATCCTGACGCTGACGTCACCGTGTTCCACTCTCCGGATCGCCCCTCCACCGTTGAACATGTTGGTGAGCCCGATCGGGGCGAACTTGGTTGAGCCAGGGCCCACGGCCGTGACCGGGACTAAGGTGAAGATCTCGAACGAGGAGGGCTCAACCGTGATCGGGGTTGGGTCGGAGTCAATACTGGCGAGGAAGAGCCGCTCCGCCCGGTTCATGTAGATGGCGTATTCTTCGGCCAAGCCCATTGGGGCCGACCCAGGTGTCTGGTCCCACTCAATGTCGGTGACATGGACCGAGCCGGACACGGGCTTGTAGCACTCGGAGTAGCCCCTGATCCGGTGCTCTTTCGGGTCCCACCCGGCTCCTTGGCAGTTGAATGCCCCGATAACACCTCCAAACTGCACGAGCATATAGTTAAATTATCATAGTTGTCATTATCGTCAGTTGTCCAGGGCTTTACTTGCAATGAATCTACTCAGAATATTCCCAAGATTCGGAAAAAAATATGTAAAAATTAAAATTAAAACCAAGCGTGCAAGAAATGAATTTCTTATTTAACATTAAGAGGAGGATTGACAAAATATATTCCCGATTCTATATTGCTTTTATTCCTCTTTTTTATATCTCATTTTGTGACACATATATATATATATATATATATCACAAGATATTTAAAATTAAAAAAATTAATTTGAGCCTTTTGCAATAAAATTCTTCAAATTATATATTTTTTTTATTTTCAAGAATCGAACCCGACATTTCATTTTAGATTTATGGATCTTCTTTAAAATCGAAAAGAAAATTGAGGGATGGCAAAAATCACCTTGTTTACGTTCCAAATCTTCAAGACAGTCTTCATGTCGAAGAGGGGGTTCTTGAAGAGGCAGTCCCGGGTAGGGAGAGCGAAGTGCTCGCACTTGGGGATGGTGCCGTCGGGGAAAACCAGCTTCCTGATCAGCCCAAAGTCGTGGCCGCCGACCGAATCGCTGACGTAGATCGGACCGCCACAGATGGCCCGAGATCCGGCATGGAACTCGGCGCAGAGGTGGTCCGACTGGAACATGTCCCAGTCGGGTTGGATAATCTGCCCCATCCACATACTGTTATATGCGCAGTGGATCATGTGCACGCCTTGCAGCCAGTACACTCCCATCGGGTCCCCGTTCGGGTCTTGGAACCAGAAATCATCACCTAATAGCATCAAGAAAAGCATCATTCCGATATATTATTGAAGAAATGGTTAGTTTAACTGATGAAACCTATACGCGCTTTGACAAAAATTTTTTAATTTTAAACTCGTAAAAATGGTTGTACAACCCAAAATAAACGAAACCCTAAAAGAGGCAAAGAATAAGAATTGCGAAACAGCCTTAAGTACATGAGAATTACAAATTGCCACTAAACTTATGACATCTTGCAAAAAGTGTTGTTTTACCCAATAAACGATGGAATTAGACTAAAATCACGTCGCGCCGAGAACTGGCGTGTTGCTGATAAGGTCGTTTTTGTCCGAGAAACGGTCTTGTGTAGTTGAAAACGGACATCAGTTAACTTTTCTGGTTAAACAGACATGTTTTCTAGGACCTTTTTGACTTGTGGGTATTCATTTGGGCCATAGCATGAAGCATATAGACGCGTGCGTACCGACTCTTCCCATGGAAATCTGCCGGGTTCCGAGGAGAAAAAAGTCATTGCACTGCTGCATGCTGGAGATGAGCCCGCTTCCCTGGAAGTTCTTCGACAGGGAGCTCGTCAGCCCCTTGTAATACGCCTTTGCAAGCTCCACTCTTCCACCATACTCTTCACAAACATATTCGAGGTCCTGTTCCGAAATCAATGCCGATGTAAAATTACGCGAATAAACGCACGAACAAGTACTAAATCCGAAACCGGTCGATCGGAAGAAAGTGGGCATATATATGCTTACGTGAATGACATCGACTTTCACCCCGGTGATACCGGCCTTAGCGAGATAAGAGTGCATAGAGTCATAGAAGTCATCGGCTTGGCTCGGGTCTACCAGCCCGATCCCTCCTTCGACAATTTTCACGACTGCAAGATCAGTCATCGTCCCATCGAGCCCGGGAGATAGCGTACATGGGACAACCCTCGAGTCAAGGTGGGTCGAACCGGGCCTCACCCCGCCCCAAGCGCCACAGAGGGCGTGCCACACATAGATGTCATCCAGGCCCTTGAAGCTAGCCCTCAAGTCCCTTGTGAAGGCCTTCATACCGGAATTCTCCGCCTTGCATGAGCCTCCATCGGTCGGGCCCGGGATCTCTTCCCCCCCGAACATGGCATCGAGTTCGCTCTTCAGCTTTGCAATCCTCGCCTCAAACCGGGACAGGTCGGTCACTCCAGAGAGAGCCGCCCTGTCCCTGTCCTTCTCGGCATGCTCCACCTCAATAGCCTTGGCAATGAGCATCTTGGGCCTCTTCGGGTCGAAGGAAGGAGCGTTCGGCCCCAGCATCGACCCGCCCTTGTACTTCCGGAACTTCTCGCACTCCTCGAACCGGTACAGCCGGGCGGTCATCTGGGTCCCGCCGAGGACAAGGTTCTTCGCATCCCGAGTTGGATCTTGCCCGTCGAAATTGATACTCTGCCACCCGTCATCGATTATCAAGAACCTCGGGCTGACTCCACCACCGGCAAAGTCCTTGACCCCATGCCAGACTCCGAAGGGGTCGACCGTCAGGTAAAATGCATCCCAAGTGCACCAACCGAACTTATTCACTATTGTGGGTACGGTCTTTTCCTCCAGGAGCCTAAAGGTGTTGAGATGGACCCTTATGGCACTATAAGCCTCCTTCATCAACTGGTACGGATTCTCGCTCACATGGACATAGACGATAGCCCCGAAGGATGAGGCCTTCACTTGGCCCGACCCGCTCTCGGCGCATATCATGACATGCCCATCAGTCCCGGGCTGCAAGGCAGACCGAAAGCTACCCTCGATGATGGGCACGATCACGACGTACGATCCAGTCTCGGGAACGTTCACGAGCAACCACTGGGTCTCCAACTGGAGGTCCGACCCCGAACTCCCCACCCACATGGTCGACCACCATGTCTTGAACCTAAACACGCTCACGAACTCCCGGCCCTTGAGCTTCCCTAGGGAGGCGATCAAACGATGGGAAGGTTCCTCCATGTCAAACCCGAGGAACCCGCCCCTGTAGGACCCGGACTCGACCCGGTGGATAACATGAGCCGGGGCATCAGATGAAATGGGGATTTCTGTGAAAGGAGTGAACGAGACATTGCCCGGGACCTCGGAGAGGATCGGCACGCCCCGCACACGTAATTTCCTACCCGATAAACGGAAGAGGTTCTCGGGGCTCTTCGATCGAAGAAGTCTGAGGGGGGTGCCTGCTTTTTCATTTGGCGGTGCCATGAGAACAGGCGAAAACGGAGAGGATAAGTGCTCCTGCAGATAGCGATGAGTCCAACAGCAAGATAAGTGGATAAACTGGGTCGAGAGTTAACAAGACTCGAACCTAAGAGTTTATCTGTATTACAGGAAACACACAGCTATGGTGATAGTATGGAAACTGAACGTCAGAAGTCTTTCGAGTTTTGTGTTAATTAAGGATTGAATCCGACAGGTTTAATGATGACCAGAAAGGAGAATGATTTCGGAAGTCGAGTTCACAAAGAGTTCTATGATTGCAGATATGAAGGGAAAGGCTGATCGTATGCCCATATTTATAGAAGAACATTTTGTTTTAAAAAAAAAAAAAACAAGAAGAAGAATCTGGTGGCAAAGGAAATTATTTTAAAAAAAAATAAAAAGACAAGAAATGGAAAGAAAATAGAATCGAGCAAAGGAGTTTATATGTTATTTTATCCTCCATGACATCAAATTAAGAAGTTCTGAATCAAATTTTACGAACTAAACTCCCATTTTCACTTTTCTATTTAATTTTTACTAGTTGTACCTCTATGTTAAATATTTTGTATTTGAAAAAGGCAACAGCTTTGTCATCAACCTTTGCTTCTCTTTCCCCTATCATCTCAATTTTTTTTCTATAGATTTCATCCTCAAACTTATCCAACAAGTGTGTGCTTTCAGTTCTTTTCATTATTTTATCATTCAAAGCATGTTGATTTATAAATACGATTAAAAAAAAAGTGACCCTTTCTCGTGAATTGAAATTGTTGTTATCTGATCAAGATAGACCAGTATAATTAGCATATCTCTCACCGTGATACCTAAAGGTCCTGAGTTTGATCTCACGTGTGATACTACTCAGGCCCCTTTCATCCCATCTTTCTTTTACTCCTTCTAGTCTCACGTCCCTCCCTGTAGACCGAAAGAAATTGTTGTTCCCTGATTTATCTTATTTTGGTTTGATTTGTAAAGTCATTTGACCTACTCATACATCACCTACCCTAGTAGTTGCCTATTCCACTAATTCATCAATTTCTTTAATTGACACTATCGACCGTATGCAACTTTTTTTTTTCAATTTATTTTATATTTTAAATTTCTTTTCTATGCCCTTTATTGCCTTTTATATTTTCTTAAACAATTGAATATAATTTGTAAAATGGAAAAAAAAAATGGAGCAGCAGATAGTTCAAGATAAGGTGAATTTGGGCGGTTTGTGGGGTGATCGGTGCTTTGATCAGCCTTTTGGTGCTTCACAACGTGCTCAGTCCGCTCCGCTTCTTCCTTTTTGAAGCGACCGAGAAAAGTTGGCTAGGAAAAAACCAACCGTCGACCGACCAGCTTGCCGGTTGACAGCGACAGATTAGGCTGCTCGAACACCACGTATAAAAGAAGACAAAGAAGCGGTTGTAATTTAAGATTTAAAAGTTAAGGTTACTTGGGATCCACGAAATCGAAATGAATAAAATGAAACGAACAAAAAATAATAATAATTCTCATGCTCAAATTGACAGGGTTGGTGTTTGTGCTAATTGTTCAGTTCGTTTGATATGTAATGGTGTTGAATAGGTCGCCACTGCTACTGTTTTCCTTATCAAAGACAAAAAAAAAGGGTACAATTTGCTAAGATCTCGATGTAACCGATGCAACTCTATTTGGTTCAAAGCCGATTAATTTGTTCGGTTTATACTGTTGCCAATTCACACTAAGTCGGCTCGGCCCACCAGATGTTAAAGCTCTCGCAACATGAACTTTCTCCTTTCACAGGACTCCAACACCGAGACTTTACTTAAAGGAGACAGATGTCGAATCATCTCAACGAACCCGTGTCGGAAAAACCAAGTAATTTAGCATCAAGGAGCAATTGAAGAGAGCCCGAGAGCTCGGAGCCCATCAACAAAGGTCTCAATGCTCATAGGAAGAGATGGGCCCAAAAGGGCCATGAAGCC
Organism: Lagerstroemia speciosa; assembly: GCA_037672795.1. Lineage (NCBI taxonomy): Eukaryota > Viridiplantae > Streptophyta > Magnoliopsida > Myrtales > Lythraceae > Lagerstroemia > Lagerstroemia speciosa. The sequence continues at coordinate 2,474,512 of CM075301.1, forward strand.
CATGGAACATTAAGCCCAATCCAGGAAGGGAAATTTTCAACAATTATATAATAAATATATTTGTTTTTATTAAATTTGATTTAAAAGTATTTGAACGTATTTATAAAATTTGAAAATACATAAAAAGAATATCCCTAAACCCTTATAAATGTGTTATCTCGTGATTTTTAGGTACATAATTTTCTGTTCTTCCAAAATCATCCTGACTCGAGTTCTAATCAAATCATTTATCGTTCATCATAGCAAAGAGCCTCGCCTCTTCCCTCCAACTAGCTCAAATAATCATGAATTAAATTTTATTTTCTACTACAAACTATTTTTTTGATAGATCGAGTAAGAGCTCTGTCTTTTATTCACCGTCTACCGTATTGTACGTTTCTCGTTAAAAAAGCACTAACACCGTTAATGGAACCGCTAAATTGAGTTAAAAAGTCCATTTTATCCTAATCTTCTGTAATAAAATACCTTTTTTCTACTTTTAGATCTTATTTTGGAATGAAAATGAGAAGAGTTTAGGACTTCAACTCCAACTCGAACTCCAAGTTCTCCCACCTGTATTGACTTATCTCCTTGATTTTTATGAACCATAATTTTCAAAATATTAAATTTAATATGAAAATAACAAGTTAAATAAAATAAATATGAGCAAATTTAATATTTATGTTACTTTCGTCTGGTACTTCATCCGCCTGATAATTACAGCGAAAGTCTTATATATTTGTCTTTTATAGTGGTTCAGTCATATAAGTTTGAAAATAATTAATTCAATTACCCTTTCGTCCAAATCATCATTGTTTTACAGAATTGTTTTACAGATATGGACTTCACGCTATTAACAGTTCCGTTAATGGAACAGTGACGGTTCAGACTGAAAGTATAACGAAACTAATCTTATAGGATTAAATTAGAAATTTTCAAACTTATAAGACTCACCTATTAAAAACGATGAACATATAGTAGTTCTAGTATTATTTTGCCAAATTAAAACCAAATCTCCTTTCCTGCGATAGGTCTGGTAATTTTTTACACGACACGATAACCCGATACGACACAAAGTTAAAGGAGTTCGGGTTAAACCTAAACATGTTTCGTGTCTGAACAAGTTGACTCATGTAACATGTCTACATAAATGTGTTAACTCGGGTTGAACCCATATCAAATCCATTAACCCATTTAAACATATTAAGTTATATTACACATGTTTAGTTATACGGGTTAAACGTGTTAAATGTGTCATATCGTATCAACCACCCGATTTTAAACATGTCATGTTTGAAATTTTCGACCCGTTTATTAAACTGGTCGTATGCGGATTGCTATATTTTTCACACGAACCTATTTAGATCCTACACGTTTAAATACGACACGACACTTATTGCTACGTTACGTGGCTGTCTCTGGCTTGGCTCGGTGGCAGCTGCTCCCCAGTGGCACTCGCCTCGATGGCAGATGCCTTGAGCTTCAAGTTTAAGGGACCCAGGACGCGCCAGGAGCTGGTGGGGGTTGTTGGTCGCGGGGCTCAAGATTGGTTGACTTTGGGACCATGCCTTTGGCGAATTCCTTCCGCTCGTAGAGGGCATTTCGGTCGAACTCAGTATCAAATTGACAATAGAATTGACACTGTGATTTTTTTCAATGAATTTTTTATTCGTATTTATTTTATTTAACTTATTAGTACATCAAAATATTTATATTTAATGGTTTTCATTTATTACAATGAATTTTATTCTATCATTTTTATCAAATTTAATATATGTTAAAAATCAGTCCAAAAAAATATTGAAGAAAAGTCGGCATGGTTGCGGGAATTTGGAACTAGAGTTGAGGTCCCGACCTCTCCCGATTTTTCAATCCTGAAATTAAGATCTAAGAAGAGAATACCGTAGTTTGTTAAAGAAGATAGGGTAAAACGGACATTTTAACTTAATTTAACACTTTCATTGACGGCGTTGGCATTTTTAATCGCAAACATCCGATGTGGTAAGCAGTTAACAAAAGACAAAATTCTCCTCTAATTTATATATAAAAAATAGTTCGTGATAGAAAATAAAATTAAAAAAAAATTAGGCCAAAAAATTCAGGTCCAGGATGCAACATTTGACTGAAACAAGAGAACATGTCATACAACAAGCCCGAATTCTGGAGTGCATACTCCCTTCTGGTCGATGCGAATTGCTTGTTCAATGGCGATCACGTCCATTTCTGAAAAACGACTATTTACAAGGCGGCACACTATAAACAAGATTCAAGATAAATGCTACAGACAACAACTACAAGGGAAGCATTTGGAGGTTAGAGATCTCGACGGGAGCCGCCCCTCCGGCCATCTTCGGGGAACTCCGATCATCCTGAAGGACGAGAACCTTAAGGGTACCCGACTCCCTCAACCAAGCAGCCACTACAGACCCGGTCGATATGAACCTGCCTAAGTTGCACTTTGCCAAGCGGAACGGAGCACCCATTCCTGTTAAGAGCGCCTCCACAGAGCGCCTGAGGGCACCATCTCCTACCACCTTGCTGTGTCTGCCCCATCCAGTCAAAATGCTGACAAGCACAAGAACAACTTTAGAAATAGCAACCTAGATCATGACAGACGAGAACATGAGTTTTCACACTCCTGCACATTTTCAGGACAGTTACAGTTTTTCAGTTTTCCAAAGGGAAGACTGCATCTGAAGTCTTTTTTCACATGCCAATGATTTTCCTGGAGGCAGAGAACTGGGATGGTTTAGTTCTGAAGAGGTTGAAGTCCCAGTTTTCCCTTTATCTGGGGTTCTGCTATCGGAAAACACAGGATAAATGGGCCATAATTTATCTTACAACGTTCGACAATCCAATACACATTAAAGAAGATCAAATCACGTTATTCCACAATCCTCCACATTATGAACTAAAGCTTTGCAATTCTCCTCAAACTGAAAGACCAAGTTTACGCACAAAATATTTGCTCACCTTAGAAGTTTAGGAAGCTCATGTCCTTCAAAGACAATGGAGCGGATGTTTAGTAACCAAGCATGCACCATTGCCCGGGCAGCTCCTGAAGACATGAGGTGCAAATCTAAGCACGAGTCAGACCACACATTCTCCCACACATGCCGATGCCTGCCTTCAAGCACAACCAACTGAGCGCCTCTTTTCTGGATCAAGTAGTACCAGAGAGAAAGGTTAATGCCTGTAATAGGGAATTGCCTCTAATTTTCTTTTTCTCATTGTAATTTGTTTCCCAACTTCTCAAAAAGAACCTGCTTTAGTTGTCTCCATCATTGAACGCATGTGGCAGAAAGTTTTTGAAACTGATTTCTTCCAGCAAAATTCCCTCAATTTCAGCAGAGACCATATTATTGTGATTAGAACTCAGCTCTTCACAGAACAACTTTTTTAGAATCATTTCGCCAACAGAAATCTCCAGAAAATTTCATGAGTCTCAGTTTATGGAAGCAAAGAAAAGATGCCTTGGGCTTTTTGAGCTCTGAACAACACAAATAAATACATATATATAAATATATCTGATGAATAGGATAACAAAAATATTGGTTATTGCAAAAGGCGCCCAGAATGATGAAGTATTCGAGTAAAGAATTCTTATTGGTTGGGTGACATCTGCTACCACCAACCTGACCAAAGTGCCAAAGCATATCAGTGAGGGCGTTATAAAAGGCAGAAGCGGTAGAAGAGTCCATCTGCCTCACTTCATCAAACAGAGACTGTGCCTGAAGCCAAACCTTCTCCCTATTACCCATGAGAAGCCCATGGGCAACTCCATAGACTTGATTATCGAACAATCTAAGCTGCTCCAATAACATGGAAGCATCCTCGAAGGAATCACATCGGCTGCATACAAAGGCAAAGTAAAAACCAATCTCATGGCATATTGTTAATATACTACAACAGCCAACATACCAAGTACAGTGATAAAAAAAGTTGTACCTGCAAGCATTTAAAATGGCTGAAAAAGTGACAACATTGGGTTTAATTTCCAACTCGTGCATCTTCTGGAATATTCCCAGGATGCAAAGAATATCTTGCCTGCTGCCACTATCTTTCTTAGATTGGCCATCTTTCTCAACTGCAAGTTGCCTGAATATCTTCATGATATGGTTACCTTCCCGATCTATGACTGGCTTACTTTCAGTGGGAACCTTGATGAGTACCGAACATGAAGAAGACCCGATTCCCACATCATTAATATTATCAGCAGGGGCAGATGATTCATCAGTCAGGCACCGACCAAAGGCATCAATAATAGAGTTATATGTGACGACATTGGGTCTAATGCCCTCCTTTGTCATCTCATCAAGTAAGGAAACAGCAGACTCCACGAGTCTGTTCTTGCAGAGAGCATCTATGACGGCACTGTACAGGACAACATCAGGCTTCAGGCCGGCCTGCTTAAATTCACAGAAGACCTCCACTGCCTCTCTGTAGAGACCTCCTTTCGAATAAACATCAATTAGAGTTGAGTATGTCAATACATTGGGGGTTACTTTCTCAACTTTCATCTCCTTAAACACTCTCCTCACTTCATCAAACTTCCCCTGCTTCCCAAAGCCACCTAGGAGTGCGTTATAAGTCACCACATCTTTCTTAATCCCCGAATCCTCCATCTCCTTACAAATATAGAGGGCCTCCTCAAACCTCCCAAGCTTTGCATATAACGAGAGGAGAGTATTATATGAGACTCGATCCAAACTGATGCCCAAAAACTTCATCTCATTAAATAAGTTCAAGGCATCACCATATCTTCCTGCTTTGGCATACCCATCCACCATTGTACTATAAGTCACAACATTAGGCAATATATTCTTGGCAGGCATTTGGGACATAATTTCGGAGGCTAAGTCCATCTGCCCACCTTTGCAAACAGCATCAAGGAGAGTATTATATGTAAAAATATCCTGATCAATCCCTCTGTCGACCATTTCACTAAACAAACCTTTTGCCGCCTCCCATTGACCTCCCCGACTGCAAACTGCAAGCAGCGAGTTGTAGGTTATGCGATCGGGTTGAACTCCGCTTTTTAGCATCTCATCGAAGATCTCCAGCACCTGGTTGAACTCCATCCCCCCTTTACCACATGCATCGATCACAGCATTGTAAGTGACCAAATTGGGCCTCAGCCCGCGAGCTTTCATCAAATCAAAAATCTTTACTGCATCATGACAATACCCGCTACGCCCATAAGCACTAATTAAGGCTGAATAAGCATACACGGTGTTCCCATACCCTCCAGCAACAGCGGTGTCAAACACACTCTTTGCGAGGTCAACCTTACCAAGCCTACCAAGAATACTAATCATAGCACTGGCTAATTTGCCCTGCTCGTTCTTCCTCCTCTCCCTCCTTACCGCGAACTCAAAGCAACGAATGGCTTTCAAGTATTCACCCCGATTACCAAACTCCCTAAGCAGGAATGTGTAATCGTCGGATCCGCAGAGCCTAGACTCGAAACTGAGGAGCACGCTCTCTAGCCCAAGATCATCCTTGCCGTACTGAACGGCGTCGTGGAGAGCCTCCTCGGCGGCGCTGGTGTGGCGGGTCCCTGCGTTGGGCTTGGGGCGGCCAAGGTGGATCTTTGAGACGAAGCGGGTGGAGCGGCGCCCCGAGAAATCCGCACCGAGATCGGATTTAGGGGGAGGGAGCCGGGAGAGGGAGGAGAACGCAGGGACCTGGTGAGCGCTGGCGGCGGCGGCTGCAGGAGACTTGGTGAGCGAGACCTTCGGTGGGTGGGCTTGCGGGTGGTGGGGTGGGTGGCTCTGACGGGGATTCTTGAGGTGGCTCTGGGGATAAGGGTGGTTCTGGTAGGGTTTTGTGGCCGTGATAGAGCAGTGCGGCGGGGTCGACGACGCCATTGAATGGTTGAGTAACCAGCGCGTATTTTACACAAGGAGGAAGAGGAGAAACCTGGATGAGGGCTGGGGGCTACAGAGGGCTTAGGCAGGGCTTCGATGGAGAGGACGGGGAAGAAGGCGGAGCGCCATTGGATATGGCGGAGATTATAGAGAGAGAAAGAGATAATGCTTTCACAGACCGGACACGGAGACGACTCACTCAGCTTCTTGTTGCTAGCCCAGCTGCTGCTGCCTGCTGAGTCCCACTACTTATTTTTCAGACATTGGATTTTACGCCACGACCCATTTTCCCTTTCTTTTTTTTCTTTTTTTAAATTTCATAAAATGGTACATTAATTTTATTAAAATTTTTATATTGGTACACAATGACTTCTTTATCAAGTTTTTGACTAAAATAGTCCTCTTTTTTTAAAAAATTATTCTATTAGTCTTTCCAAAAATATTTTCCATTCTAATCTTTTAAGTATTATAAGATAGAAAATTACTGACGTGGAAAAAAAAGGTGTTGACTTTGCAAGATTGCCATTTAATTTCTTATATTTTCTAACCTTGTGTCTTCGAGGAAGTTCTTAAGTGATCATACCTCATCACGTAACGTAATAAAATATTAATTAAAATGTGAGTATTAATCACTTCACTAATTACCATAATTTAACCAATCAAAATAATTTGACTGGTTCTTACCCATCATATCAATATGAGGTAAGAGCGTCTAAGATTTTTCATTCTTCGACTCATTTATATGCACTCAGCTACAAATCTGTACAAATATGTTAATCAAATCTTGCTGCAATTCACTCATTATTATATATTTGCTTGATTCTATTCGATAACTCTCGTAAATCTAACGTGTATAACCGAGAACATATTTTCGGATTTTCATAAATTTAATTAAAGTTTTAAGATTTGAAAAACTTATAATTTCCTTTTTAATTTACAAAAATCTTTGGAATAAGTATGGATTATCCTCCAATTACCTCTCATGATGGTCAAATAAATTCTCTCTTCGGGACCTCATTTTTTGGGTTATTTGCGTTTCAGTCCTTGTACAATATGTACTTGCTAGTTTGCTCCCGGCACACGGATTGAAGCGTGTCAGAATATTCTGTGTTATAATATTTGCATCATACTCTGTTAAATTAAAAATTGGTGCCTATCATAAAATTCCCAGGCGCGATATGGGAATACGTTCCGTTTTCCTTTTCATCATATTAATAATTCCAAAAATAGTGCGGTTATTTGAATACATTTTAGGATAAATTGTCCGCCGCGTCACGTGATATAGGGGTGCAAACGGACAATCCGGGCTGATTTTTTTTCGAAAATCATCGGGGTCCCGGTTGTTTTTGCTCCAGTTTTTTCACGTTAAAAAATCGTATCGAGAACCGTTTATAGATTATAAAAATCACCCACTTCGGGTTCCTTTTTTAGGATGGTTTTTTCGGTTTCGATTTTTATTATATTAATATATTAAATACAAAAATAATAAAATAAAATTTATTATAATAAATGAGAAAAACTAATTATAAATGTTTTAGTGTATTAAAAAGAGAAAATACATAAATATGAATAAATATTTAAGTTTAAAAATATCAAATATATTATTTGTATTATCAAAATCTAATAATAAAATAATTTATCACACATATAAATTTAACATAATTTCCGATTCAGTTTCAGGCCTCGTCGGGTTTTTTGGGTCGGGGCCATAATTTCCCCGTTCAGTTTTTTCACTTTAAAAAATTCTTTGAATTTATCTCAGGACCAATAAATCGGATTTTTCCATTCTGGGTTGGTCTTTTTTTGGTTTTTTTTGTTTCCGATTTTTATCTTACACCCCTAACTTGATACGACGAAATTTTCTATATTATCATAAAATTTAATAACATTGAAAATTGTAAAGTAATTTATTTATTTGTTTTCCACATTGACATTCCACTACACCATCAAATTGTAACTTTAAAATCTGATGTGACGTGCTAACGTGATTTCTCCCCCCCCCCCCCCCCCCCCCCCCCCCGTCCTCTCTTACCATTCATTAACCTAAATTCAAACACGCGTAAGTCAAACAAAAAGACTACTTTGGACATGCAAAAAGACGTGAATACTCGGAAAAGAAAAGGATGCGAAACAGTGAAAGGTCGAGGGACTAGTCTGCCTAATTCCTTTTCTTTTTCCTGTTCCCCATTTTTATTTATTTATTTTTAGTGGTTTATTTCAAGATTATTTATTCAAAAAAGTACGAACTATCTAATAATTCTTCAATTTATAATAAATCATTTTTTACCCAGAAAATTACGAATTATGTTATATTTTTTCTCACCTATGACGTTGTTAATTTTGAAAATTAATTACTAATTTATACTGCTAATTTTATTAACTGTGCAAATAGAGTTTGACGTGGTATCACACGTGGTATCCATCTGACCATAAACATAGAGAACATTCGTTTGCATAGAGGTGAGGTGCTAAATATTAACTAAATTAGTTCCTATTGGACTTAAAAATTAAATTTTGAAAATTTGAGAGTTAAATAAAATAAATGCTTGGGGAAGTAAGTAAATATATTTGAGAATAGAAAAGAGTAGGTTGCCAAAAGTTAAAATTTTGGTTGTTATATATATATAATTTAATGGCACAAACCCTTTCCTTGTTCTAAGATATTATTTTTCGAAAAATGAAAAAATAATTTAAGGGGTGTTTTATTTGTAATACGGAATTAGAATCAGACGAAATGGAAAACAGAATGATAATTTTTAATTTTTAATTGATTTAATTCGAAATAAAAATCCGATTTACTTTGTGATTATTTAGTTAATATTTTAGATATTTGAAATAAAAAAAAAGTCAAAACGGTTTGCCAAATATGCATAAAATAAACTGAATAAATAAAGGAAAATGATCAAATGAAAAAAAAAATCTATTAAGAATCCAACAAACTATATTATTACAATTTATAAGCAAAATTCTTCTCGTGATTTGATTCATATGAGGCTTTTTGGGGAAATCTCTGTATGGTTTTGAAGGATCTATTCTTTTCGATTTCCTAGTTTTACGAGAGGAATTGGATTTTGCAGAGATAAAATCCGTCGAATACAAGAACTGGAATGGACTTTTCCCTGATAAATAAATTCAAACAAAATCAACGATTTCATGATCAAACATCTTTGGTCCCAGAAGGAGATAATGGCAACTCCGATCTCGGAGAATTCTTTAGATGATTTTATCGCATCGCATAATATAAAGAAATATTGATTAAATTATAATAAATTAATAAATTAATATTTAATTGCTCGAAATTAGAACAATTTAACAGATGAGGGCTGTCCACTAACCATACAGCTTCTGCACTCCTAACCTTTTATGTAATGTTGCAGGACCCGAAAGCTGAGGTTGTTCCACGCCGACGTAGACTCTTACCAGAGCAATTGCACCTCCATGATCAGGGCAGAGACAGAGAGCTTCACAAGAGACTGAGCCAGCATAAATACGCAGCAACAATCAAAGCATGTCAACGATGTTATCTGAGACAAGATCTCAATCCGGATAGAACCCTTTTCAATAACCTAGCTGCATGGGAATAAGGTCCAATCTTAGGACCGGAGAGCCAACTGACATCGAAATAACCTTCTGCTCTAAGCTTTTGGAAGCTACCTGCAGAATGTGTGTTCCCTCATCTCACCTTCACCAGAAAGAAGTGTTACCTCGTGAAGAAGTTACATTATGGGGGGGCAAGCTTTCTGGAGCAACATCTGAAGTTCATCATCTATCTCAATCTCGTCTTCCTCCAGCATTTTATGCAAATCTGGATTGGTTTTTCCAGCAGCCACGTATGCCTTGAGCAACATGTTGTAGGCAGTACCTTTGAGACTGCCCACATCCTTCAAAACATTGAACAACTTATTCGCAGTCTCTACATCTCCGCTCCCCTCAAAGTACATCAGAAATGTATCGATCATAGACGCCTGTGGCATCCACCCCTCATTCTTAGATATGGACGCAGCAGCTTCCAGAAACTCCACACACCGATCCATCAGACGCTTCTTCAAGAAGTAAACCATAAACAGTTCCATACCACTGAGAAATGGTCTTGGAGCCCTAGCGGAGGCATCCTTGAATAAAGCTTCAGCTTCTTCGAGCTTGTCTTGGTCTAGATAAGAAGCTATAACAATCTTCACTATCCTAACGTCATAGCTCGAGCATTTAGACTCCCACTCCTCAAACACTTTCTTTAAACCCTCCAAGTCCTTCAATTTGCGAAGGCTGCAAAGCATTATTATATGGCTGACATTAGTAGTTATTTGTAGAGAAGCCTTCAAGGACTCCCACACTCTATGTACCTCCTTAAGATTAGAAAGATTTGTATACAAAGTAATAAGATAATGGTATGCCTCCCGGTTCCATGAATCCATAACTGACTCCAGCTTCGTAAGTGCTGACTCTGCTTTCTCAGCTAGTCCTGCCTTTATATAATGTGAAGCTAGATTACTATATGTTGTCCAATCACATAGACTTGCATCATTTTCCAACATTTCACTATAGACCTTTTCCACTCCCTCAATGTCATCAAGGCAAGCATAGCTTTGCATCCATAAATTATAGGTAAATGAGTCCAAGGAGAAGTTTTTCTGTTTCATTTCCTCTACTAGGCTCAGAATTTTCTCAGGTTTGTCCATTCTCAGATATAGGCTCATGATGTAATTGTAAGGCAGAGCAGAACCAGCAAGACCTGATCCTTCCATCTCCTTGAACAGCAACAGTGCTTTGTCTTCCATGGCTTCTTTACAGTAGCACTTCAAGAGGCATACATAGGTTAGCTTGTTCTTTGCAAATTTCGGGAGATTGTTGAAATAATTCTCAGCTTCAACCAACCCTTTGACCTTTGATATAAGATCCAAATGTAACGCATAATCCTGGAATGAGAACTTGAGATTCCGACTCTCCATCCACTCCATCACCTATAATAGAATGACGTGAGACAAATATTAATGGGCATGTACAGTACCACCCATTTCTTCCGCAGCAACAGAGGCATGCAATTTTTCCCATAATTATTACTAACATCAACTAATTATGGAGCAATGCTGATTTTGCTTTCATCCGGTACTTAAACAAAATATGCAGCTTGTAGCACATGCTCACCGATCTTCCAAGTTCATGAATTCTTAAACATTGAATCATAACCACAACAGGGAATCAACAATCAAACCCTTATTATTGCAGTAAAGAAGAACACTTTACATACTTAGATGAACCATATTCATTCTGTAGCAGTGATGCTCTGCTTATGGATCCCATGTCTGCCATATGATAATGTATCAGAAGAATTTATTAATAACTGAATAATTGAAATACAAATTGAGATGCGTCCTGTATGTTGGTAACTCGAAAAATAGCTACTCGATGGCAATTAGGGTAAAGAAAGAATCGACCCTTAACCTAAAAGCGTGAACTTGATCATCATCACTAATGCATCAGAGCCGATCAAAGTCAGCTTCAAGTTTCACGTACTGGAGCTGAAGGAGGAACTCACCTGAAGCGCATGGTCGGGTCGACCGTATCTCCGCAGCTCTTTCATCATCCTCACGAGCTGTGGTTTGGTGACATGCCTTCTATCCGCTATGTGCTCGTTCAACGTTTCCGACACGGACCCTCCGGTGGATCCAATAGCCGACAGTTTCTGGTAAAGCCCCGCAGGCTTCTCCGTCGCCAACTCCGGCTCCTTCGCCGCCACCGTGCCGAGCAGCCGCAGCTGCCAGAGCCTGGTGACGATCGAACGACTTGAGTTCATTTCCAGAGAGTGGACGGAGATATGAAGGCGTTGCTAGGGTTTTAAGGCCGCCGAGCAGTCGACGGCTTTCATAAGACTAAATAAAGGGTTAATTTAACATGAATGAAAGCACATGATTTGCTTCACTTAAAAAATAAAATAAAATATTTTAAATTTAAAAAATAAAAATATGCAGTTTCATTTTATTCCTAGATTAAATAAAATCTATCAAGTTTAAAAATCATGAAATTTCATTTCTTTTTAAAATAAAGTCACTATTCAAATTTCAATAATAAAAAAAATTTTATTTAAAACAAAGTATACTGAAATATTAAAATAAAAAGTTATATTCTTGTGCTATATATTCTATTTATTTTTATTCCTTATCACATACTTATAAATGAATAAAAGCAACATAATTTTTGTTTAAAATTAACATAATAATTTGCTCTTAAATTAAGAGTAATGTTATTTATGAGAAAATGTTAGGAGAACTTTATATAAGAAACTAGTGTAAATTTATTAAAAAAATTCCAATATACTTTTATCTCGAGATGAAAAAAATTAGTCAACTAATATTTGGGAATAAGATACATGGTTTTATTTTTTAAATTTAAAATATTTGAATTTTTTTAAAAAAATGAGTAAATCATATACTTTTTATATAATTTGAGAGGAATAAAACGGGAAAATCATAAGAAATTTTTAAAATTTAGTCCATTTTATACTATTTATAATATACCATTTTAAAATTCCATGATTAACATACGGCTTTAGTTTTTACAGAAAACGTATGCTGAAAATACAATTTCTTAATTTTTTAAAAATATCAATGAAATTCAGATGAATTTTAAATAATAAATTAAGGAATCGGTTGATTCTGTTTCTAGCACCATACGGTACTCAGAACATAAACCTTTTACAGAAATATTAGTTCGCTTCCCAAACTGCACCCTCAAGAAAAAATCGTAAATAGTCCACCTCATAATGACGTGGTTAAAAAAAATGTCGAATTGCTTTCTCAAGTGGTTAACGTTGATTTACTTGTTTGCATTTTGATTGGTGTTTTTTTAACATCATGTGATGAGACAGAGCCGCCCAAGAATTTCTTCACTGTCATAAGTCACTCGACACGACTGCTCATTTCGTCAAACTTAGCAGCCCAAGTTGAGTCCACCACCGACCTCTTGATCTGCACGAGTTTGCTGAAATGGGCAAACATATCTTTCCGTTCCACTTCCACTTATATAAGGCATGGATTCGAATCTTATAAATAGAAAAAATTCGCATAATAACTTGCTCGAACTTAGATTAGTCAGGCCGAATTGGATGCCAGAAAGTCGAAGCGAACTACCACCCCCAAAGCCGGAGCACAAGAGCACCTTGACGCAACTCAACTTACCAGACACCTATCGATAAGAAGTGGCTGCTGCTACCGTTGATTAGATCGAGAGTTCTCACATCTGTTAACCTGAAAAGCCAATGCCATGTGACCTGCTATTTCTAAAATCCCTCCTCAAATAATTAAGGTTGCTGCTTCTAATACTAGTAACTCCAAAGCAAGGGTGACCGCACCGATGGCCCGTACACTAATGCAAGATTGAAGTTGAGAACTGCTCTTTCGCATTTGCCCCAGCAACAGGGCCGCATTGTGCACTTGGTACGATTCACATAAAAGTGTGCTCTTTTTTTTTTTTGGGGGATAACCAAGGTATCCGAGCGTCTTCCGGGCCCGACTAGCGGTGATTGCGACACTTCCTCCTCGGGGATAAAGGTGCGCTTTTTATGTAACACAAAAAGAACTCCCACAAGATCCCTTCATTTTCGACACCACTCCCTTTTCTTCTCCTTTTAGGTTGGAGCCGAAGTTGTTTCTTATGTACACAAACCAGACAGCCGGTTAACTACAGATGCAATCTACGACCACTGGCAGGTGCCTTAAACGACACGAACTCATTCTTGACAACACAAGCAAACGGAAACGGACTCATACAACTGAAAGTACTAAAACTGGCAGACAAGTATGAACTCGGAATGCCACCCGAGTACCAAAGCCGAATAGTTGCTCATCTGGTCTCCAACAGAGACAATCTCTTATTGCAAATTGAGAACACGTACGACCCTCTGTGAACTGAAACAAGCTATTGCTCTCACTGAGCTTTAATTTGAACTAGCTCAGTGCCATTCACTACCCGATCCCAGTCAACACAATTTTTTTTAACAGCCGAATGGAGACTGAAGACTGAGGCTCTTCCTTACCTGGATTTCTGCTGGCTGTATCTCAGTATCCCATGAACATCTATGATGCCCGGAGGGAAAACAGGGTCAGTCGCTGCTCTAACAGCCACCTTTGAAACAGCAGTGACATTCACAGGGGTGAAGAGGGCGCCCATAAGGAGGATCTGGGTAAGTGGCTTTGCATGTCGGAGGACCCGGAAGAGTGTATTATAGATTTAGTTCTTCCTCGATGCATACCATCAGGTGATTAGGAACAAGGACATCCACTGAGGAGAGAGCGTACCATTTCCAGGTAACCAATGACACCAGGAGGTACTTTAAAGCTTCCAACACTATGAGTTCCATAAATGCATCCAGGTCTCCATATTACCACTGTAAAGATTTTAAATGTGGAAAGAAAAAAACATCAGATTTCATGTGCAGGCAATGAACAACATTCGCTTCAAATAAACAATTTCAAATTTATATTCAATGAATTACAACTGCACAATCACGAACTGGAGGACATTCTAAGGAAGCAGAAATAGCATGAATCACCTCCATAAGGAAATTTTTGTCAGCAACTCCGTCTCTGCAGCTTTCTGCATCAAACATAAATTGCCGACAGAGTGAGACACCCGGAACAAGGAAAACCCCAAGATATGGTTCGCATTACTCCTTGAACAGAGAGAAACATTCTATGATATACTTTCTAAAATGAGAAATTTTTCAGATATTCTTATAGGTGATTTTACTGCAGAGTACAGACTAATAGATACTTGATTGAAATATATTCCAAGCATGGTTCAGTACCTTTCCCTCATAATATCCTTGTAGTAAATAATTTACCATACCAAAGTCAGCAGCAGAGATATACGCAAATTGTTTCACACCTAAACAACAGCAGGAAGTTAAATGAAAGTCATTTATATTTGATGGGGAAACATAAGCATACAAAAAGATGTAAGAATTTAAAATTTGACTACATTATAAACACAATATGGTTGGCAAGAGAAAGGCGGGAAGCAAGAAGTGGCTTATAGATAATCGATTCAAGTTCAAAATGTCCAATAGGAAATACCATCACAAGTGTCGCACTAATGCCTTGAGGATTTTTGCAGCAAGACACAGCAAAAAGGCTTTAATAGTCATAAAATTCTTAAGACTACAACATAGGAAATCATATAGAAATTGATAGTGACAACCACAACATTGTGTGCCATTGGTTGTGGCAAGAAGGCTACTTAACACAGTCAGTCTGATAAAATATTAACGAAAGTTCACAATTAACCCCTAAAAACTCCAATTCATTACCACCGCCACTTAATTTATTGATTCAAGTACAAAATCAATGTTTTTCATAATCATTTTTAATAATGCAGGGCACGATTTGATTTATTTAGCATCAATAGGTGCATCATATTGAATTTATTTATCATAAACTATCTAATAAAAGAATGAAAAGGTTGGAAAGAAGAGATACTTTTGTATGTATCTTTCTGGTGAGTACAGTAGAAGAGGAGCCCCGAAGAGGATTTCTCATCTCCAAAAAATTCCTACCATTACAGAAGCTGCTTCCTAACTGATAATCAAGAAGGTTCCAAGACACAGAGACCGCTTGCTTGACTTTGGTCTTCAAGCGTATAAGATGACTTGTAAACAGTGGATGAAGTGGGATAGTGTATTCAGCAATTCGAGATTGACAGCTATAACCAGATTTCAGGTCATACTACTACACTACACAAGAGTTACCTGCATCATTAGTACTTTGTGGAAATTTAGGAAAAACGAAAGGATGGAATTATGGGCTTCAAGACAAACAGTTCAAGGGAAGGGCTCATCTCTATCCAATGTGTTTAGAGGCATTCGCCAAGCTAAGAAAGCAATACTAGAGGAGAATACTTCACTCCACAATGAAGGCCTAATACCTTTGTGGACCTGATTTAGGAGAGAGTACACCATAAAATGAGCCGATCAATGAGATTCCACTCTCAATATCAATTTTGAATCCAGTTGCCACAAGTTTCGAGGACTCTAAGAAAAGAAGAGATACTAAATGCAATTGCAGTTGTAATTAAAGGAAAGGTAGCGCCATAGATTACACTCTCCAGTTACAGAGACCATTACCTGTTGAAGACGGATCTAAGAATTTGTTTAACATCTATGAATCCTACTCTCTCTCAGGTTCTCTTGGGTTGGGATGGTGGGTAGGATGAGGAGTGGTATTAATTATGATGCATGATCAAATCAAATAGTTTAGGCAGAGCTTAAGAAAGTCATTCAAAAGAACCCACATGGTACTAGTTGGACAAATATTACGAATTCTTTTGGGTAACTGTCAGCATACCCTCATCTAAATGTTCATTGAGCTTATAAGAGGTTGAGTTCATATCCAACCCAAAAACGTAAGCTGATAAGTGGTGATACTCGCCTCTCTTATATTCCCAATAATTTCTTATTAACTTTCCGATATTGGATCATATTTCTTGATCAATACTAATGATCCAAAGAAGATTATTGAAGAAATTGGTGCTTACTGTAATCATATAAAAGATCAACCAAACAATATATTTCAGATTGAGCTCATATTTGACTAAATCCTATCTTATATTCCCAGTATTTTCTTATTGACTTTCCTATGCGGGGATCATATCTCTTTAAAGTCCTAATCATTCAAAGAAAATCATCGAAAAAATTTGTATTTGTCATAATCATATAAAAGATCAACCACATAACATATCCAATGTTCTATACTAACATTGCTCTGCACAATTGTGATAAAACAGAAGCAGAACATGAGGATGTGTCGAAACTCACCTTGCTTAGAAGCAGCTCTAATTGCATTTATATTTCCAGTTCCATTGATTGTGTACATGTAGGCATTGGATCCAAATCCACCAACACATGAAATCAAATCAATGAATAAATTAATATTTAATTACTCGAAATTAGAATAATCTAACAGATGAGGGCTGCCCACTAGCAATACAGCTTCTGCACTCCCAACTTTTTATGTAATATTGCAAACCCGAAAGCTAAGTTTGTCAGACGCCAACATAGACTTTTTCCAGAACAAACATCTCCAGGATCAGAAAGACAGAGTGCTTCAACAGAAACTAAGCCAGCATAAATACACAGCAATGATCAAAGCATGTCATCAATTTTAACTGAGATAAGATCTCAATTGGGATAAAACCTCTTCGAATAACCAAGCCTGCACACGAATAAGGTTCAATCTTTGGACTGGCGAACCAACTGACATCGAAATAACTTTCTTCTCCAAGCTTTTAGAAGCTACCTGCTGCATAATGGTTCCCTCATTCCACCTTCCAGCAAAAACCAAAAAGAAATGCTCCCTTGTGAAGAAGTTACATTATTGCGGGCAAACTCTTTGGAGCAACATCTCAAGCTCATCATCTATCTCAATCTCGTCTTCCTCCAGCATTTTACGCATATCTGGATCGATTTTTCCAGCAGCCACGTACGCCTTGAGCAACATGTTGTAGGCAGTACCTTTGAGACTGCCCACATCCTTCAAAACATTGAACAACTTATTCGCGGTCTCTACATCTCCGCTCCCCTCAAAGTACATCAGAAATGTATCGAGCGTAGATGCCTGTGGCACCCACCCCTCATTCTTAGATATTGACGCAGCAGCTTCCAGAAACTCCACACACTGATCCATCTGATGCTTCTTCAAGAAGTAAACCATAAACAGTTCCATACCACTGAGAAATGGTCTGGAAGCCTTAGTGGAGGCATCCTTGAATAAAGCTTCAGCTTCTTCGAGCTTGTCTTGGTCTAGATAAGAAGCTATAACAATCTTCACTATCCTTACGTCATAGCTTAAGCATTTAGACTCCCACTCCTCAAAAACTTTCCTCAAACCCTCCAAGTCCTTCAATCTGCGAAGGCTGGAAACCATTACTAGATAGCTGACATTAGTGGTTATTTGTAGAGAAGCCTTCAAGGAATCCCACACTCTATGTACCTCCTTAAGATTAGAAAGATTTGAATACAATGTAATAAGATAATGGTATGCCTCCCGGTTCCATGAATCCATAACTGACTCTAGCTTCTTAAGTGCTGACTCCGCTTTCTCAGCTAGTCCTGCCTTTACATAATGTGCAGCTAGATTACTATATGTTGTCCAATCACATAAACTCGAATCATTCTCCAACATTTCGCTATAGACCTTTTCTACTCCCTCAATGTCATCAAGGCGAGCATAGCTTTGCATCCATATATTGTAGGTAAACGAGTCCAAGGAGATGTTTTTCTGTTTCATTTCCTCTACTAGGCTCGGAATTTTCTCAGGTTTGTCCATTCTCAGATATAGGCTCATGATGTTATTGTAAGGCAGAGTAGAGCCAGCAAGACCCAATCCTTCCATTTCCTTGAACAGCAACAGTGCTTTGTCTTCCATGGCTTCTTTACAGTAGCAATTCAAGAGGCTTCCATAGGTTAGCTTGTTCTTTGCAAACACCGGGAGATTGTTGAAATAATTCTCAGCTTCAGACGACCCTTTGACCTTTGATATAAGATCCACACGTAACGCATAATCCCGGGATGAGAACTTGAGATTCTGATTCTCCATCCACTCCATCACCTATAATAGAATGATGGGAGACAAATATTAATGGGCATGAATAGTACCATCCATTTCTTCCACAGCAACAGAGGCATGCAATTTTTCTCATAATTATTACTGACATCAGCTAATTATGGAGCAATGCTGATTTTGCTTTCATCTAATACTTAAACAAACTATGCAGCTTGTAGCACATGCTCAACAGTCTTCCAAATTCATCAATTCTCAAACACTGAATCAGAACCACAACAGGGAATCAACAACCAGTCACTCATTATTGCAGTAAAGGAGAACATTTTACATACTTAGATGAACAATATTCGTTCTCTAGCAGTGATGCTCCGCTTATGGATCTCATGTTTGCCATATGATAATGTATCAGAAGAATTTATTGATAACTGAATGATTGAAATACTAATTGAGAGGCGTCCTGAATCTTAGTAACTCGAAAATAGTTACTCGATGGAAATTAGAGCAAACAAAAAAAAATGATCACTATCACTTCTGCATCAGAGACGATCAAAGTCGGCTTGAGGTTTCACATACTTGAGCTGGAGGAGGAACTCACCTGAAGCGCATGGTGGTGCCGACGGTATCTCCGCAGCTCTTTGATGATCCTCACGAGCTCATCTTTGCTGACCCACCTTCCATCCGCTATGTGCTCATTCAACGTTTCCGACACGGACCCTCCGGTGGATCCGAGAGCCGACAGTTTCCGGTAAAGCCGCACAGGCTTCTCCATCACCAACTCTGGCTCCTTCGCCGCCACCGTGCAGAGCGGCCGCAGCTGCCAGAGCTTGGTGACAGTCGGACGACTTGAGTTCATTTCCAGAGAGTGGACGGAGACGTGAAGACTTTGCTAGGGTTTTAAGGCTGCAGAGCAGTCGAAGGCCTTCAAAAAAATAAATCCTTTCTTCCCAACACTTCAACGGTTAAACCCAAATATCCACCCTTTAGCCAGCAATATAGTTTTGACCTACCAACTTGAAATTGGCCTGGTGATTCTTTTACTAGACCCCAAATGAGTGATTCAAATATCAAATCTCAGGTTGGAAGGATCGACAGAAATTTTTCCAGAGATCTCGGCCCGACCACAGATTAGTGACTGCTAGAATCTCTGATGCGACGTTCGAACTTATGTAGACAAATGCCCTTGCAAAGCGCTGCGTTTTGCAATCCGAATTCAGCCAAAACGACATCGTTTCGTTAGGAGCACTACCTTAGAAACCCTAAACTCGACATTTTCATATTAAAACATTTGCAATTCGTCTTTATTCCTCCCAGAATCTTAGATGAAAACCCTAAATCGATCCCCTGATTCAAAAATTTAAGCATTTTAATTGCCTCTCATATGTCAAATTTTTTTTCTCCCAAGCTGACTAATTAATTTTTCTTCTAGCAACTAATTCGATGATCTTCGCAATTGATCTTCGCATTCAAAGAACATGCAACTTCTTTGGATGAACTAGGGGTGAGTTATAAATGTTTCGGTTGAAAATGTCGATTTAGGATTTCTAAGACAGTGCTACCGAGAAAACAATGTCGTCTTAGCTGAATTCGGAACATAACTTTTTGCAAGGGCATGTGAGTATTACAAATAATTTATTGGATGCCATTTCTACCAGCTCGGATGCCATATCAGAGATTTTGACAGTCACGTAACAACAATGACCATATTATTAACTAATTGATGGATGTTTGGGTTTAAGTGCTAGCACAAAAAAAAAAAAAGAGATTAGGGACTAAAATATTGGTTTGAGTAAACATTAGGTACCAAATTATAAGTTTACTCAATGAAAAACCATAGGTAGAAATTTTAAATTTTAGTTCATTTTATACTATTTATAATATACCATTTTAATTTCAAGTTTAATACATGACTTCAGTTTTGTAAGAAAATGTATATTGAAACTACAATTTTTTAACCTTTTTTTTTTTTTTGGAAATCATATGTTCAACATGCATTTTTATTATAAAACTGAAATGACATGTTAAATTAAAAATTTGATATAAAAAGGGTGTCTTGGAATTATTTTCAAAACTACCAATTTTTAAAAATGATTCCTTTATTGGCGACAATTTTGCCTGTTTCTCGAGTAAAATACAAAGTTGAGAGTAAGCATAGGGGTGAGATCCGTGAGAACCCATCATATCGAATATATTCAGGAAAAAATTCAATGAAATTCAGATAAATTCTGGTAAAAAATTAAGTAATCGATCAGTTCCGAGTATAGTGCCCGTGGTTCTCTGAACATGGACCCTTTACAAAAATATTAATTCGCCTCCCAACCCGCACTATCAGGAAAATATCTTAGAAGATCCTAACACATAAAGACGCTGTGAAAAAGAACTCGTCAAATTGCTTTCAATAGTAATAAACATGACAATCGTTCAGGTGATTAATATTGAATTACTCGTTTGTCACAATTTAATTATTATTTTTTCGCGCTACGTGATAAAGTAGAACTACCTAAGAATTTCTCCACCATCAAGGATCATCTGACACGACCCCTAATTTCGTCCACCCTAGCAGCCTAGGTCGAATCCAACCGAGTCGAGTAGAGTCGAGTCCCCCCACTGACCTCTTGATCTGTGCACAGCCAGAAGAGGCATGAACCTATGCAATGCCCACATCATCCAAGCAACACCTTTTAGACATCAAGGCCGAGGGATCAATATGATAAAACATCTCTTTTTCTTACCCTTATATAAGGCCCAGATTCAAATCTTCTAACAGAGAATTCATATCAGAAGAGTAGCTGCCGTCGATATGTGGCTGCTGCTGCCGTCGCTTAGATCGAGAGTTCTCTCATATGTAACCCAAAAAACCAGCGGTATGTGACCTGCTGAGTCTAAAATCTCTCCTTAAATGATTATGGTTGCTGCTTCTTATACTTGTAATTCCAAAGTAAGGGGTGACTGCGCCAACAGCTCGTACGTTCTTGCAAGATCGACACATCTATGTAAAGTAAACAATGGAACATCAAATCCACAGACAACCTCCAACTCTATCAGTTGAGAATTGTTTTTTTCGCATGCCCCAGCAAGTCGGTTGCATTGTGCATTTGGAACAACTCACAGAAAAGTGCGCCACAAGCAGAACTCCCACAAGATCCTTTCATTGTTGACATCACTTCCTTTTATTCTCTTTTTTGGTTGGGGTCGACGTTGTCTCTATATCCACACACACCAGACGAGCGATCAACTACAGACACAATCTATGACCACTGGCAGGTACCATAAATGAGACGAACTCATTCTTGACAATGAAACTGAAAGCACTAAAACTGGCAGATAAGAATGAACTCAGAATGCCACCCAGGTACTAAAGCCGAATAGTTGCTTGTTCGGTCTCCAACAGAGACCATCTTTTATTGCAAATTGAGTAAATTTATCACCTCTGTGAACTGAAACAAACTAATGCTCTCACCAAGCTTTAAAGGAGCTCAGTGCCATTGACTACCGGATCTCAATCAACATAATTTTTTTGAACAGCTCTATTCAGGTGAATGTAGACTGAAGACTGAGGCTATTCCTTTACCTGGACTTCTGCTGGCTGTATCTTAGTATCCCATGAACATCTACGATGCCCGGAGGGAAAACAGGGTCAGTTGCTGCTCTAATGGCCACCTTTGAAACAGCGGTGACGTTGACAGGAGGAGTGAAGAGGGGGCCCATTAGCGGGATCTGGGTAAGCGGCTTTGCATGCTGAAGGACCTGGAAAAGTGTATTAGATAGACTTAGTTCTTCCTCGATGCATAACATCAGCAGATTGGATGCAAGAACATCCACCGAGGAGAGAGCGTACCATTTCCATAGGCGAACCAATTACTCCAAGAGGTACTTTAAAGCTTCCGACACTACGGGTTCCATAAATGAATCCAGGTCTCAATATTACCCCTGTAAAGATTTTAAAGGCAGAAAAGAACTATCAGATTTCATGTGCTGGTAATGAATGGCTTTCGCTTCATTACTAATTTCTAATTTATGTACGATGAACCGTGACTGCAAAATTGCTAACTGGAGGACATCGCAAGGAAGCAGAAATAGGATGAATCACCTCCATAAGGAAATTTTGTCAGCAGCTCTGTCTCTGCAGCTCTCTGCATAAAACAAAAATTGCCAACAGAGTGAGACACCAGGGACAAGGAAAACCCCAAGATATAGTTTAGATTACTCCTCCAACAGAGAGAAGCATTCTATAATCTACTTTTTAAAGTGAGAAACTTTTCAAATTTTCTCAGAGGTGATTTTACAGCAGAGGACAAACTAATATATACTAGATTGAAATACATTCCAAACACGTTTCAGTACCTTTCCCTCATAATATCCTTGTAGTAAATAATTTACCACACCAAAGTCAGCAGCAGAGATATACACAAATCGTTTCACACCTAAAGCACAGCACAAAGTCAAATGGAAGTCATTTATTTGATGGAGAAACATAAAGCATACAAAAACGGTGTACAAGAATTTAAGATTTGACTACATTATAACTACAGCATCATTGTCAAAAGAAAAGGGAGGAGCAAGAAATGGTTACAGATAATCGATTCAAGTTCAGAATGTCCAATAGGAAATACCATCACTAGTGTCCTTGAGGTTTTAGCAGCAAGACACCAAAAAGGGTTTAATAGTAAAAAAAAATTCTAAAGACTACAACATAAGAAATCATATAGAAATTGATAGTGGCAGCCACAATACCGTGCTGCCATTGGTTGTGATAAGAAAGCCACTTAGCATGATCAGTTTGATTAAATATTAAGGACAGATCAAAATTCCACCCTAAAAACTCCTAATAGATTACCATCGCCAATTCACTTATTGGTTCAAATACAAAATCAATGTTTTTCATCATGATTTCTAATGATGCATATATTTAGCATCAATAGGTGCACTATATTGAATTTATTTTTCATGAAGTATCTAAATAAAGGAACAAAAAAATTGGAAGAATGAAGAGATACTTTCTTATGTTTCTTTCAGGAGAATGCAGTAGGAGAGGGGCCCCAAAGAGGATTTCCCATCTCCAAAATATCCCTACCATTACAAAAGCGGCGTCCTAACTGATAATCAAGAAGGGTCCAAGACACAGAGACTGCTTGCTTGACTTTGGTCTTCAAGTGTATAAGATGACTTGTAAACAGCGGTTGGAAATGCGAGATTGACTGCTATGACCAGATTTCATTTCATACTACTCCCTTACACAAGAGTTAACTGCACCATTAGAACTTTGTGGAAATTTAGGAAAACTGAAAGAAGGAAATTATGGGCTTCAAGACAAACAGTTTCAAGGGAAGGGTTCATCTCTATCTGATGTGTTTAGAGGTAATTGCCAAGCAAAGAAAGCAATACTAGAGGAGAATACTTCACTCCACAATCAACACCTAATACCGTTGTGGACCTGATTTAGGGGAGAGATTACACCATAGAATGAGCCAATCAATGAAATTCCACTCTCAGTATGAATTTGGAATCCAGTTGCCACAATTTTTTAGGCCTCTAAGAAAAGAAGAGATACTAATGGGGTGTTTGGTTCAAGTAATTTTGGACTACGAGGAAAGTTGGATTACATGAAAAGTAATTATTTTACAAGGAAAGTAGGTTGAAATATGAAATTGTTGTGTTTGGTTTGTATTTTATATTAGGCAGAAAATGATGAGGATATAATATTATAATATTTAATGTGATAGGAAATAATGTAGTTTTACAATACTTTCCCCTGCTGTTTGAGTAAATTACGGACACAAGGGTATGTACTGCTTGGAAATGAAAGGGTGCTGAGGGGTTTTTTGGCGTGGGCCCCACAAGAAAAGTAGAAATGCTGCCCTTCTCCACTGTAATCATTTTACAGCTGACCCGGTAATATTTCTTGGCCCGGTAAGTTTAGATTGCTTCCAATTTTACACCCAAACACAAACACCACCTAAATGCAATTGCATTTGTGTTCAAAGGAAAGGCAGAGCCATAGATTGCGTTCTCCAATTATAGAGACCATTATCTGCTAAAGACCGATCTAAGAATTTGTTTAATATCTATGAATCCTTCTCTCGCGCTCTGGTTTTTTTTCTTGGGTTGTGTGTGGGGGGGGGGGGGCGGATGTATTAATTATGATGCATGATCAAATCAAATAGTATAGGCTAAGCTCAAGAAAGTCATTCAAAAGAACAGACATGGTACTAGTTGGACAAGTATTACAAATTCTTTTGTTGGGTTAACTGTCAGCTTACCCTTATTCTTATCTAAATGTTCACTGGGCTTATAAGAGGTTGAGTTCATGTCCAGCTCAAAGCTTAAGCTGAAAAGTGGTGATATTCATCTCTCTTATATTCCTAGTAATTTCTTATAAACTTTCCAATATGGGATCATATTTCTTAACCAGTACTAATGATCCCAAGAAGATTATTGAGGAAATTTGTGCTTACTGTAATCATGTAAACGATAACATATATATTTGAGATTGAGCTCATATCCAACTCAATCCTATCTTATATTCCTAGTGTTTTCTTATGAACTTTCCAATGTGGGATCATATGTCTTAACAAGTCCTAATGATTCAAAGAAAATGATTGAAGAAATTTGTGTTTGTTATAATCATAAAAAAGATCAACCGTATAATATATCCAATGTTCTATACTGACATTGCTTTGCACAATTCTGATAAAACACAAACAGAAGATGAGGATGTGTTGAAACTCACCTTGCTCAGAAGCAGCTCTAATTGCATTTATATTTGCAGTTCCATTGATTTTGTACATGTAGGCATTGGATCCAAATCCACCAACACAGGAAATCTAAATCGATGTATCAGAGAATAAATTCAATCTTTAAAAAGCAAGTGAAAATATACAATACTAGCCATATTTACAGGAAATCCTACAATGAGTTCTGATGCATTGGAGAAAAGCAAATATGAGCATGCAAGTAAAATGATTTCTTGTATTTAAAAGAAATGGAAATCCTAGAATGATTTCTCATGCTTTGGAGAAAAGCAAATATGAACATGTGAGTAAAGCGATATCCTGTATTTAGAAGGAATCAATACACAAGCACTTGCATGGAATATCACTAGGTATTACTTGCACCGTTGTACTATGGTCAATATTATTTATTTCTGTATCGTCCTGATCAACATTGCAGGAGGCATCAATAGAACATCCCAAGTGAGTATGTCTTAGTGATTAAAACTGCTTAATGATACATATAGGCCTCTCTCTGTTACTCTATATGTCTATATAATTATTCCAACAAACATATCTGGTGTCCTGAAATTGAAATTAGAAAAAGGGAACAAAGTAAGATCATAATAATACATGATGTTTCTTGCCCCTTCTAATGGGACTTGAAACTTAATCATCTCAAAGTCCTACATACAATGCTCCACCCAACAAAGACTATTCAAAATAAAATTTTGCATGCACAACCTGAAAAACTGATGGGTTATCAATCTTGAAAATACAAAGATTAGAATATGCAGGAAACTTAAGATAATAATATCATAAAATCCAACCTAGGATTGGAAATATGCATATAATGACAGATGCTTATAAGTATAATAAAGTAATAGAAGAGACTATACAACTGCAGTGACCCCAGATAATGCATCCTTTAGTGACTCAGGTTCAAGAAGGTTTCCTAACATATGTGATTCAAAAGTTAGAGACATATCAGGAGCAGTCCTAAGACAGCATCGGAACTGAAAGATAGAATATCAATAGCAAACCTTGATACCAAGTCACATTGTTAGCCCATGATTCCTGCAATTTTGACCTCCCAGACCTGAAAGACATTAGCCCTCACTATGAGAGAGAAATTGATCATGAGAATAAGTTTCCTCTAGTTAAACAAACCAACACCAACTTCACTAGTATTCATATTTGGAACATAAAATTTCAACCTGGAAACTTCTCAACACATTGAATTCCTACCTGCTGAGGCTTGCAACAGACACCCCACGATTTAGAGCTTCTCTGCAGATATGCGATCCAACAAATCCATTCCCACCCAATACCAGCACCTAATTAAAGTTCACATAAAACTGAATATAAGTGAAAAGACACTTAGAAATGAAAATCGCTTGCCAGAGTCATTTAAGAAGTAAAATGCCTTCTCCATAGGAGGTGGAGGGGTATCCACAGTCTCTGCTTCCTCGACTTTAAAAGGTTCATCAACCTTGGTAGAATCTGTTGACAGGTATCTTCCATTTCTATCAGCAGCTCTGCACATTTATTGGATCAAGATACAGTAAGGCAAACAAATAAGGGATGAGAGATTCACGTGACATCACATCTTGGGCAAGATATCATGCTATCCAATAAAAAGAGCAATCCTTCAGCTTTGGAAGAAATGCATCACTGTCACACATTATCTATTTCATACTCTAGATTGGCATGA
The DNA here is from genome assembly GCA_037672795.1 of Lagerstroemia speciosa. Lineage (NCBI taxonomy): Eukaryota > Viridiplantae > Streptophyta > Magnoliopsida > Myrtales > Lythraceae > Lagerstroemia > Lagerstroemia speciosa. Next base: position 2,501,333 of record CM075301.1, read on the forward strand.
CATTGAAATGTGTCCAAAAAATGACATTGTTCCCTGGTATGTTATGTACTTCTCTCAAAATCCAAGAATAGGGGAAGATCGGAAGCTCTTGTACAGAATCTATCTGACGCAACAGAAGACAAGGCCTGTGATATCATTACATAGCGGGATGCCTAAGTTACTACTATTGTTGCCCTCCTTTTCCTATGCAATAAATTCTACAATATGACAAACAGTACTTGGTTGCTGCAATATCCCAATCCGTTATAAATTTGATTTATGCTTAGCCTAATTATTTTGCATCACATCCAAAACCACTTCACGATGGAGAGCATCGCCCAGGGCATCACCTTGAAATGAAGTCAAATTCACTTCAATAAGTCGTAGCTCACTCATAGCATCGACATCTTCGTCTATTATTTTTCATGCTTATACCCAAAGGTCACCAGAAGGAACACGATGAAGGAATAGAGATAGAAATGACGAAAACCCTAATCGAAGCCTCCACCAGGGCGGCTCTTTGTCAATGAAAAGCTTCCAAATTTCTTGACAGATACCAACGTAATTACACGCATTATAGTAAACAACAGCAACCATGATCCGGGAAGACTCACCGGTATCGGAACGCCGATGAACTCGATCGGATCAGCCGCGAAACAACCGCCCTCATCTCGCAATCAATACTCCAGCTTGCGACGGAATGCTGCCTGCTCGCGGCCTCTTTAGAGCTGCGTCGGCGCTCGGAAGGCGAAGAAGCGAGAGGAAGGAAGGAGGAACGCGTGGCGAGTAGAGAGAGTACACAGCTCTCAACTGACACGTGGCACTTTCTAGGCCTCGACCGCCTCCTCCCTATTGAGTTGCCCCGGGGGCCGGGGCGCTAACGAGCGGGGAGTTAAGAAAACTAAAAAAACCGAACCAATCTTGAACCGGAAAAATAGAATTGTTCAAACCAGCTCTAAGAAGAGGTCGGCTAATTATTTAATACATTTGGTTCAGTTAGTCATAATTAATTAAACCGAACCGATTTTCTAAATGTTCACTAAATAAAATAAAAATTAAAAAAGCACATTAAAAGTAAAACTCACTATTCATAGTTGTTAACCGAATCAATTGCGATTAATTATGCATTTTATTAAAATGTGGTTAACTAGTTAACCAAACCTCAAGAACCAATTCCATGTGGTCCAACCATTTTAAGATAAAATCGACGCAGTTTCCATTTAACATATCAAATCGAAATTTAATGCTCTTTGATCAATTCAGATTTAAGCAAAATTGATTCATTAGTGAAGAAAACAATAGTATCGGTTCAGAAGCGCTCAAAATCGAGATTTTAATTAAGGAAAAGATATTTTGGAACTACAATCACCAACATGGGTTGACTTTTCTTTTTTATTTTTATATTTAACAGTATATAATTATAAATTACAATTTGTTTTTGCGCCCAGTTTCCTCAATTTTAGGGTTAATTGCAAAGTTACACTTGAACTATGTTGATTTCTGCAATCCACCCATAAACTTTGAACACGGATATCTTGTCCTCATGTCTCAGCAAACTTTTTCCAGGGTTTTAATCCAGAACTGCCCATGACACCAAGCCATGATAGCAAGCCAACTACTGAATAGGGATTCTAATGATACATACTAAACCGGAGAGCTACATCACCTTGACCCGTACCGGTCCTGCACCAACCTCGACTCACACCAGAACCAAGAGATCAAAGGAGAGTAAACACCAGCTCAACTGATGATAACAAAAGCAATAAGAGGCATTTCATACTCTCAATGCTAGCCAATTTCGAATGAACTTGCAATTCCGAGAATGCTGGGGGAGGAGATAGTGAGGAAGGGTTAATTGTATTCACTCTTCAAATGCTCAAACAAATGACAAAAATTCTATAGATAACGGGCATGGACTACATCAGCTAAAGATCAAGCATGTAAGGCATTCTTAATTTGTTCTTCCAGTTTTATCTTACCCACAACAAGACCCAAGACTGCAGCTATTGGTACAAAGGAGACCGAATTCATGCCAGTGGGCCACCTCTCACGGGCATAGACCACCCACCTGACATGTGGAGAAGCATGCACCTTTTCAGACTGGGAAAGATTCATGCTGAACTGAGTCCTCATCGGTCCCAAGCAGACGGCCTACGCCTTTCCCTTGGTCTATCTCTACTGCTGCAAAAAAGCAAGGGAGCAAACATATGAATAGATGAGAGAACTCAAGTCAAGCAGAGCACGAAATGATGTGTACATGGAAAAAGGAAGTCAAAGGCAGCAAAAAGCAATTTTTTCCGAAACTTTTCCAGATTTTCTGAACTACTACCCTTTTGGATCCTGAAGGACTCCTAAGATGTCCCATCCCTCGCTCATTTTGCTGAAACAGAAAGTGAACGATCCTTCCAATTCTATCACAATTAATGGATCATTTAGCTTTCTAATATTTTTAGCCCTCTTTCCTCTTCTTCAAAACATCAAAGATCATGTTAAACAAAATAACCTTAGCATTCAACCTCTAAAACAGAGACAGTTAAGTCTTGTCCAAAACAAATGCATTGTACCTTTCTGAGCTCCTCTGGCTCGAGTTAACTCCTGAAGCTTGTCCACTTGGTTTTACTCCAGAAATGGGAGTACTCGACAAACTGGTGGTCTGACTTCTATTTGTGTCTCCTCCGATAGTACCACCAGACACAAATCCAGATAAAGCCGGTCTCTTGTTCGTGTACATACTCGAACTGCTATTCACACCTGAGTTCTGAGAGTTTGAAGAAGCAGCAACAAAGCTACTTTTGAACTGAGCCATCATTCCCGTCCTCAACGAGTTAACAGCTGCAGGCCTACCCTGACTAGACTGGGGTGAGGTGCTATTGCCTTCGGGATTGTATCCTATGCCCAGACCATAATCCACTCCACGCACACCCCGGCCCCCACCCCCACCCCCACCCCTTCCCTTACCCTTCTTTCCACCTGAACAAAAAAAGAAGAAGAAAGCTTCAGAATCTGGCATACAAAACTTTCTACCTTTGAAAACATAATGCTTCCTTGCGCAAGACACAGCATTCATACCTCCCTTTCGTGACTCACGCTTGGATCTGAATCTCCCATCCTGGTGATTATTCAAACGCAAAACTATCAGGCAACTCAAAATATCTCTAAGGTTCCAATTGTAACGTACTGCAATTGTGTCTATTTAAAAAGCAACGTGGGAAAAGATCCAAAAATAGTCAAAACTGACTGGAAAAGCCATAAAGGGGATAAATAAAAAATTTATCTCGAAGTGTCATAGATTAGCCACCCAGTTGCATTCAGTTAACTGAGTTTAACGCAATATTGCCAAAAGAAAGACATTTCTTTCCAACAGGAAAGGAAGAAACCTGCAAAGTGGACCAATTGAAGCTGTAAAACTGCAATTCATAGTTTTTTAGTTCATTATTCCTTGGTTCAAACACTGCAAAGACAGTCAAAACTAGGTCATATGTGCATTTTTACAACTGAACACATAAACAAAGTGAAAGCAAAGCACCAATCCAAAAGGAGAAGCATAGAGTTCATATTTTCATTGAAAATAAACAAGTTGCTGCATAAAATCATATAAAATCATACAATCATCTGCAGAGATGCCATAATCTAGAGGTAGTCTAAATGAATCAGAATATTACCTTCATAGCAAGATCCATCAGCTCCACGGAAACATTCTGACCTGCAGCTATCAAACTGTTCACCAGTTCCCCAGCAAAGCGGGATTCCTTATGGGTTATCAAAGTGTATGCTGTCCCATCCTTGTCACCAGCACGACCTGTTCTACCAATGCGATGGACATGCATGTCCATGTCTCTCGCTATGTCAAAGTTCACAACAGATTTGATGGACTTGATGTCAAGACCGCGAGCTGCAACATCAGTTGCAATAAGCACATGGTAGATACCAGACTTAAATTTCTGTAAAATCTCCATCCTAGAAGCCTGGTCCTTGTCACCATGAAGAGCTGCAACCTTGAATCCTTTTTGAGCCAACTGTGTTTCAATCTCATCCACAGTAGCCTTCTTTGAAGCAAACACCAAAACATCACCCTCATCGATCATAGCAGGAAGCTTGTCAAGAAGCCACGGCAGTTTCTCAGCATCAGATGGGATCACATGAACAACCTGTGTGATATCTTCATTGGCCATTCCAACCTCCCCCACAGTAACCCTAACGGGATCAGAGAGGATTTCTCTTGCCAGTTTCTCAACCTTCCTGGGCATTGTTGCCGAAAACAATAATGTTTGGCGGTCTGGCCTAATTTGACCAACAATGGACCTGATTTGTGGCTCAAATCCAAGGTCAAACATCCTATCCGCTTCATCGAGAACCAGATAAGTGGCCCTCAGCATTGTTAGTGCCTTCATTTTCAACATGTCTATTAGTCTACCTGGAGTAGCAACCACAATCTCACATCCTGCCTTTAGTTCTTTAAACTGGTCCAATTTCGACATTCCACCATAAACAGCAGAGACCCGTATCCCATGTGACTTTGAGAATTTTTTGCACTCCAGATAGATCTGATGGGCCAATTCTCTAGTGGGTGCACAGATGACTCCAATAGGACCTTCTTCTTTTGCAAGCTCAGGCTGATCCATGATATGGACGATCATGGGAAGCACAAAAGCAGCAGTTTTCCCAGAACCAGTTTTGGCTATACCAATGATATCCCTCCCTGATAGGACAATTGGTAAGGCTTGGCATTGTATTGATGTGGGCTTCTCATACCCTTGTTTCGCAATTGCATTCTTTAACTGTGAAGAAAACCCGCAATCCTCAAAAGTCTTAATAGGCCTTGGAACATCAAATCCTGAGACACGGATGGCCAAACTCTTCCTACACTCGGCAACTTCCTGCTCACTCATCCCTAAAAAGAAAACGACCATCAAATAGATCAGCGTTATAATGATGTTCTTGAATAAGCAGTTTAAACAGGAATCCAGTGGTGCAATGAAGATTCTACTAAACAGAGGATCTAAATCTACGGACAACCATGTGAATAGCTCTGACACGTAGTTTATCAAGTTCAGACTTGCTTCCTAACAGATGTTGCCTATTGGACTTCACAAGTTCAGCATTTACTGACTTTTCACAAGCTCTTCTACGCCCGGTGGCCCAGTAAATGATAGAAGCAGTTCAAACTACGAAAGGGAAGAACGTGCAAATCATACAATTAAACGGCAGACAAACAGAAACTAGAAACCACAAAAGTACAAATGCTTTGAAGGAATCAAGTTTCATTAATCAATTGATGCTATGAGGGACCAATATCAACACGAGCATAATGTCAGATCCATTACCAGAAATGGACTCCCTTTCTTCATAGAAATCCTTGCTGAAGGGTTCATAATCAATCTCACTGTGATCCAGAGGTGGAATTGGCTCAATCTTCCTCTTATCAACAACCAACGGATTATCGTCTGAATCATACTCCAACAACCCTGCATCCACAGCTTTGGCCGCAGCATAAACCTCCTCGTCCGAATCATATCCCGCGCGCAGAGCCTCAGAAGCAAGCGTCAGCCCCACATCCTTCTTAGCCCGTAAAAAGCTCTCCACCGGGTCATCCTCATCATCGTCATCCCGGAACCTATCAGCCTTCTCCTTCGCCTTCGGAGGCGGCGGCGCCTTCATCTCCTCGTGGATCCCAGCCATGAAGGCGTCCAGGGGGTCGACTTCCTCATCGTCGGCGGCAATAGAACCCCCGGGATCAGCGTCGGGAGCGGAATCTTCGTATTCTATGTTGTCAAGGTCGGTGTCCTCGTAGTTGTCGTGGCTACGGTTGCTGCGAGCAGAAGGTGGGACGTATAGCCGCTGAGGTGCCTGCGACTGCTCGAAATTGTAGGTAGGCTGGCGGTTAATGCCAAAGCCTTCGAACCCAAACTTCCTCTTCGACATGGCTCGAATCGAATTTTAGGTTTCCAGCTGCAAAACCCTAATCTAATCAACCCAACAGCTGAGCTCCTCCCCGGAGCAGAGATCATTTAGACCGACTGCAGAGAAGACGATGAGTATATTTATGGGGTTTGCGGGTTCGGGTACAAAAAACCGGCCTCTTTAACGGGCGGGTCGGGTTGAAATTTGATTCCTATAAATTTCTCGAAACTACAATACAATGACAGTAGAGACAGAGCCGGACCGTGGTCACCGTTGTCGGTCGGAGCTTTACCGGGTCTCTCTGCACTAGTCGGAAACGGATCTTGACAAGGGTGTTCCAAAGAATAAAATAGGATAAATGACATTTTGATCCTCAATTCTTTACTCTTTTATCATTTTCGTCCTAAATGTTTAGCTTTTTTTATGATTAAAGTCTTCAATCTTTTGAGTTTTTCCACTTTAATCCTACTGTTATATTTCTTTTCCATAAAAAATATTTTATTTATTAGTGCCCGAGACCTGCTCGGGAGGAGAGGCAGTCGCTGTGGAGAGAGACCTTAACTTCGTTCCTTCACGCCTCTTCTCTTCTCTTATCACTTCCTCTCCGCCGCTGCCGTCGACTTCTTCTTCCTTCTTCTCCTTGTTATTCCGAAGCTCATCGGAGAAGTAGACTCCGCAGATTCTGCAGCTTCAGCTTCTGACTAGTGATTTACCCTGTGAAGTTGGAATGGCGCATACCTGCGTGTCCACCGCGGCTTCCTCGCTCCTGTTCAAATCGTTCGCTCTCTGCGCAAGCCCTAATTCCTCCCTCGACTGCCATAAGCTCTCCCTTCCCTTCGAGCCCCTTGGCCCGAGGTACGCGTTTGGCTCTTTTCTTGGTAGACTTGAAAATTTAACGGAAGGAATGGAATTTAAGCTGCAAATCTGCGAAATTTTTCGTTTTGAGGTTTGGGTTTTGTTCTCTGGCTTGCTTTGCTAGAGGATACTGTGGCACTTTACTTAGAGGAGGTCCCTGATTGAGAAGAACCTGTAAAATATTGATGATTTAATTGGGCAGGGTCAAAACAGAAGCCGAAGCGTCAAATTAAACTGGCTACAATTATGTTGCTTCGTGATTGATCTGAAAGAGTAAAACTTGAAGTGTAAAGTATTGGTTTCGACATTGTTTAGTTAGTTCTTGGCTTATGTTTTTTTCAGAAATTGACAGATAACAGAGAGTTAAATTATAATGAGAAGATTGTCACCAGTCTTGAAAAGTACTGAAAGAAAGGAGGATCCTATTCTATTGGGCATTTTAGTGATGGCATAGGTTGAAAACAGTTTTACACGGCTCCTCCCTATAAAGGTGTAGATGCATATATTTAGCTGCCTAATATTGACATCAGAGAGAGCTTGTTTGCGAGTCCATTCCCTGTGAAATATTGCAATTTCCCAAGCCTTGGTAGCTCGGAGAATGAGTGCTTCAGCTAAAATTGCAGCTTTGTGCTGTTTTCTTCTTTCAGGAAACTTAAGAAGTTAATTAGCAGTAGAAAGGGCATTCAGCAAACGCCAGCAAAGTCCATTTACTCTGGCGATGCTTGGGCTCCTGAAAGGAGTTCTCGGCAGGGCATCTGGTCCATCAGGTGGGATCTTGATAGATTGGTCGATGTTTGTGGCCTATTCCCACCAAGCTACTAAACCTTCTAATGCCCCTTTATTTTTAATTTTTCCAGAGATGATTTGCAAATTCCATCTTCCCCCTACTTCCCTGCATATGCACAGGGGCAGGGGCCACCTCCAATGGTACAAGAGCGTTTCCAGAGTGTTATAAGCCAGCTCTTTCAATATGTAAGGGATTGCTTATTTTGGGTTTTTATTTTTATCTTACTCTAAGGCTGTTAGCCCTTCTGTGATTTGATTCCTTTATTTGAATGATAGAGAATAATACGCTGTGGAGGAGCTGTTGATGATGATATGGCCAACATCATTGTTGCTCAGCTGCTTTACCTCGATGCTGTTGATCCCAGCAAGGTGTGATTTTAAAGGCTTGATAGAAGTAAATGGTTTTACTTTCTTTTCTATATCATGTTACTAGACATTTCAATATCAAGAGTCAAATAAGGATCATCCTGCATGGTTTTCTGAAGCATGTGTAGTTAGTTGTCAGGCATTGTCTTGCACATTCAAGAACACCAACAGGACTGCATCGCCGGGCATAACAATAGCTTCATATACCAAAACTCTCTGTGAGACTAGACTAACTGCTTTGCTGTCTTATTTGAATGTATTTTGAGTAGGATATTGTGATGTATGTCAACTCTCCTGGAGGATCCGTCACTGCTGGTATATCACCCCACGAAATTGTATTTTCATTTACCTTTGATTTTTCTATGGAGTTTGGAGAGCTTTAGCTGATATGTGTTTCCTTTGGTCAGGTATGGCTATCTTTGACACGATGAGACACATTCGGCCTGATGTCTCAACTGTATGTGTTGGTCTTGCTGCTAGGTAATGACTCCTCTCTCTGTTGTGGCTATTTATATCTCTTATTGGTTCATAGAATGGGAGAAACCGCATTATATTTGCTCCACATTCTTCAGGAATCACTGTGGTAGATCAAAGGTGTCACATCCTACGGGAAAATTGTCATGAATAGCCCTTCACTGGGCATCACACCGTGCAGATAGTGCTATTGTGATTTAAATAGGCCACTAACCAATATTAGAAGCATAGTCCTATACTCATGCTTAGTTAAACAGAAAAAGGCTGAAGGAAAAAGACAAACAAAAGAATGTCCAAGGCAAAAGGTTCATGCCATTTCTATCACCTTATGTTTCAATTAGGTGGTTAAAACTGAGCTTAGCCCAGACCTTTCTCGTGTTAAGAGAGTCTATCAGAATGGTTTGGTCAAGTAGCAAAGACGTCTGATGATCATAAATAAAGTTATCTTTTGATTCTATTGTTTCTTTGGCAGTATGGGTGCTTTCCTGCTCAGTGCTGGGACTAAAGGTAAATAGTTGTCTGTTCTCTCCCGTCAATTTCTCCATGTCAAGCATGCTTTCTGACACTTTGTATTTTTTCCATCTCTGGTGTGACTGTAGGGAAAAGATTCAGCCTGCCAAACTCAAGGATAATGATCCATCAACCGCTTGGTGGAGCTCAGGGTGGACAAACTGATATAGATATTCAGGTTTGTCTATCTTTTAAATCACACAAATGCTTTTTCATGTGTGCGATTTTGAACTCTCATTACCTTCCACTGAATCTTCAATTTAACTGCATATTTTCAGCATCCTGTATGCAGTTAATAAACAAGAGTCATTTGTTACCCATAATGACTCATTTTGATCCCGATCGGTTTGTTGTGTACATAGCATTGGATTCATTTAACTATTAAGACTTATTCTATGAAATTATTTTAATGAGAGCTCTACAATTAAAAATACAGATTGATAATGGACCTCTTAGTAGCTGCTTTTCTCTAGTGGGCAATAACTGGGCATATTTTCCAAATAGACTATTTTAACTGATGCTTTCAATTGACTCAGGCCAATGAAATGCTGCACCACAAGGCAAACCTCAATGGGTACCTCTCCTATCACACAGGGCAGAGCCTCGAGAAGATAAATCAGGACACAGACCGTGATTTCTTCATGAGCGCGAAAGAGGCCAAGGAATACGGATTAATAGACAGCGTGATCATGAACCCCCTAAAAGCTCTCCAGCCCGTAACACCGGCTGCAGCACCGTGAAATCATCCATCCGGTGTGTTTGTTAAACCCTTCAGGTTCCATTGATGTTATCTATAGATCTTCAATTTTGACGATGAGGTATTGTTAGTATTGACTTTTCACAGTAGAATTGAAAAGGATTGTGCTTGTTTCTTGGTTGAGGCAGCTTTGCTTCCCGAGTATCATTGCCTGTTAGTGTTGCTACTGCTTTTTCGGCCAAAAAAGAAATGAAAATCAACCACGAATGAGTATATCATGGAACAAATATGCAAGCTATATTTGTAGCAAAAGTACAAGACGTAATTTGAGATTTATGAGTCGATTGAACCTTTATTAGCTTGAGAGATGAGTTCTGCTCAAGCAGGAAATTCCAGTTTGAGTCGAAGTCGTCAGTGAGTTGAGCTTACCTAGCCTTCCGGCAGCCTGGCTTACACGCTGCTATGCTGAAGTGGCATCCACGTTGATGGCTGCATGACCTTCGATGGAAAAAGTTGAAACATACATTCACGAGCTGACAGTTATTTAACACACCGGTAAAAATAGTTACAAATATCCGACACATTATCTATATCATGCTGATATATTTAAGACCCATTAGCTCATGACATATATCGCACGGTATACTCGTTATATAGAAGACTCGATCCCTCTTCTTTTTAAGTCTTATGTTATGCAGCTGCTTCCAGACTATCGTGTAAGTTTCTGCCATTTTCTTTTGGGAGGGAGTTGTTGAGAAGCTCTACTCAAGCTAAAGGATGTCCTTGTTACTTCATGTTTTTCAAACCTTACAATCAACCGTATTTTCTAAGGCATCACAATCTTAACTTTTGATCTGTAACACGAAAAAAAAAAATCTTACTGTCATTTAAATTTTTTTTCGAGATTTTTAAAGCATATTGTAATCTATCAGCACTTAAAACAAATGACTATGAGAAAATGAGTTTGATACAAGCAATATTTCTATAACATATCTAAGATCAATCTCGAGTCTATTGGAAATGAATTTCTGTATACTAAATCAGAAATTTCACCATGACATTTCAATGTTTGTTATCTGACTCACTTGATATCTGTAATTTCAAATAAACCTCGATTACTTTAGGTTCAACGCGGGATCTGATTTGGTGCTTCCACGCCCTCAAACTCAAGTCACCAACCGCAATAGCTAGCTAACTCTATGATATGTTGCTTAACTATACATGTCTATTGTTTGAGACAAATTATTTTGGACAAAATTAAGTGGGTATTCTTTATTTTTTTTTCTAATTATTGATCTACAAAAAATTAATCGGGCTAATGGAGGGGGAATCAGGAGGACCATGAAACATGTTGTCCGTCCAGCCATGGAAAAACAATGGACGTGGCCAGCACTTGTCATGCAATTTCTGTCTTATATATTAATTAAAATGGTTCGATATCTCTTATTTTTAATTAAAATCGTGGGTTTGAATCCCGTAAATGAAAGATATTCATGGTTATAATACCTTCACTCTTTAGCAGGCCGATTGTACTTGAATTTAGATTGTGTAAGACCCATTTTGTTCTGTATAACAGGTCGTTAGATCTCGAAATAATATATATATATATATATATACATATATAGAGAGGTGTGTACATATCAATGCATGTATTACATGCATACACATATATATATATACACACACACACACACATCAATTAATGTGCAAGTCTTCTTAGCATTCTCTTCATCTCGTGCAATTTGGTTACTCCATGAGGCCTGATTGGGGAGCAGTGTTCTCTTCAACCCTTAGGAGGTCTTTCCATGTCCTCACCATAACTCTCCTTAGCCTCTCGCTTCCCCTCTCATTCCTCCTCCTTTCAAGGCTCTCCTCTGCCAGCTTCTTCTCATCGCCCTCCTCCCCTGCATCCCCTCCCTCTCAACAACAACTCTCCCTCCTCTCCCTTTTCTTCTACCCCAAAAACCCGGGCCCCATCCATGCCGTTGTGTCCGTGATCAGCGTGTCTGCCCTCCTGCACTGCCTGACTGGCAGGACCCCATTCAGGGTAGATCCACCGGCCACGGTAGCCACAGGAGGGCGGTCCAGGCTAAACCTGGCATGGGCCCTCCTGTGCACCTTGCAGGTCTCGGTTGGGCTAGGGGTCGAGGAAAGCATAGCATCGGGGATCAGCAGCTCCCTACAACTGGGTGCTGGGAGGAGCCTGGCGAGCCGTGCATTCTTCTTCCTAGGGCTGCACGGGACGATGGTGCACTGGTGCTGGGCGATCGTCAGGCCGGTGGTGGACCACACCGTCTACGGGGCGATCGGGGTTGATGCAATCCGGCGGTGGCCGGAGAAGGCAGCCATGGCGGCCGCGTACGGCGGGGTGTGGTGGTGGAGGCTGAGGGATGAGGTGGAGTCAATGGTCATTGTCCCTCTGGTCAAGAAGGAGCTGCTGATGGGCATTGCGATGGTTGACTTTGTGGGGTGGTGGCTCTATTACCTGACCGTCACTATTGGAATGGTACGAGTTGTGAAAGGGATTCCGTGGGTTGCCGGCCACTTGCTTTCTAGGAGGGTAAGACACAAGTTCGGTGCCTCCCATGGTGAGCAAGACATGGTCTAATTAATTAATTATTTTTTATTATTTTTAATTTGTCGATTACGTATGAGACTCATTGCATAAAAGATAATAGGAAAAAGAATCGAATAAAAGAATATAAAATTCCCATGAATGAGAATTGAACTCCGATATCTTATTCAGATACTTTTTTTTTTTGACTTTTTTAAAAAATTTGTTGCTATAAATGGGAAAAAATATAATTAATTTCAAGGTCAAAGGCATTGAATTATTCTCCTCAGCTGGCCCCTTTTAATTTGTCGTCATCTTTTTGGGGTGTGTCAATTTTTAATTGTTCGTTTTGACTCTGACTAAACTGTAAAATGAACCGGTCAATGACACTTGTTCCTGCGGACAGGTTTTTTTTTTTTTTTTTTTGGTTACGAATGATATCCAATAGTCTACTGAATTTTAACCAACTCAGATTTGATGAGTTGATTTCCTACGATAAAATTCTCGATCATTATTTTTCTTGTCTGTTCATGAGACCGAGACATTATTTTCTCGGGCTAACAAGCAAGTCGAGTTTTCTTCTTCGTACTCGATCCACGAGTTCCGCGCCGCATGTTCTGCACTTGGATTTGGTGTAGTGTAAGCCCATACGAAAATATGATTAATACCATGTGAAATATCCATCAAATTTATAAGAGGATTGAGCTCATGTTAGACTCAAAGTTTAAACTGATAGATTAGAGGTATTCACTCTATTACAAATTAGGTTTTAATATTTTATTTGTCAGATGTGAAATTGACTCTCAATAATTATTTAAAAAAATATATCGAACCACCTCAATTGAGTCATGTTCCTCAATCCAACCATAGTGCTTATACCCTTCCCTTTCTTTGGTTTTTAACAAATGGGTAAGTAATCTTATCCAAAATTTCCATTCCTGTTGGAAAAAAACAAAAGAAAAAGAAATTATGACCAAGTCATTTCGATACACATTAACTTGGGAGAAATTTTTCAGTGAAGCGTTCATACCACATAGGTGATGCTGAAGTGATATATTAATTCAATCAGGGCTTGATATGTAATCAATAATTATACTGTTATAGTGATTAAATCCTAAAATATCTTTATATTCCTAAATAAATGGTGAACTATAATTGAAAAAATATATATATATATATATTACGCTAGTATTGCCTGTGTTATATAATTGTTCCACCGAAGACTTTCTCATTAACTTAAAAGAAGGATTCCAACCTCATCCGGAATCAGTCAGTAGCAAAAGCAGGAATCCTAATTCCAACCAAATACGGGTGTGTGTAAAAAAAAAAACAGAGAGAGAGAGAGAGAAAAACTGAGCCAATTCAAATTAGACAAAAGAAGACTACATTGTTTCAAATTGAACCGAATTAAAGAGGATTTCCTTAAAGGCAATCTTCCAAACACGCACCTTCAAACATACGCATGGAAGCTGATGATCATTTTGTTTTAGATGCAGCTTGCTGCTTAGACTCCTCGTACACAAGTACTCTAGTTTCAACCACAGAACAGATCTGCAGTTCCCTCCTCAAAACATCTAGGAGAATCAGATTCCATAGATTTAGGTGAATTTGGGATATGGCCTTTCAATCCTTTACAACACTCGCGATATAAAAATAGAGAAACTATTGATATAGGAGAAAGAGGGATTGGTGTCGTCCCCACTCTAGATTGTCCCTAAAATGGTTATTGACAGTTTATGGTACCGTCGGTGAATCCAAGGAAAGTTTACGATTCTTCTTCGAAAATTGTAATTTCTATAAAAAGAACTGTGACATCAGTTTTTAACAAAATATATGATAATTTACAACCTTTTAAAGCGAGTTATAATTTTTTCACTAAAATTACTGCTATTTCAAACTGATATTACAAGATTTTAACTTACTTTGACGATACTGTATGATTAACGCTCTATAAAATTTTTCCCTTTTTTTTTTGTGAAATAAGAGGCAAAAGCACTGTTACGTTAATAAAGCAGATCAAGAAATATATCGATGAGATAGAGTGGCCACAATGATGTCTCCAGATAATAAAGGAACACATCGGACATCTCCAAATAAGAAAGAAACAGCTCCCATCAGACAATAACTAGAGTTCAACTCATGTTACACGAATTTTATTATTTAATAAATTTAATCAAAAAAGTTAATGTGTAATAATAAATTATTAAACAAAATCATAATTGCAGCTAATGCTCCGAGTATTAGGGGTGGCAGTTGGTGCCGGACCAAACCGGCCCATTAAGGCTATCATGCCGGGGCAACACGACTCAATAACAAAGAGATCCATTAAGCCATGGCCCAGCACAGCACAGCACGCTCAGATTATCGAGCAGTCCAACCCGCCCAATGAACACAACAATCATTTAAAGATTCTGTCGTACGAGGATGAGAAACTAGCAAATTTGAGTGAAATTAACAAAAAAAAAAGCTTTTAAAATAGTTGGTAGGCCAAGTCAATGAATAACACATTCTACAATATATCAATAAAATTATAAAGTGTTGCCAAGCACATCGCCATATTCAGGCATCAGTGTAATCTATGGTAAATCAGTTAGTGCCTTTTTAAAAAAAAAATAATAATCACAGGTTATTCGAACTTCGCCAGACTAATACTCACGGCTGTATACACACATCTACAAGCGTACCTGACAGGGTAAACGTAGAGGTGTAGACGGACATGACTAATCCCCCTGGTGCAAGAGTCACTGCACCTGAAACTTATCTCTGGGTCTAAACTTAGATATAAAATTCGCCTATCCACAGTTGACTTTTTCTACACATTAGTTGTACATAAAGAATTTTGACTAGCCCATGTAAATTTTGGTTATATGAATGCATTATAACTCCACAAAAAAGGGTACGCCTACCAACCGCCAATGCATTCAGAAGAGAAGAGGATTAGTTATGGGTCACCATATATTGACCCTTGATACTTGGAAGTGAATCACATATTACTTAGAATAATCTTAGAAAAAGAATGTAAGCATTCTTGCAACATTTTCTGCCCCGAACTTCCAAGAAATTTGCGGCATAGGGAAACCTACATGCATGGTCTAAGAATTGCAGAACTACCAAATGAATAAATGCACATACCCAACTTGATAGAGATGATATCTCCTCCATCAACACCACCCGGGCTTTAGCCCGGAGATTGAACTATTTCTTCTTCTTACCACCTGCAGCCTTCGACTTCTTGTTACCAGAATCCTTTGCTGTAGTCTCCGGCATTTCCTGCCAATTATCATGACATATCAATGGTAACAGCTGGTAATTCCAGAACATAATCAAGGCAGAACTGACAGGATTATCGACCACATTGATTAATACCAGTAGTAGGCGTATCAGAGAAAACTGTCCCAATTGATCAGAAAATGCTGATAGCAAAAATTGTTATAATGCTTAGTAGTTGGGAAAAAGGAATAGCACACAATGGCTAGGAAGGTTCACCATGGGTTTTTCAGCTCCATGCGCCTAGGCAGGCAGCTCTAGAAGGAAACCGGGGACAGTTCAATCCCGAATCTAGGTTTCCAGTGTTAAGCCTGCCAATGATCTCATGGCAAGGAATTTTATGAACTTGCAAAGAGAACACCTTAGGCTTGATTTCCATGTTGAGAGATCGAAGAATGCATTTGGTTCCCTGGAAAGGAGCCGCATGAGAGTTATGGTAGCCAACCAGGCATAACATCCCAACCACAATTAGCAGAACCCTACCAGATTGGGATTGAACGGGCAAATCTTACATGGTTTTATATATGTCATATGCTTTTTTCATGTTATTTTCCCATAATAATTATATAAGCACAGGACCAATGAAAAGATATCTCTTGAGTCAACATCCTTTGAAAGGATGTACAAGAAGTGCCATGCAACACTACGGAAATGCAAATGGAAGAACCGTAGGAACCCCAAATTAATCCAATATCCATTCAAGAATACGATCAACTTCACATCTGAAGAATCAAGATTCAGTGTAGAAATTATAAGGCAGAGACATGGCCCTTCAATTGATTTACCATCAACAACATGAGGGTCTCCTTTGCAGTAAATCAATTGAAGTCATGAGGCACAATAGACGTAGATGTCCAACAGAAAGCTTACCTTCCTTTTTATTGGGACGTTTGTCTTAGTGGCTGGCTTAAAAAATGACTCCAACCTGTCGGAATTGCAAGAGGTTGGAAAAAAGACCATCACGATAATAGACTCTCAACACTTGTAAATCCATTACCTGCCCTGAGATGACTTGTTCTTGGCAGCTTTAATTTTTTCAATGGCCTGTTGGGGAGGACACGAATCTGCAGTGTTATTACTCTAACATGGACCGATGAGAGAAAAATCTCTCCAATAATTGTCATAATCTCTTGAAAGAAAATAAACAAAGAGGTAACACCTTTGTTATTCTGTCACTGTTGAACCCGTTCTCATTCACCAGAAAAGCGATCAAACCCTTCAAGAAGAAAATGAGATACTTCAATGATGTGAAGATTCTCAAAACATCACGGCTAGCTATAAATGCAGAGGTCAATCACCTCTTCATCAGGAGCAGTCCATTTGATCTCAGGTTCATCAGCTTCAGTAAAGACACAAGGTTCCTTGAAAAGCCGCCGAGCCTCCACGTAAGGCCAATCATCTGGTATTTGATACCTATGATTGAAAAATACAAGTTCAAAGGTTGTCAATGCCACTTAATTCCAGAAGAATACGGAGAAAGGATGGTAGCTACATCAAATTATTGTGCTCCAAATGTAATATAAGAAATGAAAATAAGCATTGACAGCTGGTTTCATGGAAATTAGAGGCCATAGATGGTAAATTTCTCAACCTGCGGGCCCATGGGCGGCCGGCCTACACCAAACCATTTTTTTCAGGAGGACACAGTCTAGACTCAGTGGTTTTTCAATTAATGTCGACTGGGTATGCATTTTTTGCACGGACCAAGTGAAATGAGAGAATTTTTAAGAATATCCAGCAATCCCCATCCCAGCTTGTAGAGAAAACTTTGCACATGACTAATTGTAGAGTGATCTCACTCCCTAGACTAGAGATCGGAATGCAGAGTAGTATGCTAACAAAGACTCTAAGCGAACTGGCACATATGTAAAAGGGATGTACAGCTTTTGTCTTGTTTAATATCTGAAGAATGATTGGAAAAATGGTACTAAACAACTTACCTTAAGAAGATTAAATTGTTGTTTAATTCTGGAATGACATAACCAAGTAAAATCCAATACTACACATTGGCAAATGAAAGAAGAGTGACTAAAAGGTTGAATCTGAGAATAAACAAGCACCTTTCCTTGTTGATGTTCTCTAATATATTCTCTATAGAACCGTGTTGTCTGATGAGCTTCAGAGCTGTTAGTCCACCAATGCCTGTTGACGGATGTCAAAATACTAAATTAAAGCCCAGAGAGGAGCCTTCAAAACAATACAAACATAAATGCTTCTGTCAAAGGAAAACTAACTAAGAGAACCGAAGACTGTGTGACTTAAGGACAAAGTACATATACCTCGAATGCTGTCGCAATAATCACATCCAGACAGAATGCACAAGTCGATAAATTGATCCATATTGAGATTCAACTCCTCCAAGATCTAAAAATATATAGGCAATGAGAATTTCAAAGGTCAAAATTAGGTGCAAACAATGAACTCAGTCTCCAAGTACCTTAGAAACTTCGAATTCCATGACTGGGACTTTCTTTGAACTAGGATCCATCAAGTGGCGGAGAAACCTAGAAGCCCCAAAAGTGAGGGAGTCCATGTCCTCAGAAGCCACTGCATAAACCTAAAAAAAAAAAACTAGGATTTTGCTATGTTAGTGCACGGCATGCTGTCAACTTTTGCTAAAACAGTCCAATCCTGTTTATCTTGAAGTGAAGTTTGAGGGTCCACTAGATAAAAGCATT
This sequence comes from Lagerstroemia speciosa, assembly GCA_037672795.1. Classification (NCBI taxonomy): domain Eukaryota; kingdom Viridiplantae; phylum Streptophyta; class Magnoliopsida; order Myrtales; family Lythraceae; genus Lagerstroemia; species Lagerstroemia speciosa. Next base: position 2,519,400 of record CM075301.1, read on the forward strand.
AGAGTACAGGGTCCCTGGTATAGTTGCACTAAAAATACAGATCCAACAGAAATCTCATAAATCTCACGTAATTTAAATAATCCGAATATATATTCATATCATGTCAATTTTATAAAAGGCTGGAGCTATGTAAATGGACAGTGTCGTGTACAATAAATCAAGGGTAGTCAAACGATGAGATACATGCCTTTCCTGCTTTGCAGAGTGCCGCACACTGAGCCTCTGCCTCTGAAGGAGCCTAGAATATAAAGAGACAATAAGAATAACCGTTTTCCCAAACTGCAACAGAAGTTGGTGACTTAGAGAGCACCTCAACCACAGGTACACCCATGAGTCTTAAAAGTTTTTTGCAGTCTTCATTGTGCTGCTTCGTCACCTATTGGAGAAGCATTGAATGGCTAAATATGTTAGTTAACTGGCATAGGTCCCAATTTATCTCAGTAAAGCAGGAAAAGGATGTCATTGAGTTAAATTACAACCAATGCTAGAAACAAAGTGACGGCAAAAAATGCAATAAGTCAAAATCTCCACCTTCACTGTTCTTTTACTAAACTTTTCAATGTCTTCCTTGTTGCCAGTCTGCATTAATAATAAGAAGGAATCCGCATAAGCCTCTTCTACTAGCTTCATACCGTGAAAATAAGAGACCAACATTCGACAAACAGATGCACATACTTCAATGGCTGCAGCTAAATCCTCAGTGGCATCTTCCCTCTTTGAAAAACTGCACAAGCAAAACTTTTAAGGCGACAGATCCTATGCTAATGCAATCCATCTGCAGGACAAATAGCCACAGTAATATACCGTTTTGCAAGCTCTTGCTTCTTCATTTCAGGGGGTTTCCCATCAAATACATAGCTGAAGAACATTACAGATTCACTGGCATCAGGGCATAAGTTGGAAGGAAGCCATCGGGTGGACCATAAAGTGGAAACTTGAAATAATTCGTGAGAGACAAATTACACTGGCTTTATCCCAGCTTCCAAGAGCCTAATCGTCCGACTGAACATCCCCTGCAGATGACTGAAATGTAACCGAAACAAAGACTCGACAAGTTAACATTTTCCTTCATTGTCAGAGCAACAGCAGCCCAATTCGCTAATTTAAGGAACAAACTAAGAACATCAATTTTCCATTCACTTTAATCTGTCTCACATAATATTAATAAATTGAGTTGCCGTTAAAAAAGAGAGGGGGGGGGGGATTGATCTTTACCTGGTGACTTCCCCAGCCTCATTGGTCAACATTTCCGTTCCAGTCCTTCCGACCACAATCTACACATTCAAAGAAACCAACAAATTATGCACATGACGTAGGCGGAAGTTAATAGAAGATGTCACAGCTGCAGCGACTACGTACAAGGAACTGATATATACTCATGCTGGCGTCAATGGCGATCTTCCTGCCGAAGTAGCTCTCGAACTTCTGCTCCTTCATGGCCTTCGGGGCATTGTCAGCGAGCAGCTTCGTTAAACCCTAAAAAAACACGCCAAACAGCAGCATTTCAAAAATGTCTAACGGATCAAAGGCATTAGGAAGAAGAACGAAACGAGGTCAAATGGAGCAACCTTAATGCCCATCTCCAATGGACTGCGAGTAACTGTTGAGTGAGAGAGAGAGGAGAGAACTGGGTTTACGGGAGAGCTTCTTCTCGAGAAGAGAGCAGTCCAGTCTCCCTAGGGATTTCAGTTCTCTTCTCCTTCAAGGTTCCCGCCATCCATGGAGTCACTGTGGGGGAGGCCCACGGAGGATGAAGGGAGGCCCATGGGCTGAAGTTCAATGCTCAATGGGCTTTCATTTGGCCCAGCAATTGTGCTTTCCCTTATCTTATTATTGTTATTGGTTAGTGTTGACTTATCCGATGTCGTATTTTACCTCAGTTACTTTAACGGATAAGGAAAACAGCTGGTCGCTTTTTTAAACTACCAAAAATATCCATGAAAATTAAATTTTTAATCAAGAAAAAATGATAAATGGTGATAAAATTGTAAAATTACTCTTAAAGTAAACTGTCACTTCGGATTATAATTAATTTTTAATTTTTTAATTATATATATTTTTATTTTTATGATACATTCTAAATAGATTCATGCATTCTAAAAATTAATCAATCATAAAATCATATCAAATATTGTTACAAAATAAAAACAAAATGTCTTTACACTCAATTATCTATTTTAAAGACGGTCCCTATCATTCTTCAAAGGGACTGATTTTATTAAAGTGCCAACTCTCTTTGGTATTATTAAATTACGGAGAATATTTTGTTAAAATGCAAATATTAATATAATTACTTTTTCTTTGATTACAGTGTGTGTCTATATATATATATATATATATATGTATTTTGTGTTGATCACCGAATATCAGAAAACTCATTTTTCGATTGGTCCGATTGCACAACAAGTGTTAGCCCCTGAACAGTAGATCTTATTTAAAAAAACTGTCGGATCACCTTAACCAACATATAATGTAGGATGTCTGTTTATTGTCTACATGGTAGATGGCACATGGCATGATCGCTTCCATGTTTGGTTTTCCGAAGCACATTTGGACTGGGACAAGTCCATACCAAGGCCGGTTCTCGGTTCAATTTTTCGGGCCGGTTCTGGTTTTTCCAGATCCCTGCCGGTCCTCGGTAGAGTTCAATACCTTCCTTGTATCATTCCAATTTTATCGAAGAGACCTTGACAGAGCTCTCTGATCTTCTAGAAGGGCTGAAAAGGCTAGTGAAAAAAGGTTGTTGCTGTATCCCTTTCGTGCACACACTATCGTACGCACCGAAACGGACCGATCGGATCTAGAAAACAAAACCTCCAATATCAAAGCTCGATCATACAGAGACTCTTCCGGTACCCCTCTCGACCCCAATCTCTTCCGCAAACCGAACGGCTGCCAACATCGCCCGAGTATTTTCGTGTATCGCACTCCTCTTGGTTCCTCCCATAATTGTATTTGACACAAGTGGACATGGAATCCAATTGTTGTCCATGATTATAACCTGTTAACAATCGAGCTATTGTCGTGTTCCAATTCTTAATATCTCGAAAATATTATTTCAAGATAATATATGCAATAATACCGTTGCGGGCTGTGAAGGAAAACGTCTCAAGTTGTCATTGGGACCATAAACAATTGTAAGAAGAGTTGAAGATTACCTCAAATAATTGGAGACAACTGCATAGGACCACGATTCCCTCAATCATGAAGAAATTTAACTCGAGCTTCTTCTCTTGAACTCGATCTCGGCCAGGCTCAGGCTCTGCTGTTAGAGATATTTTATGGTTATTTAGAAGATACAATATTTGATAATAAGGTCGTGTCGATAAAATAGGCTGGGCAATATCTTTAGGATTTTGTTACATTGGATTTGATATCATTCTGATATTCTGAATTATTGTTTCCCAGTTTATTTGATTTTCTAAGCCTTTAAATAGGCAAGTCGTCTCATGTAGTTCTTGAGCCGGTCAGTCCTTCTACTAAAGTTAAGACTCCCTGTTTTGGCTTATGACCGACAATGTTTATCTCTTTCAATATCTCCACCATCCTCCTCTCACATGAATCATATAAAATTTGTCATCTGCAGCCAAGTGTCTTGTATCAGGCTCAAGATCAGGTCAAGTGAATCGATTCGTTATTTAGTGATGGTACCCAATGAGAGAAAACGTCGAGCTGAAGCAAAGGTCAAAAATACCATTATTAAGTAAAAATAACCCCTAACTAACACTTAAAATTCTCTACAACTACTCCTAAACTTTTTAATTATATATTCTATTTTATTTAAATATGATTATGCTTTAATAAAAATCAAGAACATCATTGAAAATTCAACATTCCAGTATAATAATTTTTTGTGATCAACTGTATAATTAATAATTTTATGCATAACATAAATTAGTATATTATAACTTTATATTAATAGATTATTATTGCTTTTGCAGATTTTTCTTCCTATTTCTCAAGATTCCTTTTTCCCCCCCTTTCCCTCAATGGGAAAAGAAATTGTTGAAATATTACAACTTCGAGAATTGGCAAGAAAAGAAACCTCGTAATGTCTCCATCGCGCTGCACTTCTTTGACTCTCTTGTAATCTTTTAACCATTGAACTGTAAGAAAACTAAGAAAAGAATGCGATCTGATATTTTTAATATGAAATCAAGATATTATAAATTTAATATTTATCGATAAATTTTTTTTTTGTATTTTTAAATTTCATTCTTCTTTCTATTATCCTTTAAACTCTCGTTTCTCCTTTCCCGTTCGTAGTATAAAGGGGAAAAAACAAAAATAAAAAACCCAATAGCGTACCTCAGACATCCTTGGGGCTCATTTCAATTAGAAGCTCTCCTTCGAAGTTTTACACGCCTCCTTAATTTTTTTCTTCAATGGTACGTGGCACATGATGTCTCGAAATTTAATGGGTTTTTTACTGATTTAAGTTCGAAAAGAAAATTAGTTAAACTGTGAATTATTTCTGTTCAAGATTCGAATTCGAGACTTTACAGAAATATAAGCGACGCGAAAGCGATTTCAATAAAAACGATTTCAATAAAAACGATTCGGTGCTTCCTAAATTCTTTAATTCAACATATGAAGACTGTTCCTTCGGTGGATGCACATGCGCTGATACTGTCGAGAGGATAAACAATATTGCCTTGCACAATCGTTCCATTAGTATCATTATGTTAATAAATGAAGAAATTCCATAGAACTTCACCTAACTCCACAATTTCCATTCAAGATATTCGTCGATTTCTCGAATTTCCATGCTAATTTCATCGATTTCTCCTCGTTAATAAACCCAATGGGCGATTTCATAGATCGGATTCATCATGCATCAGGTTCTTATCGCAGAAGATCAGTTCTTCGTGCATGGAACGATCCAGATATGGAACTTCAAGAAGAAAGCAACCTACTTGAGCAAGAGGAGAAGCAAAAATTATATAGAATTAATGAGAGATCGGACAGATTAAATTGCATGAAATCACCAGTAGCGATGATCAAGTGGTCTAAAACTCATTTTCATGTGATCTAGCGTGGTTGAGATGTCAGATTCGAATCTCCTATATGGAAAATATGCTAAAGGGGGTCTCTCTTTGGACGTGGTTGATGGACATTGGTTTCTTAAATTAAACTAAACTTTTAGCGGTGATCGTTAATGGAATTAACATTAGTACCGGTTGTTCTTTTTACCTGATATGTTCACGGTCGAAAACCCAAAAACCCAAATATTATATAACAGACGGTGTCTGCATCACCACTGCAAACTTCCATTTTACTTGTATATTAAAAAATGAAAATTAATTGAATGAAATCACCACTAGAACTAACTGCTGCCCTCTTAAAGAAGGAATCATTGGAGCTTTGAACCACACATGGCTTATCTGCTCAAGTTGAAGCTCCTGAGGCTGCACCCGTCTGTAGAGAGAATCACTTCACTTCCTTTACCTTTTTTTCCCCTCGATTACAAACAATGCATGTACGCCCATACGCATTAAGAGAAAAAGGTGAATGGACCTGTCAGAGATAGTCCCACGAGGAGATTGAACCCCGAATTTTCCTGATCTCGAATTGTGATGATATCAACTGCATTAAACTCAGATCAGTTCAGTTCTTCTATTTTTATTCCATGAGAAATTCATCGTAAATGACAGAATTTTTACTGTGAAACTAAACATGAATAGATTCGACATGGGAAATAGGCATGTCATCGTGTGGTCTGGGAGTGACAGTTCTACCAGATTTACGGACAGGAGGGACCGTTGGACCTGTATTGCACCACAGACTTGGGCACCTAGAGGAGAGTTTCGAGCTATGACACCGATCTTGATACGGAATTAATAAGTTTCGAATTTTAACTTTTTACTATATGAGATTCAAGTATTCTCTTATTTCCTCGTTTTCTCTAATTCGTTCACGAATACCAGAAGCTTCTATGATTCAATCGCTGAATCATTCAATAACTTAATCAAATGCCGATAATTAAGAATACAGATTAAAGAAAAGGATTTGACGGCTCACATTCATTTTCCTTCACCTGTCATTAAATAGGTACCGCCCACTTACCAATTTATATTTATACGATATAATCTCTTATAAACCTATTACAAATCTAACACTGCATATATCAAAGTTAGGTGAAACCCTTAAAATCGCAATCCAATCACACATCCAATTTCACACTCCCCACTTTACTTTATGTCCAAGAAAGAATCGAACGGCTTACAATCATTTTCCTTACCCGTCGTTGAATAGGTACTACCCACTTTTCAATTTAGATTTATAGGATCTAATCTCTTATAAGCTTATTACAAATCTAACACGGTATCAGAGTTACATCGGACCCTAAAAAATCGCAATCCAATCGCATCCAATTTCGCGCTCCGACCGTGCTTCTCTTTAAGTCCTTTGAATTCTGACAATGCAATGTACTCGGACTCCTGTGTTGATACAAGTGAATCACCGTCTCTGCATGGAGGTGAATCTTTGCCTGCTAGGACCGAAAGCCACTCGACCGAAGCGGAGGAGCTAGGAATGGCAATTTCTTCGAGCTAAGCCGGTTTTCATCTATCGTAACATATTGTTTTCGCATGTTATCTGATCATCAAAAATTGCAAAGCAGAGTCCTGGAAATATTTTTTTCATATCGATAGTGTCCGGTATCGTAACAATCAACTAATCTACCGGACGGTGTATTGTACGGCCTTAGGCCCACCATTAAATTCCCGATACCAACCCAGGGAGAGTCGAACCCTGGACCTGACCTACTGTATATTGTCAGTTTGCCAGCGTGTTCGTCTCTCAGAGGCGAGTCCTAGAAATATTAGAGATGGAGATGTCTCCCTTTATATTTTATTACATTTGGGAAAAAATACAGCAAAATGCGCGTATATTTATGCTTTTTGTTAGTTGAGTCCCGTATATATTTTTGAAAATGATTAATTTAATTTCATAAAATCAGCTCTGTCACACATTTCAGTCCAAATTGTTACTGTTTCATTGACAATTCCATTAACGGCGCGAAATCTACATTAGCGAAATTATGATGGCTCGGACGAAAACGTGGAATGAAAATGATGTCATAGGACAGTACTAACTATTGTCAAATGCATAAAACTCAACCGTAAAAAATGATAAATATGTAAAATTTTTGCTATAATTCAAATAAACAATGGCTATTTTTTCTTGAATTTATTTTTATTTTTCATTCAATAAAGTTGTTTCGTTGTTTTTATTTTATCAGCCACCAAATTACGTTAATTTAATATTATTATTATTTTTTTTTTGGTCGCCGGCCACGGTATCCAAGCAGGCCCCACCAGCGGTGAGATGGCATCTTTCAGCCAACCATACTTGACTAATCCATTGGTCGCCCCGGGTCGCACGCTTGGCAATGGCGGGTGAGGCTCCCAAGAGGGGTGTCTGCGTACGTGAGGTCTCGAACCTGAGACCTCCTTAAGCGGCACCGAGCTGCTTACCACTCGGCCCAACCCGTCTTGGTAATATATATTATTTATTTGACTTTAGGTTATAAGCCATTAATTCAGTGTCCTGATGCAAAAAGTGTTGTGCTTCCACAGTCCACACCCTGGTTCGAAACTCCCCATAGGCTCAGAGCAAAGAAAAGAAAAACTCCCTGTGCACGTCCCGTGAACCGTGCCATGAGCAGACGGTGGTACCGGTAATTTTTTAAAAAATAAATATTGTACCCGTTTCCATGGTCGAAATGTGGTCGGTAATGTCGACTCAATTTGGACGAAAGTTTTTGCGTCAAGAGTTTTTACGTCCACTCATTTTAGCGTAAAGATGGACGAAAAAATGTCCTTTTCCGTCTAGTTATGAGCATTTTTGTCCACCTTTTGTAGCCGGTAATGTGCCATTTTCTTGTAGTGGTAGATATAGAGCACTAATATGAGAGTCAATTTGGAACTTTCGTTGGCTTATTTTAGGGTCCCTTCCGTGATAGTGAATGAACTTGTGTTTTCATTAGCAGCGCTCATGTGGTGTATTACGTGAAAAAGATCCAATTATTTTTAAATTTATTTTTTTATTTTTAAAGATTTTATAAAAAAATTATTAAATATACCACGTAAGTGATATTACGTAATATATCCGTTATTCACAGACCTCGACGTTATTCACAAACCTCGAGAGAATAGGAAGAGACTTCAAAGAAGACTTTCGATCTCTACCTTCACATTGTGATCTCCCGTTTGAGGACACGACCTTACACGGTTGTCTTCTCTAAGCAAAATAAATCGAATAACTGAATATCTGATGATTTTTTTAACCGTACAGAGGAGGCATATATGTCTAAAATGAATACGAAGAAGATGGGATAAAAGGGATACGAAAAGTTTCACGGACAAGATCGAATCCAAAAACCTCCAGATTACAATGCGAGAGCAGCAAACTATCTTTCTCGAATATCCAATGACTTAAACGTGCGGTTGAGTGTCAAAAACGCCTGTTTTAATGGGTCACGGTGGAGAGAGTCTTCTACGTAACAACATGCATATTACGTGACAGTACTGATGTGATATCACGAGTCAATCGAATTAAGTTATTTTTAACGCTATTTTTTCTCTTTTAAGTTTTATTATTAAAAAATCCAAAAAGCAACTGAATCATACTGACTCGTGATATTACGTGATCGCTGTCGGTTAATATTCGAGTTACATAGGACTCCCTTGTCACGGTGACCGGATCAGGACAACTTTTTTAATAGAACACACAGGCCTCCACCCTCCGTGGATCAAAATGACGAACACAATACTGACAATGGGAAAGCTTCCATGAAAGTCTGTGGAGGTCGATAACAGATTTCAAATGGCCCCCCCAAACGAAAGAGATGGATAGTATTATTGTTAGTGAAACGCATACACAATCAATTAGTCCAGCTGTTATTTTCTAAATTTCCAATATCATATTTATATATTAATTTTTTTTTATACTGCTTGCCAGTTTAGATGATTTTTTGAGTTTATAAAAATAAGTTGTCAGTTTAAGTTATTTCTTAAATTTGTCTCATAACCACCGCATATTTCCGATATATCTCGTGTTGATTTAACTGGTCTCTGTCTGGTGTTCGTCCCAGAGATTCATAAGTGTTATGAAAATGAAAGGCAGGGTGTGTTTCACATGCAATTTATTCAATTTATTGGAATTAATTATGGAGCAAAAAAAATTAAATAGAAAATGTTTTTTACACTGTTCACAATTTCGTTATTTTGTCATTTTTGCTGTCCCACGTCAGTAAAGATAAATGAAATATTGACAGGTACTAGGATTGGTACAATATAGATAATCTATGATTAAATCATGCGATGTAAAAAATATTATGTCAAAATTAATAAAATAACTACATTTGACCTTTTTTTTTACTATTTACCCTTGCAATCATATATTTGGAGGTGAAAATAAGGTAAAAAAAAAAACAAAAAGGAAGGAAGCAAGGAAGAAATAAGTGTAGTCCAAGATATTTACAAGAGTCAAGAAACAGCAGAAAGTGAACCATTTACCACAAACCTGAAACCAGAACATTGCCTTTCTTCTTCTTCTTCTTGGGTTAGGTCTCCACCTCTGTTTCATGGCCTCTTGTACGGGAACTCTGAGGGCTGAAGTTGCATTCTCTGAGAAAAGGCAAGTGGGTTCTGCATCTGCTGCTCAAAAGTCATGGCTAGAGAAGAAGCCTGTGAAGAAGCTGGAGGAAGCTGGCTAGGGAGCCAGTTCGGGTACAAATCCAATATCTCCGCTTCCAGCTTGATATCGGCCTGCATTGAGTTCGATGTCCCGATCCCACTCTCCGGACACTCTCCTAATCCTGGTAATCCCACAGGGAATGGTACTCCAAGGCTCTCTGGCCATTTCAGGTCCTCAGTTTCGCCCTCAAACTGCTGCATCTCGGCCAGTCTCCCGCAGTCAGAGAGTATCCAAGAGAAGTCCTGCATAATCCCGGAATCCCAATTCCATGCTGCACCGAAGAGAGATGACCCGGTAGAGGAATTATTTGATGGAAGCAGCTTGGAGGGTTTTACTATGGTCGGTTTCACCACGACTTGACTTGGCAATGGTGAAGATTCGATGAGGAAGAGGTTCGAGTTGGGCTCCATTTCGCCTGACACAAAGCTTAGCTGCTGAAACGATACGTTCTCAGCTATATCGGAAGTTGAGGATAAGTCCTCAGTTGGAGTAACCTTCAGCTTTTGATTCTCCGCTGTCACGGTTGAGCTCTCGATCTCTGAGAGGGGCTTGTGAGTGCTCGGATCAATACCTATCTGCCTCAGCTTCTTCTTGATGCTCGAGTTCCATAAGTTCTTTATCTCGTTGTCGGTCCTTCCGGGCAAGTGGGTCGCAATCTGAGACCACCTAAGACCCAATATAGAGAAACAAGAATTTGAAAAACAGGCTTCCTTAAAAGTTAGCAAGACTTCTCCGCGAGGGAAAATTCGTTCCTATTCCTAAATCCTACCTGTTGCCAAGAGCTGCATGGAGTTCGATAATGAGGTTCTCTTCCTGCTGCGAGAACGCGCCTCTCTTCAAGTCGGGCCTCAAGTAATTCATCCACCTCAACCGGCAACTCTTTCCGCATCTTTGTAGCCCTGCCAAGTAGAAACGAATCAAACCCGATAGGAATTCGATGAGTACAAAGATTACAGTATCAATCCTCAGTTACAATCTTGATCCATCTCCAATTCTCCATCTGTTTCCCAAGTCTCATCTCCATTACAGACCATATCTCTGTTATAATGGTATTTCTTAGAATGGACTGCTTAGTCCAGTGCTTTACCTGCATGTCTCGGGACTGAGCTCCAGCACACGTGCCCGTGTTTCGTGATGTGGTTGAGGAGCTTCTCGTCTTCCTCGGGAGACCACAGGCCTTTCCTCAGATTCTGCTTGTAACAGCAAGAGTTCCTTCCCATGCGTGCTCTAGTTTGCTGCTGAAATGGTCTGTTTGTTGTCTGTGAAGTTATGGAGAGGAAGGTGGACGAAAGAGAGAGGATGTGGGGAATGGGAGTTTGGGTTATGAGGAAAAGTCGGCACGACGGCATTGAAGAATGCTTGGATTTATGCTCTCTCGACCTGTCCAGGGTCGCTCTGTCCGTACAAGTTTGTCTTCAACGGTAACCCCGTACCAAATTACTTTGCATTTTGGGAATGTGAACGACGAATTCTTAGGAGCTAAATTGGTGTACAAGTGAGAAAAATAATTTAGTATGGTTGATACTGTGCCATCTCATGAGCTAGAAGTTCTGAATTCGATCTTATCCGTAAACTTTCCGTACCCCTTTAATCTCTTCTTCCCTTTTATTATTTTTATATTTATATATCTCATTTGTACATTATTGTATAATTAAAGGGCACATTTCTCCTAAGAAAAAGGGTGGTGTTTCCCCAAAGAAAAATGGTGATATTATCCTCAACCTGTAACGAATAAATTTTAAATTTAATTTTTATTGGAGAAATTCTTCTAACTCCTTTATTCTGCACTTCCTCGGCCTTACTGGCTAGTTGACACCCTGAAGGTACGGTCGTCCTTACCTCGGCTAGTTGATTACTGCTGCAACAGGTGGATAGAGCATGAACCGGGAGGAAGGAGCTGCTTCAGGTACCGGTTGAAAGTCGGCATGACTTGAGACACCGGGAAAGGAAAACCGAGCCAGGGTGATAGCTCGATTAGATCCTCCCAAACTCAACTTAGAAATTGTGAAAGATGACAAGAGAAACAAAGGAAGATTATAGTAAATGAAAGGAGAGTATATTATGTCACGACCGTCCGGCAATTGTCTTGCAGATATTTATAGGGTTGTATGAAGCGTAGGACCATAAGTGCATATCTGAGTTTGATGAAGGGTTACCATGTGTAAAGTGTTATTTTACTCATGTGTATATTTAGTCCCTTATTATATCTCTTTTAAATTCACAAATATCCTCTTATATCTTATACTTTATAATGATATTTATCAAATCATTTGGACTGGCAAAAACTCATTCTAGGTCCCATTCGTCTAGGAACAGTATATCGATCGACTTTGTTAAGGTTTATGCAGATTGAAGACCGATGGTTAATCCTAAAAGATCTGCAATGCAAAAGGTGGGTAGAGCATGAACCGAGAGGAAGGAGCTTCATGTATCGGTTGAGAGCCGGCATGGAAAGGAAAGGCTGAGTCGGGTTGACAGTTCATTTAGACCCTCGAAATTCAAGTTAGAAATCGGGAATGATGATTACCTTGCAGATATTTGTAGGGTTGTATGAAGGGTAGCATCGTAATTGCGTATCATGGGTCCTGACCGGCTGCCAATTGCCATGTGTACATTGTTGGCTATCATAATTTGCTCAATAACAGAAAAAAGACAATGTTATCTTCGTCCATACTTTATTCCTTATCATATCTCTTTCGAATTTAGGAATATCTTTTGTATTGTGATTAGATCGGTAAAACGTCGTTGTACGTTTAGTTACTCATTGAAAATAGTGTATCGATACTGTGTTAAAGCTTATGCAGTTTAATGGGCTATACTCGGTATTTTTCTCCTCAGCCACCTCCCGGTCCATCACCGTGCATCGGAACCTCGGGGGCTCGGGTCGGACTATGATGGATGGCTAGGCTGCAGCCATGGGAGATGCAACTGAGAATGCAGCACAGTAAGATGGCTCCATGGGGGCCCAATAATTTGACATTGTGCTAATGTTTCATCAGAAGGTCCAAATTAATGCTATTAGGCTAGTGAGGACATTTGACAGATATTGACTTGTAGAAATTATTGAAATGGGTTTAAGCTAAAGCAAAAGGTTTAGCAAATATCGAGAAATTTGTCTTAATTATTACTAATAAGAGCATTTTAATTAGTTTTTATTATCAAGTCACTGTGAGATATGATTATCTAAGGTCTTTTCGTAAATATTATCATATTTTTCTGTTGGGCACGAAATAAAGTTGATATAAAAAGAGAAAGGAGATCAAATACCATATAGGTGGTTTGGAATAACGATCGGTCGAATTTTTCACCGTTGAGTAAAATACGAGGTGGAGTACACAAACATGAAACACATCCACAGTATACTCCTGTTGAGAAATAAATCACATACTGGACAGTCAGTGAGTTGAAATTTAGAGTATAAGAGAATTGTGTTTTATCACATATAAGTTTACGATTTTAGATAGAAACGATCTAGCTCATGATCAGATATACAACCAGTGTAAGGAAGAAAAAGCACTTCAGTGGAAGTCAGTTACTGATAACGGATATTTAAAGTACGTGTTAAGTATAAATACGTTATCGCTTGAGGGTGGAATTTGATTCGATGCTTCTCCTTGTTATGAACGTTTTTCCTTGACTTTCTCACTTCCCGAAATGGATCTCCTGCTCATTTCTCTGTCATAGAAAAACTGAGCTACCTCAATTATTTTTCAAAAGAAATTTTTGCAGATTTATTATTAATGTCATTTTCAGCAATATTAAAGCACGCCAGAATTTAGCCAATACTTGCCTTATATTGCAGAAATCAAAACAGCACAGAGATGCAAATGTAGGAGAAAGTCTTGCGTGTAAGAAGGGATATACTGCACTTGCACAGTTTAGTGGGTTTCATAGTTAATAAGAATCAATTACATCGGTAAATTTATAAGAGAAGATTTGAGCTAGTAAAATATAAATTCAAATATTTTTAGAAAATGAAAACTTCTAAGAACAGAAATAAAACAATAAAAATTCCTAGAAAACACTGAAAAACTCGTAATGTATAATGTTGGACATGTTTTTTCCTTATCGTTGATTGACATTGGAATTTTTTATAATTTCTTAGGGTTTTGTTTAGATTTTCAGTTTTTTAATTTCTAGAGCGATTTAAATTGATATCTTACTGTCTAAATTATCTCTCATATATAGCTAATTCATATTGGTTTGTGACACCGGCTTTCTCCATATACAAGGAAGTTTCATGGAATGAAGAAATTCAAAAGGATTATAGTTGGGTAAAACCATTGCTAGTAAATCATTATACCATACAACTTCTGATGCCTGCATAGCCTTTGATGCAATTTGGATTCTCATTTGTAGATAATAGAAATGCTATTCAATACAACATCTATTCAACCTCGCTCTGGGACTAGGCCTGATGTGGCAAGACCTCTCATATTTCTGGAATTCTGGGCGATATCGTATTTTGTCCATGAAACCGCCTCGCCCAAGAATCACAAGCTCAATCGAGTTCATGACTCGTTGCACTCTAAGAGACGGTTTTCATGAAAGCATAAGCTGGTCGGATGTTGCACCAACATCGCATATAGAATGTGGCATGATGGAAAACAGGACAACACCGTGCCATGTCTGAACGAGTGTAGGAATACGACGCGTGTAGCAGTCAGCTTTCGACTAGGCTCTTAGGGAGTAATCCTATTCCATGTTCCGTCCTCTCATCATAATTCAATTTCTCTGAATCACTGAAGAGCTACCACCCCCACCACGATCATCGAATTAATGCTGAGGGCCACAAAGGTGAGACTTATTGAGCAGCCATAGTTTGTTTCTTTCTGTTGTCCTTTCCATTTCTATGAATACTGTTTTTGCTGTCTCCTTAATGCTAACTGACATTCCTCTTAGATACACAAAATACAGCATAGACAAGATGAGGATGGTGATACTGCTGCTCATATATATATATATATATATATATATAGAGACACACACACACACATTATAGGAAATAATGTTTTTTCAGTGAAGTACAGGATCGAAATCCAAGTGCATTAATAAATTTTTTTTTTTTAAATGATGAGGCATGCTGATCCTAAGAACATCGCCTAATAGCAGCAAGTCCAGCCCTGACGGGTATGGAATGAGTCCACGAAACCTAAAAGGTAAAGATGAGACATAGTCAGCCAACCAGTCCGCGTGGAAGTTGCCTTCATTGTTAAAAAAAAATAACGTTGGATCGCTACCATCCAATCCCGTCCGAGAAGCCTCTGAATATCTTTAAGAAGAGAAGACTTCCATCCACTCGACGCACTCCGGTACTCAAGCTCAGGGACCACAACCTTAGAAATAATTTTTTACAGGAAGAAGCCAAGTTCTATGTTCAAAGAAATGAGTTCGTAGGTTTCGGGGAAGTCCAGCATCGTCGAGGTGGATTTGACATCCCTCGGTGGTTTTTTGCTATAATTTACCGGGCAACCCTCACGTCAATTGATAAATAAGCCGTCATGAAGAACGCTCTTCTCGATCAACATGAGGAATAGCTATCCGCCACGAAATATAGACCGAAGAATATGACTTTACAACAATGCTTCCTGCACTTCTTTTCACCAGTGCAATTTTGGTATCATACATGATGTGACTCATAAGTCGATTATTAGCATCGGGCGAGTCCTGTATTTGAAGATTGATACGAGCTTGAAGTGTCTTGATAAACAACCCTAGATGCCTAGAGCTGTCCTTCGTCAACTGATGCAGCGTAATTAATGTGATCTTGAATCGTCTCAATGATTTGTTATCGGCAGGACCTTGGTAGAACAAGAAAAGGAAAATGCCATTGACATATTCATCTATCTATACTGCTATATGCAAACATTTAGAAAGTTTGATATCTTTTTTTATTTTTCATATTTTCCCTCAATCAAATTTATATATTAAAAAATTATGACATGCACATGATTTTTATATTAAGAATAAAATAATAATTTCATTTATTTTTCTCTCATTTCATATATAAAATCTTAATAGAAAAAATTTTTTGTTAACGGTTCAGATTTCCTTATTTCACTCTTATATCCCTTTATATTTAAAATTTTAGCAGTAAAAATCAATCACATTTTTTAACGAATGATTTGAAATTGTAAAATTGATATAATATACTAATAACAACTGACAATACTCTACTTACCACTATAGTTTACGAATTTTAAATGAATTAATTGGAATAAGTTATAAATAAATGATCTAATTTTATGAATTTATCTCAGTATTTCACATCGTTTATTTTTATTTTTTTTCATGTATAGTACGAATAAACATCTAGTATTTTTTTGTATGGCCACAGTAATCCTTTTTGAAATTGGTCCAAACAAGCCATCTATCTACTTGGGATAATTTATGAAGATGACCTTCTATTCTGATTTTCAATCCCTTAATAAGAAGTGTTTAATTTCTAAAATTTATAAGAGGTGTACACCTTACTAATAAGTAAGGTGTACTGTCTTCTTGTAAGATATTCACCAAACCTATAAAACGTAGACCCATATATACTTAAAAGTCTAAACTTGTAGATAGTGGTTGACAATTACTCTTATAAACCAAGATCTCCTTATAATCTTTTCGACATGAGATTTATTTTCCAATATCCGCCCCTTACACTTGTCACATGTCCTTAAACATCCGCCTTCAATAACTAACATCGAGTCGGATATTTCTCTTACATAATCAAATAAGGGGAGACAACTAATTACAAGACAAGCTTTCTCTTCCATCCTCGGATAAATTGGTCATGAGTCGGATATTCTTTTTCCGATCTCAGGTTTTAATTGATCACGAGTTCAATACTGGGGCGTGGTGAGGTATGAATCCACATGGTAATTGGCTTTAATATCATATAAAATATCCACCGAACTTAAAAAAGAGTGGGCCCTATCCATGTGAAAGCCTAAACTTGTACATGTAGTGGTACCCAATTACTCTTATAAACTAAAATCTCGTTTATAATCTCTTCAATATGTGATTTATTCCTCAAAACTTCTTATATATTCTCAAGATCTTTAATTTTTCTGATGTGGAAGGCAATCTAAACATCTATTCCTACATGGTAACATGATCACAAGGTGACCTTTTCTCTTTTATGTTCGGGTTATAAAAAATGCTTTTCACTGTTGGCCTATTGATCTCTAGTTGAATAGTTTTCTTCCATTCTCTAGCAAGGGGAATGGTGAATCACATGACAGATTTTCTTTTTTGCACATAGGCACCACGATCGAGTTGCATGCTCAACCCTAACAAGAGTGTAAGCCCAAGTGGGGTACCATGCCAATTTTTCACAGGAATTATAAAATGATGGACACATATTCAATCCAAAAATTAGAACTAATAGGTGGTAGCGTCTAGCCCCTTTTATTCTTGAGACTTTTTTCCAATTATTTCTATATGTGATTGTCTGTCAACAGTAATAATGAATCAACATTCTCATTGAAGGAAGGAAAAGAGGAGAAGAAGAAGAACCATTCGAGCTGCATTTCTTGAAGGTGGTTGTGATGGGAAAATTGATTAATGCTTTTCATTTGAAATTATTGAATGGAAAGAAATTGAGGGCTTTAGGGATAAGTAATCAAAGTGTCATTTGAATAGAAGAGGGACATAATTCATGCTGTCCTTGAACTTATGAAGAAATGCCTCTTTTCATTATCCTTAAAAAGGCCATTTGATGAGCTCTTTATTCCTTAGTGCAATGACAAACAGCTAGTTGACAAAGGAAGACCTCGCTGTCATGTTGGACACCACAAGACTTTCTTACATGTTGTTTATAATGTGGGTGTTGATGTAATAATATGGCTCGAAACCATGTAGGGGTCCAATAAACCTCAAACGTTGAGCTGGGTTGACCCACCGAGAAATAAAGCTCTCTCAACATAAATATTTTTCCATTAACATTATTCGATCTGAGATCTTACTTAAAAGAAAAGAGGTATCGAAGCATCAATGATGTTGGTGGATGTTGATTAAAGTTGACAATATACGACATCAGTTCCAGAGCCTATGGACTCGGCCGGGAATCTACCATACCAAATAAGAGAATGAAACGCTATCTCCAACGTGTATTACAATGTTGAATCCGCTTTGTTCGACGTTTCCGGAGCTAGAAATTTGCACAGAAATATCTTTCTTCGGTGTGCAATAGCCAATATTTTTCATCAAGTATAGCGGCCAAACGTGATCTGTTAAAGAGAAGATGATATCGAGCACCTCAGACAATCCATATTAGTACATAAACATATCAAAATGCCGAAGAAAATTCTCTATTAATTTCCACCCATATTTGCTATACTCTTGGACATGCATGCAAACTCTAGTGACGACGATAAAAAATTCGGGATTTTTCGATCAAATATGGGCTCAAGTTGCGTCTCACAAAGATAGTCAGCTTCACCTAGTAATTTATTTCTGATGTGCACTTTTCAAAATCTAAAATTTCAATCGACCATAACTAATTAAAATTCAGACTAGTTTAATTAATGCATAAAACTCTATCATTTATGAATTTATTCACTCGCAACTTAATAAAAAAGATTTCGAACTACCTCACTCAATAATTTTTATTCATGACCGTTCCCTATCTAAAAGGCTAAATATCTTTTGCATGTGAAATCCAACGAAAAAGTGACTTTTTATATTACATGCAAGTGACAAGTGAACATAAAGCACAGAGCAAGAATCAGGCCGTGAAATTGGGTGAAGGATTGGAACAATTTTGGGATCTTTCTCGCCAGCCATTTTTCAAAATTTGGGAGAGATTGAGATTGCTAATGTGACTAGGTGATGATGATGATGACACTTTGTACCATAATGCCCCTTAATTTGGCCCACTAACAGTAGCTTTTGGGAACAAAATCACATGCACGCCTCATAAGCCTTTCAGTTCAAGTCACAAGTTATATGAAAAATTGGGCAAAAAATGATCTTTGTTGTCTTGTCAAACCCCCAGCAAACCCTAATTGAAAGTAATGATGTATGTGAACATTAAGCATCACTGTTATGGCAAATTGCTTGCCATAAATGGAAGCTTAAGATCTCAAAGACAATCATTACTGGCCCCAATCCTCCTAATTATGAAAACCCTAAACCCACAGTGCAGCTCTGTAACAATGTAAAAAAGAACAGGCTTTATGAGCAAGACAGCATGATAAGAGGAGAGTCTTTCAAAGGATGCCTTTAATCACATCAACCCTCAAGGAAAAGGGCTTTTTTAAGCCACCTTCAAATCATCAATTATCAAAGTGGGGGAAGGGGTTTTGTCTGGTGGAAAATTTCCCCCCATGTCCCTACACCCACTTCTACCTTTTCCCTGTAGTGGGGGGAGGGATATGAAAATGGTGGTCAACTTCCTCTTTATATCACCGACATGAATATTTCTTTTCTTAAGTAAAATTTTCAGTTCAAATATTATAAATAAAGAAAATTTATGTTCAGACGAGGACTTTACTACTTAGTGGGCCTACTCGACTCGTATTTGGATTAGTCGAGGGCTGTCGAACTTTTAGATATCGGGTGATGTATTACTTCCTTTTGCATCATTGCTCTTCATGCTTTGGCCCTGAGCCTGTCCTCCTAATCCATTGGTTTTGAGCTCGTGATTGGTGCCTCGGGTCGAGGGGGCCCTTCTCGGTCCGACGCGACCTTTCCTTCGAGGAGCCGTGTCGTGATCTTATTGCAAAAGGGTGTTCGTTTGTTTTAGTGTCCGATCATTGTTAAGCTCACGGAGGAGATCAGGAAAAAAAATATCTGCAACCACCAATGGAGTTTTACTATATTGTAGGGTTTTCACACTTACTAATTATTGGCCTGTCATGCGAGGTGCTTCTTCACCAATACCCTGTGCTCGTTCAGAATATTCTCAAAGTTCAGACATTATTGGTATAGTGAAATTTGAAATTGCAAAAAAGGGAGACTACAATTTTAATAGAAAACTAGTCTCATTTCCGAAACAGTTACAACCTCATCTAGAAAAGAATCGATCCCAACTTCTCTAATTTTTCACATTATGAATGATATTGAGAGTGTCTTAGAAAGGTCACAATGTCACTAATTGTCAATACTGGGTCTGATTAACTCATTTATGGACCAATTATAAACAAATTTATCAAATTATTCATAAAAGCCTCATTGGAAAATATATCAATTTGATCTTGGGTAAAATCTAAAGAAATTAGAAATTATACTAAATTGAAAATTATGATCAAATTCATTCATGATCTGTTTCCGCCTCATCAGGTTCCTAATTTTATGGACTTTAAACTTGATTCTAACTTAGCTAATATCAAGTCAACCGCCATCGATTTTAGAGTGCTTGTTTTGCTAAACTTCTTTCGTGGTTTCCGCCTCAATTATTTGTACACCACTCAAATCCAAACCACCCTTATACTTGATCTCCTCGGCTTCCTCTTGCCATCCAAAGCTATCATTATGACAAATTAACTTTGACATGGCTGCAACATCCTCGAAGACCGCAACCTTTGAGACCCTACCCATCCAAACAGTTTTAATTGTTTCTTTTGTCTGGTCAGAGTGTACTCCTTCTATAATGGTTATCACTGTACTGTAGGCCATCCAAATTAGACACTCATACATCCACTGAGTTCCGGAGGAAATGTTCATCGACTCCTCTTCCTCCAAGTGTCCTACCTCATCCATATAATTATCCTTAAACTACTCACCCATAACAATTTCATAAAAGGACACTCATTTCTTCACTAAGGATTTTGAGGAACATCTATGGGACTTATTGACCCGTACCAATTTATGCTTCAATAGTCAAGATCATCAAGATATGTCTAGACATTCACATACTCGATCACTAATGTAGTCCTTTGCAAGATGTTCCTCTCTCCAGTAATTTTTGTTGGGCAAATTCGATGTATGCTCTTTGATTACTGAAACTGCAATAAATATTTATAACTCTCTCTAATAATTTTCAGGGTAAATAACCATATAATACATGAATTTTGTTTGAATTCTCAATTCTATCACGAACTTTCACATCTGATTAAAATAGTTAGGAACTTTCAATTCCACTCCACATCTATCAACCGTCACTTTTTCCATCACTCCGTTAATTGAAGTATTGAATTGACAAATTTCACCCCTCTCAAAACTACAAATAAATGACCATTTAATACATGAATTTCGTGTGATTTTCCAATTCTGTTACGAATATTTGATTAAAATGGTTAGGAATTGAAAATTTTACCCAATGGTTCATTATATTCATTCATTACTCTCAAATGAAATTTCTTCTGTACACAAATAATTCCTTTTTACCTTCCAAAAAATGCAATGCGGTAGAGAAAACATAAGCAATAACGTTAGTGCATACAAAATATTGAGTTAAATTAGAATTTACACAATAGTTTCTTGAAAGCAAGTTAAAGAGTTACCTGAAGGACCTTTAAAAGCATAAATTTTTTTGTGACAACATCATAATTTTACAAATCAATTTGATATGTGAATTGAGATTTTACAATTAGTTTTTCAATTTCAAACTCCCTTCATTTATCTCAATGCAGTTAGGATATAAACAAAATTAAAGAACCTGGAAAATTGAAGCCCTATATAAATTGGGATGATTTTTAAGGTGTTGAAAAATTAACTAGAGAAACCCAGTTCTGGACCTAGAAAAATCAAATGTAATACGTGTAAATGATCATGTAATACATGGTAAAAACATAATGTCAAGAATTTTCTAGGTTGGGACCCAAGTTTTTCTGGTTGGTTATTCAACACCTTAAAATATGCTTGGAATTTATATATGGTCTAAAAGTCAAGGTTTTCATGTAGATTGGGTTGATTTTTTTCGAGTTCTCAATTTTCAGTTACATCCCTAATCGTACCAAAAAAATAAGGGTTGTTTCAATTTGAAATATTAATTTTAAAAGCGAGAATGACAAATCAAATTGATCCATGACATGCTGATGTTGTCATTATGAATTTTGTGTTTCTAAAGATCTTTCAAGCAACTCTTTAAATTTTCTTTGAAGGACCTAATATGCAAATTCCAATTTACTAACAATGTCGTATGCCCTAATGTAATTGATGACTCTTCAGCGGAAAAAATTACAAGGGCAAAAAAATACATTTCACTTAAGGGTAATGAAAGAATATAATGTACAACTGGGGTAAATTTGTCAATTCTTGACGGTTTTAATCAAATGAGAAAGCTCGTGAATAGAATTGGAAAATCACACAAAATTCGTGTATCAAATTGTCATTTATACATAACTCCGAGAGGGGCAAATTTGTCAATTCGATGCTTCTATAAACAGAAGTGATGGAAAAAAGTAACAGGATGGTAGATGTGTAGAAAAATTGAAAGTTCATAAATATTCTAATCAAAAGTGAAAGTTTATGATAGAATTAGGAATTCAGATGAAGTTCATGTATTATATAATCATTTACCCTAATTTTTATGATGAAAACGCTCTTCTCTAGCCTTTTATACTCTATTCTTAGGCCCTATACTTGCACTATTGTCAATTAAAAGCACCCAATAAAATCATTTTTTTCCCCAGTTGATCACATTTTGATTTCCACACTCCCCTATTACGCCTGACAATCCTATCTCTCTCTATAAAGTCATACATAACAAATACCTAATTAGCAGGGTCTTGTTACATCATCGACACTTTTATTCATCTCCACAAATTACCGTTAAGATGTTACCTTCTCTCTTCTTCCAGGTTGACTCAATATCCCTAACTTTCCAATGTAAGATTTTTCTTTTTCCCCTTAACATTGCACCAAACCCCTCTTGAAATGACCCTCCAAGTCATAGGTCCAATAAATCATCTATAGTCTACCATCACCCTTCTTTTCAACTCATTTAAGTTTAGTACTGTTTTGACATCTTGTTACGTGAAATTTAATCTTTCGTGCAACAATGTGTTTGACAAAGTTCTCAAAAAGATTCTGACAACGAATGTAATAGCATCAATCATTAATCTTGAAGTCCATAAACTGGAGGTCTACAATAATTTGGTTGAACAAATCCACATGATTTCTGGTTGGTGTGTTATAATCCATCACTAACTAGTACAACCACATGCACTTCTTCAATTTTAACAATTTGGTCAGGAACTTTGTCATCTACAGCAATTGTAGATCCTACCACTGTACCTTGGCCTAATTTTGATCAGACACATCTTAAAGGACCTTGTTCAATGGATTAAGTTGATAAATCATACTCAAGTCTTCGCTATGATTTACCTTCAGTCAGGGTCGAGGTTAATACAATCTCTCCATCTGATATTTCTTCAAGGTCGTGTTAAAGAGATGTCTTCATTGGATGTGATATAACCCGAAATCGCTCAATCGTAAAACTTTAATACCTGGAATTTCATTACCAACATCTTTGGGATCTGGCCATGCATTGATGATACCAGTTTGCTAGAATATACGTGTACAAGATGTCTAAATTTGAATTACAGAAGCAAATAAACCGAGAAATGAAGAAAATACGAATACCAGAAATTACGTTATAAAACCCTCAAGAGTGAAATGTCCACGGCACGAAGAAGCAATCCATTAAAATAAATTGGCAACTGCAGCTTTATTAGAGAAAACTAGTAAGAGGAGAACAGATTCTCATTACTCTACTTCATGCAGAAGAAGAGGAAAACAACTTGTAGTGGAAAACGGAAAACAGCTTTGTCATTAATACCCAACTGTTCGTTTGAAAAGAAAATGGAAAACCGTGTATGAATTAAAGAGCTATACTTTAGTCAATAAAAAGAATTGCTGTCAATAACACATTGAATACAGCAGCAAGAGCCAACTATGTTAATGTACAGGTCAAGAGCAGAGATCTTGAGCTCCTCTTGGTTCCACGATCTGAGCAACTGTGGAAACCATTAACCAAACAATCCGACTTCCGATTACATCTGGTTATAGCAGAAAAAGCATCACAGACGTCACTCAGAGTAACTTCGAACTGTCAAAATGGAAATCCAAATGAATTCGTACAAGCAGAAGCTTCAGCACTGGCAGTCAGTCAGGCTGGTTTCTCCCTGAAAAATTGGAGATCAGTGTCAAGAAGAACCAATGTCCAACTTCTTGAACAAATGGAATGAGAAAAGTCTAGCTTACTCTCTAACTGCTTTACTTGGTTCAGTATCGTCTCTCTGGGCAGTAGCTGAGGTGATGGCACGTCCTTCAGGCTGATCAAAACCACCATTTCTAACCTGGCAATATAAATAGAGAAAATTGAAAACAGAGAGTAAAGTATCAAAGCATGCACAGGTTTTTAATCCGAGTTGAGCTAGACCAGATCTAAGTTCCTTTGTTAAGCCTATTTCTCTTCATATGCTTCCAGGTCTCTCTCTCTCTCTCTCTCTCTCTCTGTTTTTACTTGTTAATCGCCAAATCTGTTCACATACATCATTGTTGCCTACCAAGTTAAGCTTCCAAGAAACCCCATTGCATTTAATTAAGTAGTAGAAAATTGTTGCTTGCAACACCCTTGAAACTAGTAGAAGTCGAAATATTATTCACGGGAGTGTTTTCCGATGCGCTCATGAAGATAAAAGCTTTCATTTCCAGACATCCCTCTTAACCTGGGATGAGCAATATTCGAGAACTTGACACTTTGCCCAAGTGATGAAGCAAACGTGCCATACCACACCATTACTGGCAAATCCAATAGTTCTACAATGATGTTCTTTAAAACCATCCACGGACCCCAGAAGAAAAAAAGTCCCTTGTTCTCAAGAACGAGTCATTAGGTCAGTTTCCTTTCTATTCCAGCCGGTGCACCAAACGAGTCATTATGTCAGTTTGTATAAAAAATTCCAGTTTCTATATAGCAATTCATTTCCTGAACTTTCTACTCCATTATACAGAACATGAGTAATAATAAAAAAATCTCAGTGCACGTAATACACACCTGACTCGAGATATGATTCACCGAGCAACTGGCGCCATTGATATTTCCTGCTATTTCCTTTGAACTTGAGCCAAAAGCTGCATTGGTATCCACGAGGCCAGCCAGGATATTGGCATTCAATCCAGCAGGGGGTCTCAAATGGGAGCCACCCGGGAAAGGAACCAAAGGTGGCACAAGTGGCATTGACAAGGGGAGCCCTTGACTAGGAAGACCCATGACAGTGGAGTTGGACGCTGGCATTCCGTACAGAGCCTGATGCTGGGACATGATCGGGCTAGGAAAATGGGCTCCTTGCATGGGGGGAAACTGAAGCATTG
Source organism: Lagerstroemia speciosa (assembly GCA_037672795.1). Classification (NCBI taxonomy): domain Eukaryota; kingdom Viridiplantae; phylum Streptophyta; class Magnoliopsida; order Myrtales; family Lythraceae; genus Lagerstroemia; species Lagerstroemia speciosa. The sequence continues at coordinate 2,544,354 of CM075301.1, forward strand.
GGCAAGCAGTTTGCCCACCATTCTGATTGACCACACCCATCCTGAAGCCCAATCCTGCAGCCATTCCAGCACTCATTGGAGAAAATTGAGCCATATGTGCTGGTAACATCATTGGTGGCATGCATAAGCCTGCTCCCATCGACATTATCTGCAAAATTACGAACAGAGACTTCTTAAACCATCTAAAGTCCCAAGCTTATGAAATTTTATTAGTCCCACAACCAGCTGATCTGAAAGATGACATAAAGGCATGGTAACATATAATGCAGCACTCTAATTATCCATTGCTGCTGTAGCTTATCTATCCCAAGGTTGCTGTTGTCACTTTATGCGAAGTACACCAGCTTAAGGTACTGGTTGTTGCTGCCTCTGTTGATGTCTTGGGAGTTAGTCCTAATTTTCTCATGAGAACATTCGGAGCTTTTGCTCTATAGTAGAAATATATCTCTCATTTATTCATAAAAATAAAATGAAAGCTAACAAGTGTAACAAGATCTTCTCAGAAAACATGTGTAACTAGAAGAGTAATGAACCTACAGCATGTTATGTTGATTCAAGTGAGAGATGAATGAACCTCAGCATGCTTTTACCTGCACTTGGAGCTGAAGTGTCTTTAAATAATCAATAGCCTCATCAAGCATTGATGCTTTGTCCACCTTTCAAGAACCAAACTTATGTGTCAACTAATACTTTCAAGGAACTAGAGAAACGTAAACCAAACAATTCCAAGTCTACGACAAAAAACAATGGAACAGATATTCAGTTTTAAATGTTGAAAAGGCCTGCAGTTATGTTCAATTGTCTGAATACTTGGTAAGACAATAAAATTTCTTTTCAGGTAAGAGATAAAAAAATTATTGGGTCTTGCCATGTCAGGTAATGCAGGAGAGAAATATTGCAGTTACACTTAACCAAACATCCAGAAAGTTATCTACCTTGTTACTATTTGGAATGAGTTCTTGCAATGCACGCATCTTCTCGTTGATCCTGTCCCTTCGCCTCTGGTCATTAAAACAACAAATGCAGAATAGTAGGAATACAGCATATTATTGTGGGCACAAAGCCTTTTTTTCATCACTATAAAGAATTCTAACAATTTTCCTCACCCTTTCTGATAGATTATGCACATCTGCTGCCCTGCTTCTCTTCGAACCACTGCCTCGGGCAGATGTTGACTTCCTGAGAGTTACTGAATCTTCTTCCACGTCCTGCACTTAAGTTATACGTTCACAGGAAATGGAAGGATAAGTGTACTTCAGAAAAGGACCAGAGAACAATGCTCACTGGCTAAGGGATTTTCTATATGAACTTTGACTCAGGATTTCTTTTTTTCTCTTTTCTTTTCCCACTCTCCCTCACAACTTGAATTGGTTCTTTCACCAAAAAAATTTAGGACCGGGTGCTCGGAAACGCTTCCAAATGCTTCTCATAATCTCTAGGAAAAAATATGAAATTCACACTCACTTCACTGGGTGCTTCAGAATCACAATCGCTGCTGCAACCTTTTCGTTTTAGATTACTTGGGGGATCATCTGATAAACTGTCGACACCATTGCCAGAACAGACAGAGGATGCAACAACTGGCTGTACAGCATCCACAGGCTCTTTGCTCATATTTGCGCAGCTGCTGTTGTTATTTTTTTCATCTCCATTTGCAGCATATTCTTGCCGGATGCCCTCAGATTCCTTAAAAGGTAGTTCCTTGGTTGGCTTAGCTTCCAAAGATGCTGTCTCAGTTGCTTGCTTCTCTACAAACTGGCAATCAGATCCTATTCCCCTCATCGGACCGGAATTGGATTTTACAGTTTTCACATCAGGAAAAGAATCCTTTTGCGTAAAACCCGCCCTCTCCAAATTTGATGGACCTGAATCAGCAACCACACAATTATTCCCTATAGTGGACTTATAAAGGGCAGCAGGCCGTGAGAAATGGGAAAAGTTTAGAAAGCTGTTGTGATTAGTAGAAGGCCCTGGATTCTGTTTCATCAACTTTTCACCAGAAAACCCAACTGCTAAGTTTTCTACCTGACGAGGATCCCTACTAAGACCACGATTACTTGTACTTGTACCAGTGTTCTCAGAGGCTTGTCTTGGTCTAAGAGATGGGAATTGAGTTTGTCCAGCAGGACCACAACTAGTCCGGAGTCTCATGGCTTCACTCACTGCAGCCAGAGAACTCTTAGATGAATTCTCGCGGTTGAGACTTGAATATAAAGAGCTGATATTAGAGTCCCTGTTTACATGATTGCTATAACCACCTCTTTTCGTGGCGTTGAAATCTTCCTCAGAGGGCTCATTTGCAGTAACTCCCGATAACTCAGGCAGTAAATCCGAGCAGAAATCATTTTGTGGAGTCTCATCTATTGGGTAATCAAACCAAGGAACTACATCCTCATCACCGCTCAAGCACATCTCGCCCAAAGGGGCTGACATATGGAATTCATTCATACTCGAGTCCAGTGTCCTTAACTTCTCCGAAGATCCTGAGTGTGGGCCGCTGCTTGGATCTTTGTCCTTCTTAGGTAAGCTGTAAGGGCTATAGGGAGAATGGTTCTTTTTAGCGATACTAGATTGCCCTTGCATCATAACCTGACCGTTCTGCCATACTAACTCAACCAGTTCATTCTCAGGTCTGCAACATAAACAAAGGTATGACAGATATGCTAAATAAGGTAAAAGATGAAATTTTAGGTGAGGACAATACGCAAGAACAAAGAAGACGCAGAGCAAGGTAACTGCTACTCACGGGAACGACTGATCTGCTGAAATTGAGGTGGGTTTCTCATGGGTTGCCCTTGGCTTCCGTTTAGCATCTCCAAACAGCTCAAATAATGGCATAGTTAAGAGCTCAAAACTGCCGTCTTTCTGCTCAGAAATGCCCAGAATCTCAAGCAACTTTCAAGCCAATGACCGGACCTCACAAGACCACAAGAGGGCAACAAGTTGAAAGAATCCAGCCGTGTAATCTGAACACGAAAACGTTTCCACCTGAAAGAAGTGGAAGGAACAGGTGTGGCAATTATATATTGGAGAATTAAAAGATCTTGGCCTTCCGTTCGACACTAACAAGTCCTTACCGATGGGTTTACTGATATAGAATGCCAACAAAAACAAAGCAAATACTGGTCAAAACCCATTCTTTATTCCGTGTCTCCATCAGATTAACAACTTGTCTGGATCGAGGGATTTGGAGGTCTTTATAGAGGAGGGAGAGGGAGAGATCTGCCCTCAAAATTTTTTTTCGAATATCATTACTAGAGGAGGAATTTAAAAAGAAATTTAATTTAACTATTTTATTATTTTCATTTAGAGGATCAATTGAGTATGAGAAAGATGTATGAGAGGCACAACGGTTTCGTGGAGGTATCGGGACAAACTGTGATTTTATAGTGGTCTCAGGAGGTTTAATGGTTACGACTTGATGGTGGTTGAGATTTCAGTAGGGGGAGGTGTGTTGTTGTCATGACTTGCCTGTGGTCGAGTAAAAGAAAGTATGTTATAATTGTGTAATTATATTATGAGAAATTATTGTGTGCTAATTTTTTAAAAAAGATACGATAGACCATTTTATCTAAAAAATTACAATCTTTTCAAATTTATCTAAATCTCTCCTAATAATTTATCAAAATAAATAAATAAGACATTGTGTTAACCATCTAAATCCCTCTAAACACCTCAATCGAAAAAAAAAAAAAAGGCTGTAAAAGTTAAGAAACCGCCCAAATCAGGCTCTTCGCTGAATTAAAACTTTCTTCTTTCGCCATGGCTGTTCCACTCCCTCACACAGAGGTCCCACAGAAGATGGCTTCCTGCAAGAACCCTTCCCTGTAGAAACTACTGAACCTCACCTCCATGATCGAGGAGAAGATCGAGAGACTCAGATGACAGCTCGAGAAGTGCCCCAGAGCCCAGTAAGCAAACACCTGAAATCATTGGGAAATGACGGGTTTTTCGTTCACGCGGAAGCCTCGAGCTCCTCGAACAAGTCGAAGAATGCTGACCCGAGTGCAACGAGAACGTGAATGACTAAGGTGAGATTGTCAATCACGAAAGGGTAAGAAGAACAGAGGTCGCTGGGGGAGCAGAGAGACAACGTTATAGTGTAACAGAGAGCCGGGAGGAGCCAACGGCGAGTCTTGTAAGCTCCGCAGTAGAAACCGAAAACGGAAATGGCAGAAAATTACACAACCAAACCTCGATTTCAATAAAAATCTTATTTTTTCCGAAATTTTATTTTTACAACAGAATAATTTATAAACTTTTATTTCCCCCCAAAAAATTATGAGGTCCAACGTTGTTAACTTTTCTTCAATTTACTACGGAGATTCTCACTACGTTATCTGTAAATTCGATCAATGAATATTTAATACGTTATTATTAAATGTCACATCATTTTTTTATTCATTAATAGTATTTATTTTTAATTATAATTTAAAATATTTACTTACATATCGATCATTTATTAACTGAGTTTACTATATCATTCATGAGTTTGACTTACGTAAGAATTTTCCGTTAAAGAAGGTTAACAAATGCATGCGTGGTACTACTTATCAAATATCACATTGGTAAAATTTTAAAAAATAATAAATAAATAAAAATAAATGGAAAAGCTAAAAATATGACAGCTAAAAAGATTGGAATAATACGCATGGCACTATTTTTTTTTTTGGTCGCCAGCCTCGGTATCCAAGCAGGCCCCACCAGTGGTGAGACGGCATCTTTCAGCCAACCATACTTGACTAATCCGTTGGTCGCCCCGGGTCGCACGCCTGGCAATGGCGGGTGAGGCTCCCAAGGGGGGTGTCTGCGTACGTGAGGTCTCGAACCTGAGACCTCCTTAAGCGGCACCGAGCTGCTTACCACTCGACCCAACCCCCCTTGGTTGCATGGCACTATTTATGACATGCTAAATCACTAAAATTTTTAAAAAAATTAAACAAAGAAAATATAAAAAGAAAAGTATGGCGAAAAATCACAAAAATTTAAAATTAAATATATTCCTCAAAATATTGTTTGTTTTATTAAATTTTATTCATAGTTTATTGTTTTTTTGAATCTTTAATAAAAAATGAGAAAACAATGAGGATTGTTGATTGGGGTGAAAATATTTTTAGCACCACTCCAAAGGGTATTTTTAAAACTAACACTAGTTTATATAAGTTTGAAAAAATAGCACCACTATTTAAGGTTTTTTAGTAAATTTTTCTTTAATTCCCATCCTACCCTTGCCATTTCAAAACCCTAACTCCTCTCAGCCCTTAGCTGCCATTTCTCCTTCCTCTGCGCCGTGCTTCCCCATCACAGCTCCTTCAACTCCCTCCTCAGCTCCCTCCGCTGCCGTGGCTCTCCCTCAACCCCCTCAGCTACCGTGCGTCTCCCTCAGCTGTCGAGCTGCCGTGCCTCTCCCATCCGTGCTCCCTCAGCTGCCGTGCCTCTCCCGGTGACACCCGACCTTGCCCGAAGCCGAAGCTCCTCGCCCGACCTTGCTCGATCTCACCCGAAGCCTCCACCACCTCGCCCCGACGCCCGACCTCGCCCGAAGCTGAAGCTCCTTGGCCGACCTTGCTCAATCTCACCCGAAGCCTCCACCACCTCGCCCAGCCTCTCCTGAAGCCGAAGGTATGGCCTTTTTTTTCCTGTTCCTTTTTTTCACCGTATTGTTCTTTGACTTGTTTTCCTATTCCTCGCCCGACCTGTCACTTATTGTCTCTGCAGGTTGATTTCATATTCTGCATTTTGGTGTCTGTACAAAGCAACAAATCAAGATTTGGTTCCTCTCAGATTTTCCTTTTCTGGAATTACCACCCAAAGTCCTGGTGTGTTGTATGGCTGTGTAATTTTGGTTGCTGATTGTTTGTGCCCATTGGTAGTAGCCACTTCATTCTGTGAAGCCTTCTAGTGCTGCTGTTATGATGTTTTGTTGATCCTCAATTGTACTGTGATATGTAAGCCCTTTCTTGTTTAATTGCTCAACCGATCCTGAGGCCGTTTTAGCGAGAATGGGTCTCTATTACTGCTGCCATTTCTCAATGAATTTTCCTTTTGATTTAGATGCCACTTCTTGCCGAGTATGAGGCTGTTAGACATTTGTCACAGCTGCTGCTTCTTTCTTGATCTTCTTATTGTTTTGGATGCCGCTTCTTGTCAGGAATGAGGCTGTTAGACACTCGTTACGTTGCTGCTATTTATTGTATGTCTTCCTTAACGACATTTCAAAGGAAAATATGGCCTGTTCAATATCTGGTATTGCAGTTGGTTATTGCTAAATGATTTCTCATGATTTCGATGTTATTTTCGTTGAGAATAGAGCCTTTAATCACCTGTTTTTTCAGCAACTCTTCGCTGGCCATTTTCCCTAGATTTTCATGCCTCTTTCAAGGAAAATGGACCGCATAGTGTCTATGGTTGCAGCAGCTCTTTGCTTGATGATTTCTCTCATTTTCCATACCAATTTCGGGAGATCAAGGCCTTGGGTTACTTTGTCATTTGCTGCTGCCCTTTTGGTGCCTTTGCATTGGTTTCCCTAGGTGTTTTAGCCTTAAGTTTTGTGTTTCATGGCTATCCAAAGTTGCGACAAGTTGATCATTGTTTAGTGCTTGCTTCTTGCCATTTTTAAACTTCTAATTTTGAGTTTTAGATTGGCCATTCACTGCTGCCTTCTTGGTGCTTTTGCATTGGCGTGAACTTGTTAGGAAATGTTAGGAGTAGACATTTTCATATTTTGTTATCAGTTTATGTTGGGATTGACCTTCATTGTACGTATTGACCTCATCTTCATGGCAATAATATGCATGTCAGGATCATTTGGTCAAGAGGGAAACACACAATAGGTCCCGAAAAATCTGAAATAGGTCCCGAGAATTCTTAAACTGGTCAAGAGAAATTAAAGATAGGTCCCGAAATGTGCATGGGGACTTCGGCTCGGACAAGTCTAAATAGGTCCCGAAAAATCTAAAATAGGTCTCGAGAATTCTTAAACTGGTCAAGAGAAATTAAAGATATGTCCCGAAATGTGCGTGGGGGACTTTGGCCCGGACAAGTCTTGAAATAGGTCCCGAAAAATCTGAAATAGGTCTCGAGAATTCTTAAACTGGTCAAGAAAAATTAAAGCTAGGTCCCGAAATGTGCGTGGGGACTTCGACCTAGACAAGTCTAAAATAAATCTCGAAAAATCTGAAATAGGTCCCGATAATTCTTAAACAAGTCAAGAGAAATTAAAGATAGGTCACGAAATGTTCAAGAGGACTCCGACCTAGACAAGTCTGAAATAGGTCCCGAAAAATCTGAAATAGGTCCCGATAATTCTTAAACTGGTCAAGGGAAATTAAAGATAGGTCCCGAAATGTGAGTGGGGGACTTTAGCCTGGACAAATCTTGAAATAGGTCCCGAAAAATCTGAAATAGGTCTCGAGAATTCTTAAACAGGTCAAGAGAAATTAAAGATAGGTCCCGAAATGTTCATGAGGACTTCGGCCTAGACAAGTCTTAAATAGGTCGTGAAAAATCTGAAATAGGTCCCGAGAATTCTTAAACTGGTCAAGGGAAATTAAAGATAGGTTCCGAAATGTGAGTGGGGGGCTTTGGCCTGGAAAAGTCTTGAAATAGGTCCCGATAAAGTCTAAATAGTTCTAATCAACTGAGATATTTTTCAGTTCCACTATCTCAACTAAAATAAACAAAAAAGCCACGTAAACAATGGCATTTACAAGCTTCCTTCCATACATTTGAGAGGTAGAGGAGGAGAGAGGCCTCAGAAGCAGTTGGCCGGAGAAAAGAGAAGAAGAAGCCATCGATTGGACAAAGGGTGGAGAAGACACCGAAGAAATTGTCGGAGAAAGGTTAGTGAAAGGAAACGGCCGGGAGAAAGGGAGAAGATGAGAGGATGAGAGAAATAGGGGAAATGAACAGGAGCGTGGCATCGTGAGCGGGAGGAGGCATTCGGCAGTGGGCGGCGAGCTGCGAGCGGCGACGAGCTGGCGTGGGTGGCGAGCTGTGGGCAGCGGTGAGCTGGCGTGGACGGTGAGCAATGGGCAGCGGCGAGTTGGCGTGGATGGCTAGCAGCGGGCGGCGGCGAGCTGGCGTGGATGGCTAGCAGCGGGCAGCGGTGAGCAGGCGTGGGCGGAGAGCAGTGGGCGGCGGTGAGCTGGTGTGGGCGACGAGCAGCTAGCGATGGCGAGCAGCTGTGGGCGACCGAAAGCTGCGGGTTACAGAAGGGAGAAAGGGAGCAGGTGAAAGGATGAGTGGAATAGGGAAAATGAAATAAATGGAGGGAATTTGAGTTTTTGAATAGGGAAGTAAAGGACAAATTAGTCTTTTACTCAAATTTGGTGCTATTTTTAAAATTGGTTACTAAGTGGTGCTAGTTGTGAAAGATAGGAGAGGAGAAGTGTTATATTTGACCATTAACACTTGTTTGATTTCCCTTTTTATTTTTACAATTATTACTTATCAATTTTAATTTTAATTTTTAGTCAATAGTAGTCTGACATGTGGCAACTGAGTTCCCTTTTCTGATGGAGATCGAAGACAAATTGGTAATTTTTTTTCAAAATTTAAAAACTATTAGGTTGGCGAATGCATATTGAAGGTGAAAGTTGATGATGAAAGTAAATATCAAGTTTCTTTCCCTTTTATTTGTTAACCAACTAGTGATTCCTTCGCTAGATCCCCAAATGGGTGATCCCAGAATCAATTCCCAGGTTAGGAGGGTCGACGAGAATTTTCTAAGGAATCTAGGCCAGACCACAGATTAGTCTCGATGTGCGATTCAGCTGGTTCGAGAATACTGTATAGTGCAAATAAAAAAAATAAATATCAAGAACCAATATGACTGATTATGTAATTGCAGTTAGGTGTGTTCATAGTTCGGCTCGCTATTCAAAGTAAATATATTGTTCGATTTAATTTGGGATATTTAAGTGCAGACGACATCCATTTTATTTCAAATTTTTGAATGATATACAATTAATTTTTGCAATTCGGTTAATTGTTTAATTAAGCGAATTAAACAGAATCGTTTAAAATTTAAGTTTTACTTTAAGAAGCTGTTTTATTTTGATTTTATTTAATGACCCTTTAGAAAATCGATTTGGTTCAGTCAATAAACTAATTACATCATGTAATTAATCGTGCCTCTTTTGAACAGAAAAAATGCAATGTTACAGAACATGTTCGAACTATGCGGTTTAACAGTTCGGTTCAATTTTTTATTTTCTTTAATATTCCGACTCGCATATTCCCATTTGATGCACACTTCCAATCTTAGAACATACCAACAAAGATTGGTACAAGTGGAAGGGGCTTGTGTCATTTAAACAGAGGATTCGGATTCGGATTCGAATCCTTGTGAATGCAGCAAACCTTCTTAGGAGGGGTCCTCGGGAAACCATCCGACGGTACCCCGAATCCGGATTATTCGACTAGCCTTCGGGTACCGGATACCGGGTGGGAAACCAAAAAAAAAAAAGTCTTAGAAGATGAAGTGAGGAGGGGAGAAAAACAAAAATGGAGCAAGCTTTTTCCATTTTGGCAGTGCATTATCATTTGATCCAATGCCCATGCCTTTTGTCCCCGCCGAGCAATTCCAGTGGATGCCCCATGCCAGGAGGCTTCATCCAAGCCGTCCACGTTCGAAAGGTCGGGTCAATTCAATGCCTTGTCCCGATGGGATTGAATTTCTCCGAGACAGTGTCCCTATGCCGTGTACCTGAAATCTGGGACATGGCCTCGATGGCCACACGGATGGATACAATAGCCCCGAGAGTTCCATCCACGCAAGCTATTCTATCTCTTTGATGGTGTTATACCTTTGGATTTAATATCCATAGTTGTTATTCGGTTCATGTGATACATTCATAATTGAACATGAAAGTTCGAGTATCGTGTAATAGAATGATTGAATTGCCATTGCTATTATTATCCTTTTTATTCTGAAAAATATATAAATAATATCGATTTTCACTCATTATTCTGAATCTTTTTTCTTATTGTAGTTGATTTCTTTCTATTTTTATACTTTTTTTCTTATCACAGATCATGAGGTACAGAAAACTAAAAGGGAATAAGAGAAAAAATTGAAATAAAGGGGATCGGTGAGATTCACCGCTGCGAAGGAAAAACCAGAACCTCTAAGACCTTGATCGAGAATGACACCATCTGCACTAAACCGCGTCATATTTCAGTCATCTTTCTTAAGTTGTCTTCTTTTTTTTTTTTTCGTTGGCCCATTTGCTCGTTGTTCATGACCTTACCTCTAGAAACTCGGTGGATCTAAACTAATTAAGACATTGGATCGATCCTCTGAAAAGCAAAACTCTGGATCATGATCCTATTGTCTTACTCTTCGTTGGATTTTCTTCTATTTTGGCTCCTGTGGACAGAATTTCTGAATCCGGGTGGGCATTTTATATGTTATCCTTTTGAGGAGCAGGCGATTCATTCATTCATTGAGGCATTCATGCACTTGCAACGGAAGGAAGCACATCTCTATCGTTATCCACTCCTTAATGAATCACAATAATGTGTTGCAGCTGTCTCCTTAGCCCTCTGTGAACTCACTTGCATTTCTCCTCGTGCCCTAATTGATGTCCCGAAAGGAATTCGACCGTGGCTTGTTGTCGATTGGTTAAACAGCATTTCGAGATCTCATCTGCCCTCATGCGGTGCAGCATGACCATTCGTTTGAGTCTCTAGGAATATCAAGGGAATTATGTTTAAGTCATGGTATCACTGAGATCTCATCTGAGCATTGATCATTCGATTTGTTTGATAATTTCGATGTTGAAAATAAAAGTCGAACGTTGGAAGAAAGATGGCATAATTGCCCTTTTATATAGGGAAAAAAGGACTGAATTATGAAATAATTAAGTAACATGTTCGAATTGACCATTGGAAATTGAAATATTTAAGCAGTTATGGAGAAGTTAGATAATTAGTCATCTTCATGGAAGGAAGGAGACGGGATAATGTAAACTGGTACCCTTTGAGGTGAACCTCCATGAAAATGGTAGCAGATAGAGGCAGCCTCATATATTGTCTAATGGCATTGTTTTTTTTTTTTTTTTTCCGTTTCATTTGTTAGGTCTTGGTTTATCGAGTCGAGTTCGGGTTAAGCCATTGTAAAACCCCACTTGGATGGATCGAGCCCTCTTGTTTGGGCCGAGATCGATGATATTATGAGAGACTTCGTAGACTTTCCCGATTTTAAGGGGACTAAACACAATGCGCCACTTAAATCTGAAAAGGTTTTATATGTAAATGTATGTTACGTGACCTATGTTATGGGTTAATGAGTGTTAATACATCGGTAGAAAAAATTACATATATTTGAAAAGTTATAAATATCATATTAATGTGTTAAATATCTGTTAACTTATTACCGTCTTATATACATAGTATACGAGAGAGTACTATGTGCAACGTGTGCACTACAAAGTAGTGCTAATATATAATATCACAAACTAATAAGAATTAATTTTTGAAAAGTTTTTTAAAATAAAATTTTAAAAATAATTAAATTATTTTGTGATATCGTTGCATGTCAGACATTTAAGACCTTAGAAAAGATAATCCCGTAAGTGCGGCAGTTGTCGGCTGTCTTTGTCCATACCGTCCTCTGCCATGTGTCAGTTTTTACTGTCAGTATCCCAGTTAGAAGCGAAAATCGGAGGCGGACCGCCAGACTTGCACGCTCAACTCTTTGAGTTTCATCCATTAATGCGAAGAAGTTTAATAAATTTTAATTAATTTAATTTGAATTAAAATAACTTATTATTAGATAAAATTCTTCGATGGTAATTTTTTTTTATTTATAAAATTTAAATATGAAATTTCACTTAATTATATAAATTTTCAAATGTCTTTAGTTACACGTTGAATTATGGGAAAAGACGATTTGTCGAATCTCTTTCTAGGGTTGCAGCATCTCTTCTCTTCAATTTAGCTAGAGAATTTACAAGAGATTGCACTTTCCATCTAGCTAATCAGTCCAACGTGAGTCACAAAGAGCCGAAATTTCCCAACGCTGCCGCCGATAGAGTCGTCGATTCCTTCTCTTCCCAGTCGGTATGATCGCATTGGATCCGAGAAAGGTTCTTAATAACAGCGAGAACTGTCTTGCACAGCCCAAGCAACTTCCTCTGCCCAGCAACAGCACCGATTCAGAAACGCCAACGCGTCCCAAGATACTCATTCACGAGAGAGTCTTATGTGTAATATTGACTATATCACGTAAAAATATACTTACATGGCGCACGGTATATCCATTACATACCGAGACTTTCACCTCGAAATAACCACAAAAGTGCCCGGAATGAGTTGAAGTTCGCCGTTCGAGTAATCTATTCATCGTTGTCATCCTGTCTTGCAAGATTGGCCGGCTGATCGAAATAGGCTCCTGGGATGTGGCCACTGAACCAATTTGCTTTCCTCTGGTCAAAGCATTTGCGTAATGATATCACTTAAAATTTTTATCTTTTTATAAAATCTTAAAAATAAAAGAAATTCTAGAAATATCAGAATTTAATTAGTTGATTTTATCGTGTAGATAGTGTCATAACTGATAACACGGTTACGTGCGAGACTTTCCCCTCCTATGAACCCCGTAGGGATTTCGAGCCGACAGCGTACGCTGCTTCCAACTGAAGGATCGTGGAAGACAACCGGACATGCTCCATAGTGTTCCCATCGGACTTGACCGGCCCGAAAGGACAATTTCTAGGCCCACCAAAAAGCCCATTGGGCTTCTTCTATTAAATCTTCTAGGCCCATTGACGTCTCAGTATCATTAATAATCTACGGAATAAACGTGACCCACATGTACATCATAAATTGCGTATTTTTCATATTTGTGAACGTGCATATGCAACAATTATTTAACATACCAATCAACCTTAAGTAATATCTTAGGTTTCAATCTCGCTAATGAAGAAAATTCGTAATTGAGAGAGCTTGTCCTCCTTTATGGGCTGCTCTTATTTGAACCCGAACTAACAAGTGTCCATTTAGGTTGTCAACTATCGGTCTACACCTTTAGGTGACATGTTCGTGGTCTTTTATGAGCCTCTGCAATACATTAACATGGTATCAAATCCGAGTAAGATTTTTAACATTGCAACCCAACTTTTAGAAATTTTTTAATTATTTTTATAAGATGAATGAATGTAACTGTGAGAAGTGATGGAATAGACATTCTCTATCTTTTTTTGAAGAAACATCATTCCATTGATTTGCAGAAAAAAGTCCACGCTAATGGAATACACAAAGTAAATTTTATTAGTGTAATTGAGTAAGAAAATGAATGTGAGGCTTTAATGTCTATTATATTCGGTTCCTTTCGATTCACTCGTACCAAATGTAAATAAAAGAGAATTCTAAGAACATAATGTTGTCTTTAGTATGAAGGAATGTAATAAAATGGAATTAGTATTGTAAAATAAATTCCAGTAGCATATAGAGGAAATTAGTGAAATTTGAATTCATTTTAAAAGTACGAAGGAATATTATTGTAAAAGATAATGAAATGTGCATATTACCTTGGGCTGGCAAATTGGGCTGGCCCAGTCTTATCGGGTCGGACCGACACGACCCTATTAGTTTTTCATGCTGGGCTAGCACGACTCGATAAGATCGGGGCACGTTAAGAGTGAGCCCAAGCACCGCCCAAAAAATTGATCGGGCCACTCAGCACGGCCCGGTTAACACGGTTAATAATTAAAAATCTACTTAATTTTTGGGCCTCATTATTTGATTCTTGTTGGGTCGGGTCCATTAAAGTAAATGGAAGTGTTTCGGGCTATTGGGCCGGCACGGCCCTATATTAGTGTGGCCCAACATGCCCCACGATAACTGCTTGGCTTGATAAGCTATGCCCCAGACACGATGTTTTCGTGCCGGACTCGTGCCAGGCTATTGGGCCGGGCTGAATTCTCCCAACCCTATATTGCCATCTTTTTTCAAGGAAATATTACTTCATACCAATATTGAATGTATATAATAACTCTCGAGACCATAATCAAGTAAAAATATGAAATAGAATATTAAATTGATAATTCCATTTTGTTCGATTTCAGCGTACGAAACGTAATATTTTCTGCAAAGTCACTTCAATATTTAACGGCTGGCAAATGTTAATTAGTTCAATTACTTTCACGGACCTTAATCTTAATGAATTTCACTTGCGAACTGGAAAAAAAAAATTTTCACATAGGATGAATTTACACACCACAGCAATTTTCATCATAGAGAGAAGAAATTTTGGGATGGGTCAATTTACTTGAATCAAACACATGTAAGGATTAATAGAAATTAGAAAGGTAAGTTATTAAATAATTTTTTTTTAATTGAGGATGGTCACTGACGTCCATTGCTCCCCGTGGATGCGAATGAAAAGGCCTTTATATCTGATGCAATCCTCATTGATTATTAAACCAAATAGAATAGAATACCGTGATATTATCATTGAGACGAGACAAATATTTCATGAGACATTATCATTAGTAAATTTATTTATTATATTTTCTCGTACAGCTTCAAAACCCTCGTAAATGTTTATCTCGGTTAAGACGAGAACTGCTATCGATGATCGATGGTAAACAAGTCCTAGGTCATTCGGTGTGACTAAGTTGTTCAAAATGTTACATGTTCAAGTTGGGACCATTAATGATTTATATAGACAGCTTTCTGACTATCTTTTGAATAAATGTGTTTGTCATTACAGTTGACAGAATTATTACCAAAACTTGGAAGATGTTGACACCATTAGTTGCGCAAACCAAAAGCAAAACCTCCAATTGAACCCTTATCAATGCTCCAGTGTACACTTATAAAGATGCTATCAGTGCGTATTTAAAGTAAATAAATAAAATAAATAAAAACTAAATATCTATCTCCATATATATGTGTGTGTGTGTGCGCATGTATGTCTGACACACTCCTATACAAATTAAGAATAATTTCATATTAGTTGATATGAGGAAGAAGGTGAAGGTTGCGTTCATGGTCGATGATTCCTCGAGGAAGGGCGCGAACGACAAGAGGAACAAGGGTATCCTTGAGAAGTTGAGAGAGCTCATCGCTCTGGGTGCATGGTGTCCCGGTGTGCGCAATAATCTGCGACTTGGACGGGTCCAAGCTAGAGCTGTGGCCCCCGTCCCCAGTCGCTGTATGCCGGGAAATGTCTATGTTTCTCGAGAGACCGGGGATCGAGCAGGGAAAGAAGAAGATGACCCTGAAGTGCTTTCTCCTCCAGTGGATAGTGAGGGCTGAGAGGCGGCTGAGGAAGCACAAGAAGATCAACAAGGAGAGGGAGATGATCGGCATGATGTACCTTGGCCTGGACCGGCTGCAGGATCTAGGATTGCTCCGGCACCTCAGCTCACTGGATCGGGCCGGGCTTGAGCAGGTGATTCAGCGGGCACTGGGTGAGACACGTCAGATGCCGGAGAAGCTGAGGGAGACGGTCGGGAAAGAGGTGTTCCCGGACAGCTCAGAGAGGTCCATGTAGAACCGACAGTGGCTTATAGACCTCATGGACCCAGCAAGACACTGGCTATGCTTAGGATCTCTTGGGTCCGAGTTTCATATCGAATAAACTATCGATTATGTTTGTGATTATTGTCATGAAGATGTGATTTCATCTTTTAATTGTAATGCATACTGTCAGTGTCTTTTATTAATATCGATCGACAGCAATCGTGATGGCAATGATAACAAATAGATGTAATAACAGTTGCCCAGAGACTATTAAGTTAGACGTTACAACATCTGTTGAAGTTTTACGTCTGCAGAGATCTTTGCATCAACTTGTCAAACCATTTTTTTCTTTTACCTGTCAATTGATGATATAATAAAGTCGTATTTATTGACATCTAATTTTACATGTCATCTCTTTAAGGACAAACTAGCGTGAACAGCACCAAAACTGGACAATACCTCTTAAATGAGATTTCCATGGAGGTGGGCCGACCATGTCGATATCATCCATTTCACTCCACATCAGAATTTAAAATGCATATGTAAATTTATATGACAGGTTTTAATAGAAGGAACGTATGTATTGCCTTAGAATGTACGTGCGACTATAGTGAAAATCCACGAGATCCGATGTTCGAATTCTCTTTAAGTGCGTATCCCTTGGTGAGGAGAAAGTATTTCATGATACGATATTACCGCTTATGTAATAGCACAAACCAATCAGAATCAATTATTTTTATAATTTTTTTTATTTTTGAGGTTTTATAAAAAAATACAAAATAATTTTATCTGATTGGCCGGTGTCACTATGTAAGACTACCACGTGGTGACACCATGTCATAAAAAGGCTTTTTGCATGGTGAAACCACTCACACATATTTTTTGTACATGAACTTATCTAAATTTATATGTTCGTGGAGAATAATGTTTCCTTTATCAAATATGCAAATTAATAAGAAACTATAAAATGATATTTGTATTATTCTCTCCCTTTTTTTCTTCCGGTAAGTGTATTATTCTCTGTTTTAAATTACAAATGATCTTGACAATTCGTGTCAATTATGAATGCTCTAAACATGTGTGGACATACACAATTTTTCAGACATCAAGGATCCTTATTTCTATCCAGAGAAGTACAAATCGCTGCACAACCACATATGTGGTTGTTTATGCGACACAGCTTGGAAATTTACAGACACGACAAATCAGTGAGTGCATAGAGAGAGTTCGAGGAATTAGCTGTGCGGTTGATCCTCTTGGCTCTTCTCAACCATGGTCGTATGCAGTACGCTAAGCATTGATAGTATGGCACTCGGACTCGCGATCAAGGGTGTCGTAGAATTTCTTGATTAAAGCAGTGGCCTTCTCATCGATCTGGGGGTCGGGGGCGTAGTGGCCATGGTCGTAGTCGCTGTGACAGAACTGCCTCGGGCTCGGGGCATTGGACCCCCCTCTGGGGTTGTCCCGCCGGTGCTGCCTCCATCGCTTGAGGAAGCCGCACAGGGAGAATGAGGCCGAGGCTGCCTTGTTCTTGGTCTGCCTGTGGTTGTTGCTGCCTCCCATGGTAGCGAATGAATACGGAGTGTGTGGAGCAAACCTCACTGATGCTCTCTGATATGTGGGTTGGTCTCGAGCGGTGAGGAGACTTCATTGTATTTATAGGCCGAGATATTGTATGTTTCAAATTAAAAAGAAAATATTCGAGCAGAACAAACGGGCAGCGGATCAGAAGAAAGAAAAGAACGCATAAATTTAAGCCGAAACCCTTTTTGGTGGTGTCCCTCTGTGGTCTGATGAGATTGAGGTCACATGTTTAAATCCTGCTCTTAACAATATTGTCGAGAGATTCTTGAATTTGTTTCATGGCGGAAGCTGATTTCTTAAACTATACTAGACATTCGGTAGTATTACTTGAACAAGAAAGCCCGTATATTATGCAGCGGAGGATGACACTAATTATAATACTAGTTGATTTCGGATCTATAGCAATATTAACTATACCGATTTCTTTTACGATTATTTGTGGTGCTCCCTTTTCCATGCTGGAACGAAAGTTGGCTGGGAGCATAAAATCTATGGCACTAGCTAACTTGGGCTATCTACCAGGTTGAGATCAATTAAATTGGAATCTGGTCGACTTCCGGCTTCTCCTTGAGCCATCATCCATCGTTCAAAACCTTGTCGGGCTTCTCCTTGAGCTCTCCACCGTTCAAAGTAAAATGCGGATAGAAATATGCACCGTGTTTTCTCAGTAAAGTGTCGCGTCATTTATTTTGATATATTCCTTCTTCTCTGCTTAATCACTGTAGGGGCCGGGCCCAAGGCCCTCCCCTTGAAGAAGCCTGGCCCAGGTCAAGGCCCAGGAAGTAGGCCCATCCGCCCAGTTCAACGCCTAGGCATAGCTACGCGCCCAGCCTAGGCGGTGTCCGTACAGCCAGCGCCGCTTCAAAGCCGCACCAGTCCGTACGAATGACGCCGCCTGCGACCCTGCAGCTCTGACGCCAGCCGTACCGCAAACGTTACTTACCTCACAAGTTACGTGACTTGTATTTAATGCACATGTTCCCACCCCTATATAAAAGGAATTGGTACAGTCATAATAAAGGATACATGACAATATTCATAACTCAGACCACTTCTTCCTCTTCATCACTCTTTCACCATTTTCGAACCTAACAATCACAAACATTATTTTCGAGGTAACAATGCTTCTACCTACGCGGAAGACGCTTACTTCCCGAATCCATCAAC
This sequence comes from Lagerstroemia speciosa, assembly GCA_037672795.1. Classification (NCBI taxonomy): domain Eukaryota; kingdom Viridiplantae; phylum Streptophyta; class Magnoliopsida; order Myrtales; family Lythraceae; genus Lagerstroemia; species Lagerstroemia speciosa. The sequence continues at coordinate 2,562,579 of CM075301.1, forward strand.
AACGTATCGGTCTTAATTCATTTAACAATTATTTGTTTAGAAAATTACAAATGATATAATAATTCTTTAACCTACCATAAATTATTTTTTATCCAGAAAATCACAAATTATTTAAGAATTTTCTAATATACTACAAACTATTTTATCCCGGAAAATCACAAATTATGCTATGTTTTCCTTAATGTGCCACGTGTTAATTTTGATTGTTAATTGCTAACGTGTATCGTTTATTTTATTGATTGTGCAAACGGAGTCTGATATGACATTATACATGGTGTCCATCTGGTCAAAAAATAGGAAACATCTATTTGCGTGTCCATTCTCTTGATAAAATGGAGAATTCAACAATAATTCGTGATTTTTTACGATCAAGACATGCCACATATGATGCAGTATTAAATTCAGTTAAAATTAACAATACATATTCATAATGGATAAATAAAATTAACGATACGATGGATTAGAAAATTTTTAAATAATTCATAATTTTCTAAAAAATAGTTAATGATTTTCGAAATAAATAATTCTTTATTTAATAATATCTTGACCAGAGAGAAAAAGGAAGTACTTAATTAGGAAGTACTGGTACTACAGATCTACCTCCCATTATCCACAGTTACGGGCAAAATGGTACGGGATGCTTTTCTTGAGAAAGCGTCGAAAATTCGAACAGATCGGCCAAGATTGACTTGGAAGAAATTGACTTTTTGGATTTTGCACAAAACCAACCTGGAAAAGTCCGTCCCCGGCCTGAAAAATTCGAGACGGACCAAACTTGTGAAAAACGTACATCATATTTGAGAATTCATCTTGTTAGATTTTAACAATAAAATTATTTTTTTCATAATTTTAAGCTTGAACTTTGACTTATTTTTACGCTATTTAACTTATTTTTATGCTATTTAACTTATTTGTACAACGAAATATCTCATTCATTATAATTAGTGAATGATCCGTGCTACTCTCTTTTCATTCCCACCGGTCAAAACTCTTCGAATGAGAAAATATTCGTAAAATGACATTTTGTCAATGAATAATCTAAGATAATTGCAGTTGTGGAGAGAATCTTTTCAGAGTAAAAATTATTACAGAGAAAATATACGAACCGATGAGTAAGAAGGAAAAGTAGAGAGCGTCTAAAGTAATATAATCAAAATGACATAAAGGGATTTTGAGTTACTGTAGAAACTAAATTAGAGTGGAGGGTAGTTTTGAAAATGTAGAAAGATGTCAAAACTGACATGTTATCTCTTAAATAATAGAGAAATTTTATTTATTATTTATTTATTTAATTTATTATCACATTGAAAATCGGAACCCAAAAAACCATGTTGTTAACGATTTGTTTTCATTACCCTAAATGATTCTTGGTTGATTTTTAAACTGAAAAATGGATCCAAAAAATTTGGATTCAAATATTTATTAGAAGAAAACATCCAATCCGACCACTTACACCTAAGTATCTAGCACAGTAACAGACAGAACCGACCTGCGACTGACAGTAAAACAATGCTGGACGGTGTTGTATTATTTTTCGAACCTCTTAATATCTAGGGTTGCAGCATCTCTTCTCTTCAATTTAGCTAGAAAATTTACAAGAGATTGCACTCTCCATCTGGCTAATCAGTCCAACGCGAGTCACAAAGAGCCGAATTTTCCCAACGCTGCCGCTTATAGAGTCATCGATTCTTTCCAAACAGTGTGCTCGAACTGGGTCCGAGAAAGGTTCTTGATAATAGCGAAAATTGTCTTGCACGAACCCAGCAGCCGCAACAACTTAGAAATGCCAAGGCGTCCCAAGATACTCATTCACAGCTTCCCAGTTATGACCACCAAAGTCACACTAGGTGGAACGAGTTGAAATTCCACATTCAAGCAATCCATCCGTCATCGTCATTCTGCCTTGCCAAGTCGGCCACCTGATTGAAGAGGCCCTGGCGATATGGCAACTAAATCAATTCGCTTTCCACTAGTCTGGTCGCTCCCATATGGACCCGTAAATGGGGACGAATCTAAAAATTTCATCAATGGGACCAAAACTCGATGGAAAAATAAGATGACAAGTTTAATAGAACAAAGTAAGATAGCAGTAACAGAAAAGACAAAATCAAGTCATATTTATAACAGCAATTCATTAATTTTTCTGAGTCTAGGGGAGTGACTGACCTTAGCCACGCACCCTCATAAATCCATCCCCGCCCTTAAAGATTTTGAACGAACAACATACACTACTTTTGAGGGCTATTTGGTTTGAGTATTGTTAAATTACGGGAAAATATGAACCGTGGTAAAATTTTCTTAGAAAATGGATTGGAATTTGATACGATGATTGGAATAATGTAAAATTGATTGTAAACTTTAGCGGATGTAAAAAGTCGTAAAATTGTGTAATATGATAATACTACGTGTTTTGGATATAGAATCATTGCCAACTATACTGTAAAATTTTAACCCATTTAATCTCAGGTTGTGCTAAATTTTGCAACCAAATGTTGCAATATATGGTATAAAGTACAATGAAACATAAGATTATATCATGCTTTACAACCAACCAAACACTACCTCAATTCAAGGATAAACAATCGGACATGCTCAATATGGTTCTCATTGGAGTTGACCGGCCCGAAGGAACAATTTCTAGGCCCACCGAAAGCCCATTGGGCTCCATAATCAAATCTTCTTGGCCCATTGACATCTCCCAGTAAGTCATTTGTTATCATTTCAAATATTTTGGAGAAGCTACAACCCTTAAGCTTCCTTTCATATGATTCATTTTGCGTATCGCACAATTAACTTTGTTGTAATCGTATCAAATTACTCTATATGAGATTGTCGATTGATTGAAAGTATGATATCGTTTTTATGTTCTGTCAATATACTTATAATTCATATTTGTGTTTGATATCTTACTGTGCGAGGCATGGATTGTGTGCTGGTCAACAATCTATCGAATAAAGGTAACCAACATGTACATCATACTTGGGTATTTTTCACATTTGGGATGCAAAATGCAATAATTGTTTAACAAAAATGACATAATTCTTTATCAATGAATCTTAGTGGATGTGATTCAATAGATTTGTCCGTTTAAGTAACGTCTTATATTTGAGTCGTTCTAATGAAAAAAATATATGACTGAACTGCCCCCTACAAAGGACGTTATCCAAGCCTGAGTTATCTATCTATACTTTGAGGTGACATATTATGGTCTTTTACGGGCCAATACGATTTTTAACATGGTATTGAATCAGGATAAAATCTTTAGTATGACGACCAGATCCAAGGTGTATGTGCTGGTATTAGTTACAAATATTAATATTAGAAAAGAAAGAATTTTCTGATAGCTTGGACTGGATGATTTTTTTTTTTTTAATGATATTAGTTTTGCTTAAATTCAATTTTCTTTTCTTTAAAATAATTTCCTGGCAATATATCAATTTTCTCCTATCAAACACATGTGAGGATTAATAGAAGATAGAAGGGTAAGTTATTAACTAATTTTATTAAAATTGAGGAATGGCACAAATTTTTGGATAGTCACTAAGGTCCAATGAATAGGCCAACTTCTTGAGAAAGTGTTTAATGGAGCGGTCATACCCGCATAAGAGATTCTAAAGTAGTATATCTGTCCAATCAAGATTCACCATTTATATATCTGTCCATTTAAAATTCACAATTTATTAGAATTTTTAATAATTTTTTACCATTTATATATTTTTCCAATTAAGATTTACTATTTATTAAGTTTTGTTTATATTTTTAAAGATCTTTTAGATTTAATAATTATTTATCAAGTTCTAATTGGACAGATATATCGTGTCAACATTATTTATATGATATGACCGTTCCACTAAAATTTTTTTCCCACTTCTAGGGTTGCTAAATTCCATATGAGAATATCTATATGTCTATTGTAATCCTCATTTACTATTAAACCAAGTAGAATATAATGCCATGATGTTACCATTGATACGATATATTTTGCGAGATCTTTTTTTACTAGTGAATTTAATTATCTATGTTCTCATCTTTTCTCTTACAACTTCAAAACCCTTGTAAATGTTTGTCTCGGTTAAAATGAGAACCACTATCGACGATCCATGATAAACAATCCCAAAGTCACATGATATGACTAAGTTGTTCAAAATGTTACATGTTCAAGTTGGGACCATTAATGATTCTTATAGACAGTATTCTGACTACATTTTGACTGAAATAACTGTGTTTGTCATGACAATCAACAGATTTATGACCAAAACTTGAAAGTGTTGACTCCACTAGTTGCACATACCAAAAGCAAAACCTCCAATTGAACCCTCGTCAATGCTCCAGTGTACACTCATAAAGATGCTATCAGTGCGTATTTAAAATAAATAAAATAAAAAGTATCTATCTCCATATATCTCCTGTGTTTGCAGTTGCATGTATGTCTAACACACTCCTATACAAATTAAGAATACTTTCATATTAATGGATATGAGGAAGAAGGTGAAGGTTGGTTTCATGGTCGATGATTCCTCGAGGAAGGTCGCGAACGACCTGAGGAACAAGGGTATCCTCGAGAAGGTAAGAGAGCTCAGCGCCCTTGGTGCTGTCCCGGTGTGTGCGCTAATCTACAACGTGGAGAGGTCCAAGCTCGAGCTGTGGCCCCCGTCCCCTGTCGCTGTATGGCGGGAGATGTCTAAGTTACTCGACATGCTGGGGGTTGAGCAGGGCAGGAAGAAGATGACCCTAGAGTGCTTCCTCCTCCAGTGGATGATGAGGGCCGAGAGGCGGCTGAGGAAGCAGAAGAAGAACAACAAGGAGATGGAGATGATAGGCTTGCTGTATCTCGGCCTAAACCGGTTGCATGATCCAGGATTGCTCCGGCACTTAGGCATGCTGGACCGTGCCGGCCTTGAGCGGGTGATTCACCAGGCACTGGGTGAGATATGTCAGACACCAGGGACGAAGCTGAGAGAGACGGTCGGTGAGGAGGTGCCCGTGGTGGAGGCCAACAGCTCGGAGGAGTCCATGTAGAACCGACAGTGGCTTTCAGACCTCATGGATCCATCAAGAGCCGGCTGTATATGCTCAGGTCTCTTGGGTCCTAGTCGTTGATAATAAATAGTTCCACCTTGAACAAGCTATCTAACATGTGTGTGATTATTGTCATAAAGTTGTGATTTCATCTTTTAATTTTAGCACCAAAGCGGTTCAATTAGATCGATTGAATTAAAAACAGCTAGCTAGCAGAGGAGATGTTGCCACATAACTTCCTTTTAAGGAAAACATTGTATAAGTATTATCTAAACCAGACAATATCTCTTGAATATGCCTTTTCATGTATTGACTCGGACCCATCATGCTATGCATAGTGGACCATCTCGACTTTTTCAATTTCATTCCTCATCAATTGGTCCTCCTGCTGAGAGGAGACGATGAGGTGCAAATTGCACCTAGTCTCTCAAGCTGAAGACCGTGGTCTACTGATGGGATAACATTACAATCCCACGTTGGAAAGGAGCAAAGTTCTTGAGGTCTTGTAAGGCCCAGGAGCATTCATCTCCTTCTGGAGGTGCCTTGTAAGAACAAACCCATATGGTGAGGGCACACACCAGACAATAAATCTTTTTAGTGGACTTTCCATGTGCGGACTCCGATTCATCACGCTGGGTTGAGTCGGCCGCGTCGACTTAATCAATTTCATTCCTCATCAAAATTTGAAAAGCATACGTACGCACAACTCATGTGGAAATCCACGAAATTAGATGTCCGAATTCCCCTTGAGTACTTACCTATAGATGCGGTTGCCGAAGCTTATAAATTAATATGAATTTACCTGAATCCATGAGTTTGTGTGACTATTCATGACCCAAAGTTCTCTTATAAAAAATGCAAATTACTGAGAAATGACAAAATGATATTTGTATTATTCTCTGTTTTAAATTACAAATGATCTTGACAATTCATGTCGGTCATGAATGCTCTAAACATGTGTGGACGTACATAGATTTCCAAACATCAAGTATCGTTATTTCTATCCACAGAAGTACAAATCTCTGGCCCAACCACATGTATGGTTGTTTATGTAAACACAACTTGGAAATTAATAAACATGACAAATCAATACCTAGAGAGAGTTTGAGGAATTAGTGAAGCGGTCGTTTCTCTTCTCGACTGTGGTTGTATGCAGTACGCTAAGCATTGACAGCATGGCGTTCGGACTCGGTGACACAGGTCTTGTGGAAATTGTCGATGTAACGGGAGGCCTTCTCATTGATCCGGGGGTCGGCCACGTAGTGGCCACGGTCGTAGTCGCTCGGCCAGACCTTCCTCGGGCTTGGCACATCGTCCCCCCCGCCGCGGTCATCCCGCCGGTGCTGCCTCCGGTGCTTGAGGAACCCAAACAGGGAGAATGAGGCCGGGGCTGCCTTGTTCTTGGTCTGCCTGTGGTTGTTGCTGCCTCCCATGATAGTGAAATGAATACGGAGAGTGTGTAGCAAACCTCACTGATGTTCTCTGATCTGTGGGTTGTTGTTTTCCAGTGGCCAGGAGGTTTCGTGGTATTTATAGCAGAAGGATGGGCAAGATTTTATATTTTTCAAATAAAAAAGGTTGTCTGGGCCCAAAAAATAAAAGGTTTTTATGAAAGTGTTAATAGTGGAAAATAACACCACTCCTCCACAATCTTTTAATTTAAAACTAGCACTAGTTTGTAAGTAATTTAAAAAATAGCACCGATTTATGTAAAAAGTCATCTTTACCCTTATTATACCATTCTCCCTCCATTTTCATTCAAAAAATTTTACATTTCCCACCTTCCCAGAGCATCACTGTTCTACGACAGGTCCGGCAGCGGTGGCCAACGGCAGGAGACGGAGGGATGACGGCAGCAGTGGCCAGCGACGACGACGACGAGGAGCACTGAGCGGCGTTGGGCTCCGGGCGACGTGCGGCATCGAGCGACAGGAGGAAGAAGAAGAGGAGGAGGAGGACGCACAGAAGAAGAGAGAGAGAAGAGAGAGAGATGAGTTGAAAATAAGGAGGGTAGTTTGGGAATTATGAAAAAATTAGTAATATATATCGTTGTACTAGTTTTGAAAAGTATTATAAAGTAGTGCTAGTTTTGAAACTCACTATTTTATTGGTGTTAGAAAAATTTTCACCACTTTTATGAAATCTGCAAAAACAACTAGGTAACATAGCAAAAAAAAAAGACATAAAAATTTACGTTGAAACCCTTTGGAAATAATCTACAGGTAAAGTATAAGCGAATCTATATTATAATCAAAAGATCGGTACAAGAGGTGCAAGGACGGAGTTACTCTTGTATGTAATAGGTATTCTATGCGACGGTGCTAAAGAAAATCGATTCACTTATTTCTAGGAACTTTTTTGTTTTCGGGATTTTATTAAGGACAAACTTAAAATGGTTGAATCTTACTAATCTGTGATACCATGTCGGTAATGTCATGTGATATTCGTTACACAAAATACACTTTGGTTAGGATCGGCAACAGTCTCTGAATAACGAAAACCTTAAAATCTCCAAATATATCATATGATAAATTATAATTATAGAGTGGACTTAAACGAAGTTGTGGGTCGAGCCAAACGGAATTCGGTTATCCAAAGATCGTGAGTTTATAAAAGAATATAAGAAAAGAGAGAAAATAAAAGAGTGCAGAAAATCTCATGAACGAGAATTGATCATAAACCTGTTAATTTCGGATTAATAGTGATATTAGCTGTACTGAGTTTCTTTTTCTGCTGCGAATTATTATTATTTCTATTACAATCTAGATATTACTATTGTTTATTTAATTAGTTGTAGGGATAGGCTGCTTTTTCTTTGCTGGAACGAGCTTAGGTGGGAGAATAGATTCTTGGGCAGTTTTCTCGCCCGCCAACATTAACAATGCTTGAGGTACAACAGCCAATCGAATTGAATTGGAATTGGTCGATTAAAACTTGTCCACCTTCTACCTCCGGCTTTGCATCGTTTAAAATGCGGACCAAAAAATACACCGCGCTTTTTCTCGAGAAATGTCACGTCACCTATTTTTATCTATTCCTTCTTTTGCGCTTAATAACGTACATTTTTTTCGAGTGATAATACTTCTACTTACACGGCAGACACTCATTTCCCGAATCCATTAACGATGTACCGGTCTCAATTCAACTAATAATATCGTGACCAGGGACAGAAAGCACGGACCACTTCTACCTCCCGCTTTCCACACTTTTAGAACGGTCAAAATGATACGGGGTGCTTTTTCTTGAGAAATGGTAGGGGATTTGCAATATGTCGAAAAATTGAAAAGATGGGTCAAGATTGATTTGAAATTTTTTTTTTTTTGATTCTATATAAAATTTGGTTGCTTTTTTAGGTAAAGAAAACTAACCCGGGAAAGTTAGTTCCCGAAATAAAATTTCAATGAAACTCGAGATCGACCAAACTCGTGTAAAGAACATGTCATGTTTGAGAATTTACCTTTTTAGATTTTTAACAATAAAATGATTTTCTTCATAATCTTGAACTTGAATTTTTTGATTTATTTTTATTCTATTTAACTTATCTATACAACGAAATGACTCATTTATTATAATGAATTTTATTTTGTTATTTTTGTATTTAATTTATTATTATATTGAAAATCGGAACCCAGAAAACCGTACCGTTAATAATTAGTTTTTATTACCCTAAATAATTCTCGGCATGATTTTTAAACCAGAAAAAATTGATCCAAAAAGTTCAAATTCGAATATCTATTGGAAGAAATCATCCTATGCCACTTTCATCGGAAATATCGGGCACAGTAACAGACAGAATCGAGCTGCCCCTGACAGTAAAACAATACTGGACCGAATCATTCATCGTGCACCCGTGAATTCCTCCCGGCTAGAGACCCAGCGTGCATGTGGGCTTCCCTCTTGTCTCTTTTTTTCTCTCCACTTGTCTTTTGAAAAAAAGAGCATATTGTTTCTGGTCCTCTGCTTTCGGCAAATAATCGACCACTGAAGTTCTAATGTTTCCGGACAAAATGTTCATGTTTAATGTGCAAATTTTAATGTGTTCCCATCTGGGATTGCATTTATCGTACACCTTTCTTTTCCAGAAATTCTTCGATAATCCCACCACGCCACATTATATGATGAAATATCAATCAAAATGCGATAAACAAGCAAGTTAGTGTTAATTAAAAGAGCAGTTGACATAACTAATACTAATAAAAGTAATTTGATTGGTTCTTCCTCGTCACGTTATCGTGAGATAGGACAATTTTAATTTTTCTATTTTCTTTTTCAATATTTTTTTCTCGGACTAAATACTTTTTTACTTTTTCTTTATTTTTTTCATTTTTTTATAATTTAACCTCTATTTAGTTTATATATTAAAATTTATAACATTAATCCGTTTTAAAACTCATTTAAATTAAGGTAAAATAACCATCTTAATTATTTTCCCCCCTCACTTCATATATATACAATCTTAACACCAGTAATATTTTATTAATGCTAAGATTTTTCACTCTTACTCCTCATCTATGATCTTATTTTAAAAGAATAACTTAAAACGGACTTCATATAAATTAACTTATGTACGTATAAATAAAAAAAGGGTTCATCTAAATATTCTACTTTTATTTATTTTTATTTTCTTTTCATTGAGAGTACGGATTTGTATCTACTAATAATAATTATAGTTAGTATTTATTATTGCAATTTTTTAGAAAATTCTGGCCTGTAAAAATGTTTAAATAATCTTAATATTGGGACAAACTTTCATTTGGAATTAGTAATGGTTTCAAATCACGCGTAGAAGAGAAGCCGTAACCCTAAACAAGCCCATCCCCATCAACTCGTACGCAAAAGCACGGAACCTTGTCCCTTATTCTCTCCGTTTGTTTGTCATCGGAAATATCGGGCACAGTAACAGACAGAATCGAACTGCCCCTGACAGTAAAACAATACTCGACCGAACCATTCATTGTGCGCCCGTGAATTCCTCCCGGCTAGAGACCCAGCGTGCATGTGGGCTTCCCTCTTGTCTCTCTTTTCTCTCCACCTGTCTTGTGAAAAAAAGAGCATATTGTCTCTGCTCCTCTGCTTTTGGCAAATAATAGTGTTGTCGGACCAAATGTTCATGTCAGGTTCGAAGATCCAATCACAGTGTCTTGGTACTTTGTCTGACGGAGTGTTCAGACTCAATTGGATGGTGTTCCTAAGTCCCATGAAAATTCCAAATTAGAAAGTTCGTAACACTTCCCGAACCTAACCAAAGGCCACACGATGCCAATATCGGTGGTCCTAATAAAAAAAAAAATACTTGCTAATGTCCTCCTAGACATAATTTTTGGAGAAATTGACAAACGATTGGGCAGTACTAACGATTTTTAGAACTCATCTAACGCATATTATCATAATTCACAACCAATATTGAGTATAGGAACCCAAATTTACGTATGTGACTGGTGATAATCGATAATGTAAATGAAGTTTGTATTATCTCTGCCGATTATTGTAATTTCTAATATAATCTGATCATCCTCAGTAGATTCACATTTTTATAGGGATTTTTGTAGTGATATAACTTGATTATCCTTCAAAAGTTCATGTCCTTTTTATACTTCTATCCCTTTAAATTATAGACTAATGGAATTCATGTTTTTTTGTATGAATCACTGGTATCTAGAAATCTAACAAACCCCGACTGACTCAGTTTGAGCCGGAAGGACCCACCAGATATGAAGCCCTCTCAAGGTGATACGGAAAAATATACTTTTGGCCCCTTAAATTTGACTGTGTATTCAATTTCATCCTTTTCTTATATTATCCTTCACACTGTATCGAACATTTTACTTGGCCATACCGTTATTTTAACCAAACCGCTAGCTTTAACGGATTAGGTCCCACGTACACCTGCCATCTCAAATTGGTTGCATAAACGTCAAACCAACTCAATTAGATCGATTTAATTAAAAATAACTGGCTAGCATAGGAGATTTTGCCACATAGCCTCCATTTAAGGATAAGATTGTGACAACAACACCTAAAGCGAATAATCCCTCTTGGACGTGCCTTTCCATGTACGGATTTGAACCCACCCATCATGCTACGCTGGGTTGACCACTTCGACTTTGTCAATTTCATTCCTCACCGATTGGTCCTCTTGCTGAGAGGAGACAATGAGTCGTAAATTGCACTCACTCTCAAACTCAAGACCATCGTCCTGCAGGCAGGTCTATCTATGGGATCCCATAACAATCCAGTATAAGAAAAGAGCAAAGGTGTTGAGGCCTTGAGACTTGAGAGCATCTCTCTCCCTTAAGATGTGTCTTTTAAGGATAGACCCGTGTGAGTACCATTGAAAACAGATAGTACTGCTTGAATGGTCCTTTGAGACACCAGTCTAGAGAACGTCTTTGAATGAGGAGCTTGTGCTAACTAAATCTAAATTTGTCCATACCCTAGATTTTGACAGAATGAACGTATATTACCTGAGAATGATAGATGTCGCGTATTACGGGTCGGATACCAGTCATGAACATCACACAAAAATTAATAAAGAAGGGTTATTTGCAAAATTAATAAGAAACAACAAAATTACAGATGATCTCGACAATTCATGTCGGTTATGAATGCTTCCGAACATGTGTGGGCATACACAAATTTTCAGATCACATCAAGGATCCTTATTTCTATCCACAGAAGTACAAATCTCTGTCCAACCACATGTACGATTGTTTACGTATACACAGCTTGGAAATTAATAAACATGACAAATCAATACATAGAGAGATTTAGAGGAATTAGTTGTATGGTCGATTCTCTTCCTGACCGTAGTCTTATGCAGCACGCGGAGCACTGATAGCATGGCACTCGGACTCGGAGACACGGGTCTCGTGGAACTTGGTGATGAAAGCAGTGGCCTTGTCATTGATCCGGGGGTCACCCACGTAGTGGCCACGGTCGTAGTCGCTCGGCCAGACCTTCCTCGGGCTCGGCGCATCGTCCCCCCCGCCGCGGTCATCCCGCTGGTGCTGCCTTCGGTGCTTGAGGAAGCCGAACAGGGAGAACGAGGGCGGGGCTGCCTTGTTCTTGGTCTGCCTGCGGTTGTTGCTGCCTCCCATGATAGTGAAATGAATACGGAGAGGGTGTAGCGAACCTCGCTGTTGCTCTCTGAGCTGTGGGTTGTTGTTTTCCAGTGGTGGGGAGATTTCGTGGTATTTATAGTAGAAGGAGGAGCTAGATATTATGTTTTTCAAATAAAAAAGTTATTTGGCAAAAGGAAAAAAAGTTTGTTTTAGTGAAATTCATAAAATAAACAGGTGACAGCGAAAAAAAAGAAGCAGATTTATCTTGAAACCATTTTACAAAAGAAAAAAAAAACTGTGGGTAAAGCAGAAGCAGATCTATTATAATTAAAAGGTCGATACAAGAGGTGCAAGGACGGAGTAACTCTTGTGTGTAACGGTTATACTATATATATAATAGCACTGAATTATATAAAAAAATTAAATGGATTCAGTTATTTCTAAATTTTTTTTGGGATTTTATTCAAAAGAACATTAAAATGGTCGAGTTTTATTTATTGTAATATCACATTAGTTATGTCACGTGATATAATCATTATACACAATTCTCTCTCATGACAATTGGTAATAACTTTTGAATTAAAAAATTAAAATTTCTAAATATATAATATGAGAAATTTTAATTATAAAGTGGATTTGAATGAGATTTTGAATTCTATCACACGGAATGCATCGGGGCACACCAAGAGGGGTTGGGCCGAGTGGTAAGCAGCTCGGTGCCGCTTAAGGAGGTCTCGAGTTCGAGACCTCACGTACGCAGACACCCCTCTTGGGAGCCTCACCCGCCATTGCCAGGCGTGCGACCCGGGGCGACCAACGGATTAGTCAAGTATGGTTGGCTGAAAGATGTCATCTCACCGCTGGTGGGGCCTGCTTGGATACCGTGGCTGGCGACCAAAAAAAAAAAGAATGCATCGGGGCACAGTAACAGACAGAATCGACCTGCCCCTGACCGTAAAACAATACTTGACCGAATTATTCATTGTGCGCCCGGGAATTCCTCCCGGCTAGAGGCCCAGCGTGCATGGGGGATTCCTTCTTGTCTCTTTTCTCTCTTCACTTGTCTTGTAGAAAAAGAGCACATTGCTTGTGGTCCTCTGCTTTTGGCAAATAATTGACCACTGAAATTCCAATGTTTCCTGACCAAATGTTCATGTCACGTTCAAAGATCCAATCACTGTGTCATTGCACTTTGTCTGATGGAGAGTTCAAACTCAATGGATGGTGTTCCTTGAGTCCCATGAAAATTCCAAATCAGTATGTTCATACCACTTCTCCAACCTAGCCAAAGGCCACATGATGCCAATATCGCTGGTTCTTCGACTGGTTCGGCTCCATTTTCCTTTAAATAAGGTGGAGAGTTTCGAGTCCTACAACATATGGAAAAAAAACCCATGTTTGCCCTCAAATGGGGTCTGACTAAGCTCAGACTTAGACTGATCAAGTCTAACGGGGTATCCAGGTGTCCGGTGATGCATATGAAAAAGGGCTAATGAGATAATATGAACATATATATTTTTATTTATGTACATACATTTGCACGATAAAAAATGACTCGATACAGAGAGCAGTAATTCAAAACTCATTGGCATAAAGTCTGGCAATTCCAGAACCCAAGAATCTAATTTGACTCGATACAGAAAACAACAACAAACACTACACATCGAGGATAACTAATGTTGTCTACCTTTTCACATGTAAAAAGATGGACCAAAGAGGCAAAGGCAGGTCCATTTCCTACCACCCAGTTAAAAAAATTTATTTAATAAGCTGGGGAAGGCCTAAAAAGAACAAAATTGCACCCAACAAGGCAGTCAAAGAGGAACCCTGGAGCTCTTAATATTAATAATTTATCGGAATGCTCTTTGATTAATAATCAATCAATTTTATTTCAGAACCGAAAATTTCTATTTGTTGGTAAGGTTCCTGATATTTATGATTAAGTTATGAGATCTTGTCACTTTTAAATTAATGTGCAAACTTTACTGTGTTCCCATTTGCGATTGCATTTATTGTCCACCTTTCTTTTCATTTTTGGCATATTTTTTCCCCTCAGATTAAATACGGGTAATACAAAAGTGTGTAGTAGGACTCCGCAGGAATCTGTTGATATTTCCAATTCCATTTTCTTGTTCCTAGGATACTTAAGAGGAGTAAATCCCGATCCATGCTGTAACGTCGTTCTGAATTCATTCAATTTGCAGAGTCTCACGAAATCTTCCCTCTTTGCCTTGAATTACATCTGAAAATGACTTGTGTACGTTATTATGACCATCTCTATCATGGAGGTGTAATTCATGCCATTGAATCAGATATATTGGGTCATATGGGATTTCCCCGTTCTCTCCCCGATCGAGATATCCTGTATTTAAATAATTGGACAAACTTTCATTTGGAATTATTAGTGGTTTCAAATCACGCGTACAAGAGAAGCCGTAACCGTAAATAAGCCCATACCCATCAACTTGTACTCCAAAGCTAAGAACTTTGCCCTTTGTTCTCTCCTTTTGTTTGTTATATTTAATTGGAAAATTTTGTGTAATAATTACTTTTTAATCATAGTGTTGTGTTTTTTTTTATTATTATTAGAGCATTTTTGTTTCTTCGGACACTAATACACTCGTTTCTTGCTGTAATCATGTCCCGTCTTCATCAACAGAAAAATTCCTAGATGATTCTTGCTCACAATATCGTAAAGAGGAAGAACCAGTCAAATTACTTTGATTAGTAATAATTATAGCAGTTGCTCGAGTGAGTAACACTAATTTGCTTGTTTGTAATACTTGATTAGTATTTTCTCAAGTTACGTGACTTGGTAGGATCATCTAAGAATTTCTAACATAGAAAAAGCGTCCGGATGATAATTAAAGGATAAGTATCATTAAATATGAATTTATGATAAATGAAGAGAAAGCTTCTATAGTTTAGTTATTAGACCATTCAGTAGACTAATTTAATGGCTCATAATTGACCATTCAAATTAAGGAAAAAATGCGATGAATTATGATCTTTTTTCATTCACTTAACAATCCAGTGTGGAAAAATTTTTCTCTCAAAGAATATGATATGCCCTAGAATATTAAATATAGCATGGCTATTGGACTTAGGAGTGTAAATGAGATGGGCCGAGTCTGAATATATAACATTCAAACTTAGCTCGTTTAGCGATTTGCAAACTCGGGCTGGAGCTCGAGCTTGGCCGAGCCCAATATTTTAGACTTGAGATTGGCTCGTTATAGTAAACGAAGGCTTGTTGAGCCTATGCAAGCCAAGCCGAGAAAGAAAATATGCTTCAGCAGGGGAACGTTGTATCAATTGTATAACTCGTGAATGAATAAAAAAGAACAAAATTAGGGTTTTAAATAAGAATTTTAGACAATAGTGTTGATTTTTTATTTTTCTAAAATTAAATAATACTAGTAATCATTAGTGTATAAAATAAAAAGCTTGTTCAGGCACACGAGTTTCATGAGGCGGATACTATTAGAGTTGGCTTGGCTCGTTTAATTGACAAACCCGAGCCAAGACGAGCTCGAGCTTATTAAGATCGATCCGAATTCAATCTTTTATCGAGTCGAGCCCGAACCGTTTGCGAATCGTACTATCTCATCTACACCCCTAATTCAACTTTCCCCTCCCATAGACCCGGTAAGGATTTCAAACCGACAACGTGCTCTGCTTTCAATTCAAGGATCGTGGAAAACAATCGGAATATGCTCAATGGCGTTCTCATTGGACTTGACCTGATCGAATGAACAATTTCTAGGCCCACAGTAAAGCCCATTGGGCTTCTTATATTAAATCTTCTTGGTCCATTGACATCGCTAAGTATCATCTCTTCTCTGTATCTTTAAGCTAATAGAAAGCATGTCTTTTTTCTCTATTTTCAAAACTACTCTCCATACTAATTTACTTTATATTACATTTCAGGTCATTTATCGTCATTTCAACAATTTTTGAGAAGTTACAAGCCTTAAGGCTCCTCTCATACGATTCATTTTGCTCATGATACAATTCTGTTGCAACTGTATCAGATTATTCTATATGAGATTGTCGACCGATTGAAATTTTGACATTAGTTTCATCTTCTGTCAATATGCTTATCATTAATATTTGTGTTTGATATTTTACTGTACGAAGCACGAGTTGTGTGCTAGTCAATAGTCTATCAAATAAGTTGACCAACATGTACATCGTACTTGTGTATTTTTCATATTTTGAATGCAAGTATGCAACAATTGTTTAACAAAAATAGCATAATTTTTCTGATAGCGGACTTGGAATGGATGAATTTTTTTAATGATATTTGCACTTATTCATTTGTGATATTAGTTTTCCTTAAATTCAATTTTCTTTTCTTTAAAATAAGTGTCTGGCAATGCATCAATTTACTTGAATCAAACATGTATGAGGATTAACAGAAGTTAGAAAGGTAAGTTATTAAATAATTTTATTAAAATTCAGGAATGACACAAATTTTGGAATGGTCACTAATGTCCAATGAAAAATCGGAAAAAAAGAGAGAGTCTTAATTGGAGCAATCATATCACGGTGGTGATATTGATGTAATATGTTTCGTCCAATCAGAACTTGACATGTAATCAATAATTATATAATTATAATTATTAAATTCTAAAAAATATTTAAAAAATATATAAACCCTAATAAATAGTGAACCATAATTGAAAAAAATATGTAAATGGTAAAAATTATTTAAAAGTCCTAATAAATGCTGAACTCTAATTGAACAAATATATAAATGGTTAGTCCTGATTGAATTAATATATCACGTCAGCACCGCTTATATAGTATGATCAATCCATTGAAGACTTAATCTAACTTCTAGGGGTCCCAAATTTCATATAAGAAAATCTATGTCTATTGTAATCCTCATTTATTATTAAATCAAATATAATACAATGTCGTGAAATTATCATTGATACAAGATAAATATTTGACGAAATCTTTTTTATTAGTTGATTTATTTATCCGTGCTCTCGCATTTTCTCCCGCAGCTTCAAAACCCTCGTAAATGTTTGTCTTGGATAAAACGAGAACCACGGTCGAAGATCGATGATGAGCACTTTCCTGGTCATCCGATATGACTAAAGTCTGTTCAAAATATTCATGTTCAAATCGAGACCATTGGCGATTCATATATGCAGCTTTCTGACGACCTTTTGACTGACGCAACTGCGTTTCTCATTACAGTCAACGGGGGTATTACCAAAACTTGAACGATGTTGATAATAAATGTTGGGTGACAGCCATCATATTGAATAAACTATCTAATATGCACGTGTGATTATTGTCATAAATGTGTGATTTCATCTTTTAATTTTAACCTTTACTGTCAGTGTCTTTCTTTAATATCGATAGATTGCAATCGCAATGGCAACAATAACAAATGGATGTAATAACAATTGCCCAAGACTATGTATCATTCCATGACAATTTCATTTAAAATTCCAGTATGGAGCCAGGTTCTTCGTACCAGCGTGCCTCTACTGGAGTGAGGCGGTAGCCACACATCGGTCTTTTAGTTCATAGCCCGGTACTATAAGTTGATGCAAATGCAGGTATTTGCATCAACTTCCCAACCATATTTTTTTGCCTCTGATATAGTATAGTCGTATTTATTGACATGAGATTTCGTTTAGGATTAATTCTAAAAGTTTGGAACTAATGGTTATTTCCAACGAACCTCTTCTGTCCACTAATTAATCTCACATCATATATTGAGATGCAGATTCAACTTCTTTTGCCAAGAATAATTTGATAACAATTGAAATTCGATAAGATTATAATTAATTTAATTTTAAATCGTGTTGATTTTCTAAGATTTTGAAGATTAAATCGAACTTCAGAAAGAAAATAAAACAAACTCTAATTATTAAAAAAAACAAGTTCTGAAATATAAGAGAATTATGTACCACCATTTATAAATTTAGAAATTTATATGAATACGAGACTATTCCCTTATAGTGTATCAAATTGATAAATTCTAATTATTTTGGTTCATCAGAGGATTAAATGAAAGGACTGATAATACATAAAATATAAAATTGTACAACATTAAAAAAAGGATGAAAAATCCAACAATTGGTCGAACATTTTTTTATTAATAAAAAGGAGGGCGACGGTAGCAGCGACCCAAATATCCTTACTATATAATATTTAGATTTTCGTGTTTAATAGCCAACATATTAGACGAGCTGCAACCCAGCCATCCTGCTATGCAATGCTCGCACTTTCGTATTCAACAGCTAACATATCAGACGAGCTGAACAACTATCACTAACACTGGCCTGTCAATATTAGGAGTGTGCACGGCGGGTACTCGGGCAAACGTTTAATGGAACCGGAATCGAAACCTATTTTTACCGATTCCTCATTTTCCCTACTCGAAACCTACCATGTTCATACTAGAATTTACCCGAAACCTATCCTATCGGATACCCGTGCACACTCCTAGACAACATAGCACCACCAAAAGTCTAATATAGTTTAAAAAGTCAGTTTTCACTGAAACACAAGCTCAAGAGTCTCTTCTAAAAATATTTCTCAGAGAAAAACTCCAACCTGTGACTTCGACCTCACCAAATCACGTATGAGTGAATTTTGGGCCACTGGGCTTCCACCTTATATTAGAATTTGTGTTTTATCAAATGTGCTTTTTTTTTCTTTTTAATTTGATATTGCCGAAACACAAATGTGTTTTTTTTTCCTTTTATTTACTAGTGCGTGTCCACACGGGATGGATTTTGTGGCAGCGCTCTCTATTATGAGAAATATCCAGATTTCATGATGGCATGTCCATGTCTTAATTTCAGCCTTTCAGGATTATCGATTATAGCAAGAATTTTGGAACGACGTTATTAAAATATATAAATTATTAAATGGTATTGAAATGAATGAAAAATAAATTACCATTTCTATTTTTTCCATCCCAACCCAATGTAAATGATCACATTTATAATTTTTATTTTTCGTTTATTTATTAGAATTTAGAATTTGAAAAAAAAAGAATATATCAAATCAATGGATTCTGATTATTTGATAATCAAAGGACTAAATGGAATGGATGAAATTGTACAAAAGTATTATAAAAGATATAATTAAACAAGTCTGTAACGTAAAGAATAAATTGCTTTTTAAAAAAATGAACTTTCAGTAGATGATCATATTTTATCATAAATTATAAAATCGTTTATAAGAATATGAAATTTTAGCGAATGATCAAATTATATCACAAATTATAAAGATTGCCCGTAAAAAATACAAACTTCACTTCTTTTACCACCGTTTGTCACGTAAGTACATTGGACATCGCTAATACTTTTGCAAACTCATTATTAATAAAAAATACTTGCCAATGTCCTTTGGACATAGTTTTTGGAGAGATTGACAAACAATTGGGTGTTACTAATGATTTTTAGAACTCTTTTAACACATTATCATAATTCACACCCAACATTGAGTACAGGAACTGAAATTTACGTACGTGACTCGTGATGATCGATAATATAAATGAAGTTTGTATTATCACAGGCAATTATTGCAGTTTCTAACATAATCTGATCATCCGCGAAAGAATCATATTTTTATAGGTGATTTTTTTACTTAGTGATGTAACTTGATTATCCTTCAAAAGTTCATGTCTTTTTATACTTCTATCCCTTTAAATTATAGACCAATAGAATTCATGTTTTTTGGTATGAATCACTGATATATAAAAACCCAACAGGCCCTGATGAATTCAGTTCGATCCGAAATGACCCACTAGGGATAAAGCTCTTCCAGGGTGATACGGAAAAGTACACTTTCATCCCTTAAATCTAATTGTGTATTCGATTTCATCCTTTTCTTATGTTATCCTTCACATTGCATCGTATGTTTTACTTGGTCGTTACTGCTAGCTTTAACATATTAGGTCCCACATACACCTGCCATCTCATATTGGTTGCATAAGTGTCAAACCGATTGAATTAGATCGATTTAATTAAAAATAACTGGCTAACAGAGGAGATGTTGCCACATAGCCTCCTTTTAAGGATAAGATTGCAACAACAACACCTACAACAGACAATACCTCTTAAACATGCCTTTCCATGTACAGATTTTAACCCACCCATCATGTTATACTGGGTTGACCACTTCGAACTTGTCGATTTCATTCCTCATCGGTTGGTCCTCTTGCTGAGAGGAGATGACGAGTTGTAAATTGCACTCAGTCTCAAACTCAAGACCATCATCCTGCAGGTAGGTCTACCTATGGGATACCATTACAATCCAATATCAGAAAAGAGCGAAGGTGTTGAGTTGAGACTCGAGAGCATCTCTCTTCCTTAAGAGAGATGACAAATCAATACATAGAGAGAGTTGGCCTAGTGGTTCCTTCACTAGACCCCCAAGTGGACGATCCCAAGATCGAATCTCAGGTTGGGAGGGTTGACGGGAATTTTCCCAAGGATCCCAGCCCGATCGCAGATTAATCTCGAGGTGCACTTCGGCTGGTTCAGGGATACTGCGTGGTGCAAACCGAAAAAAAAAATACACAGAGAGAGTTCAAGGAATTAGTTGTATGGTCGATTCTCTTCCCGACCGTAGTCTTATGCAGTACGCGGAGCAATGATAGCATGGCACTTGGACTCGGAGACACGGGTCTCGTGAACTTGGCGATGAAAGCAGTGGCCTTCTTGTCGATCCCAGGCTCGCCCACATAGTGGCCCCGGTCATAGTCGCTGGGCCAGACCTTCCTCAGGCTCGGGGCATCGTCCCCCCCCTCCGTGGTCATCCCGCCGGTGCTGCCTCCGGTGCTTGAGGAACCCAAACAGGGACAACGAGGCTGGGGCTGCCTTGTTCTTGTTCCACCGGTGGTTGCTGCTGCCACCCATGATAGTGAATGAATACGGAGAGTGTGTAACAAACCTCCCTGATGCTCTCTGATCTGTGCGTTGTTGTTTTCTAGTGGTGAGGAGATTTCGTGGTATTTATAGCATAAGGATGAGCAAGATTTTATATTTTTCAAATAAAAAAAAGTTGTTTGGCCCCCAAAAAAAGGTTTTGAGTCGATTCAAAACCTTAAAATCTCCGAATATATAATATGAGAAATTATAATTATAAAGCGGACTTAGACGAGGTTTTAATTCGATTCACACAGAATTCGGTTATCCAAAGATCATGAGTTTAGAAAAGAATATAAGAAAAGAGAGAAATAAAGCAGTGCAGAAAATCTCATGAACAAGAACCGATCACAAAACCTGTTAATTTCGAATTGATAGTAATGTTAGTTGTACTGAGTTCCTTTTCTGTTACAAATTATTATTATTGTTTCTATTACAATATGGAACGAACTTAGGTAGGAAAATAGAATCTTGGGCAGTTTTCTAGCCCGCCAACATTAACAATGTTTGAGGTCCAACAACCAATCAAATTGACTTGGAATTGGTCGATTTAAAACTTGTCGAGCTTCTACCTCCCGCTTTGCATCGTTTAAAATGCCGACCGAAAAATACGCCATACCTTTTCTCGAGAAACATTACATCACCTATTTTTATCTATTCTTTCTTTTGTGCTTAATAACGTACATTTTTTTCGAGTAATACTACTTCGACTTACGTAATAGACACTCGTTTCCCGAATCCATTAACGACGCACCGGTCTTAATTCAACTGATAATATCGTGACCAGGGACAGAAAGCACGGACTACTTCTACCTCCTGCTTTCCACATCTTTTAGAACGGTCAAAATGGTGGGGAGTTTGAGAAGCATCGAAAAACCGAAAAGATGGATCAAGATTGGTTTCAAAAAATTAAAATTTTAGATTCTATAGAAAATTCGGTTACTTTTTTCGGGAACATCAGTTCTTGAACTAAACATTTCAATGTGACTCGAGATCGACCAAACTCATGTAAAGAACTTGTCATCTTTGAGAATTTACCTTTTTAGATTTTTAATAATAAAATTATATTCTTCATAAATTTAAACTTGAATTTATTTATTTATTTATTTTTATTCTATTTAACTTATCTATGCAACGAAATATCTCATTTATTATAATGAATTTTATTTTGTTATCTATGTATTTAATTTATTATTACATTGAAAATCGGAACCCAAAAAAACATACCGTTAACGATCAGTTTTTATTACCCTAAATAATTCTCGATATGATTTTTAAATTTGAAAAAATCGATCCAAAAAGTTCAAATTCGAATATCGACCTCATGGACCCATCAAGAGCCAGCTGTATATGCTTAGGTCTCTTGGGTACTAGTCGATGATAATAAATAGTTCCACCTTGAACAAGCTATCTAACATGTTTGTGATTATTGTCGTACAGGTGTGATTTCATCTTTTAATTTTAGCGCCAAACCGGTTCAATTAGATTGATTTAATTAAAGACAACTGGCTAGAGGAGGAGATGTTGCCACATAACTTCCTTTTAAGGAAAACATTGTATAAGCATACCTAAACCAGACAATATCTCTTGAATATGCCTTTTCATGTATTAATTCAGACCGTGTCGACTTTGTCAATTTCATTCCTGTGACATTCCTCATCAATTGGTCCTTTTGCTGAGAGGAGACAATGAGTTGCAAATTACACTCAAGTCTCTCAAGCTCAAGACCATGGCCTACCGATGGGATAGCATTACAATCCCACATTGGAAAGGAGCAAAGTTCTTGAGGTCTTATAAGGCCCAGGAGCATTCATCTCCTTCTGGAGGTGCCTTTTAAGAACAAACCCATATGGTGAGTGTACAAACCAGACAATAAATCTCTTGAGCGGACTTTCCTTGTGTGGACTTGAATTCATCACGATAGGCCAAGTCGACTGCACCAACTTAATCAATTTCATTCCTCATCAAAAATTTCATTCCTCATCAAAATCAAAATTTGAAATACATACGTACGCATAACTCGTGTAAAAATCCACGAGATTGGAGAACACGTCTAAATTGATATGAATTTACTTGAATCCATGAGTTTGTGTGGCTGTTGATGAGCCCAAAGTTCTCTTATCAAAAATGCAAATTACCAAGAAACGACAAAAAAATATTTGTATTATTCTCTGTTTTAAATTACAGATGATCGTCACAATTCATGTCGTTTATGAATGCTTCTGAACATGTGTGGGCGTACACAAATTTTCAGACATCAAGGATCTGTATTTCTATCCACAGAAGTACAAATCTCTGCCCAACCACATGTATGGTTGTTTATGCAGATACAGCTTGGAAATTTATAAACATGACAAATCAGTAAGAATATAGAGAGAGTTCGAGGAATTAGTTGTGCGGTGGATTCTCTCCCCGACCGTAGTCGTATGAAGTACGCTGAGCATTGATAGCATGGCACTTGGACTCAGAGGCAAGGGTCTCGTGGAACTTGGCGATCAAAGCAGTGGCCTTCCTGTCGATCCCGGGGTCGCCCACATAGTGGCCACGGTCGTAGTCGCTCGGCCAGACCTTCCTCGGGCTCGGCGCATCGTCCCCCCCGCCGCGGTCATCCCGCCGGTGCTGCCTCCGGTGCTTGAGGAAGCCGAACAGGGAGAATGAGGCCGGGGATGCCTTGTTCTTGGTCTGCCTGCGGTTGTTGCTGCCTCCCATGGTAGTGAATGAATACGGAGAGTGCGTAGTAAATCTCACTGATGTTCTCTGATCTGTGGGTTGTTGTTTTCTACTGGTGAGGAGTGGTATTTATAGCAGAAGGATCAGCTAGATATTATGTTTTTCAAATAAAAAAAGTTTTCTGGCAAAAAGGAAAAAAAAAAGTCTTTTTGATGAAATTCGCAAAATAAAAAGGTAACAAAGAGAAAAAAAGGACAGATTTATGTTGAAACCCTTTTACGAAAAGACTAATTAAAAGGTCGATACAAGAGGTGCAAGGAGGAGTAACACTTTTACGTAACCGTTATATATATTTACAACAGATGTAATATCAAAAATCAAATAGATTCAATTATTTCTATGATTTTTTTATTTTTGGAATTTTATTAAAAAGAATATTAAAATAGTTAAATTGTACTAGTTTGTAATATCACATCCGCTGTATCACGTGATATAGTCGTTACACACAATTCTCTCTCATGACAATCGGTAATAGCCTTTGAATTAAAAATTTATAATATTAGAAATTATAATTGTAAAGTGGATTTGAACGAGGTTCTCCGGCTCGGTCGGACAGGATTCAAGTTACCAAATCCTAAAAAAGTCATAATTTTAGGAAAAAAATACAGGAAATAGAGAAACACAGGAGTATAAAAAGTCTCAGAACCAATCGCAAAACCTATTGGTTTCGGATTAATAGTAATATTAACCGTTTATGATTTCTTTTTCTACTACGAATTATTATTATTATTTCTATTACAATCTAGATATTACCATTATTTATTTAATTATTTACAGAAATAGGCTGCCTTTTCTTTGCTGGAACGAACTTCGGTGGGAGAAAGAATCGAATCCAGGGCATTTTCTTCTGGCCCGCCAACATTAGAAAATGCTTGAGGTCCAATAACCAATCAAATTGAATTGGAATTTGGTCAAGCAAAACTCGTCGAGCTTCTGCCTCGTGTTCTACATCCGTTAAAATACTGATGCAAAGATGCACCTTGCTGTTTCTCGAAAAGTGTCACGTTACATTTTTTTTTTATCTATTTTTTCTTTTGTGCTTAATCATGAATATTATTTTTGAGGTAATAATACTTCCACTTACGCGCACCTACTGGCAGGGGTGTAAGGGAAAAATTGAAAATATCGATCAATAGGAGAGTGTTGGTTCTAAAAAGTCAAGTGGGACATCAAACCGATCAGAGTCATGTAAAGATATAATATCATATTTAAGAATTTATCGCGTCATTAAATTTTTACGGTAAATAATGTTATGTTTGATGTTTTATACTTGAATTTCGTTAAAGTTTATGATGCTTAGCTTATCATACAATGGAATTTTTATAATTAACAGTTTTCATTACTGTAATAATGGATCTTATTTTATTATTTTGTATTTAATTTATTACTGCATTGAATTTCAATTGACGTTAACTATTAGTTTTCGTTACCCTAAACGGTTATCTCTATGATTTTTAAACTTGAAAAATGGATCCAAACAAATTCAAACCCCACGATTTGCAAAACAAATCCGATCCACAACTTTCAACTTGTTCCGTAATAAATAGTAAATTATATTATTATTTAATAGGTTAATCTCTTACAATAAATAGTTACAGCGACTTCCATTTCAGTATTTGAGCGCAAGTTCGGGTCACCGTGCATATACCGATTCTGTCTGTGCAGTGGCTTTGAAAATTAATTCGGTCCACGTATGAAAGAAAATATTAAGTAATAAATAATAAATGATACTGTAATTATCTAAAAAATAATTTTTTTATAGAATAACCGGCTCTGAATTGTATTACACGGAATGCATCGGGCACAGTAACAGACAGAATTATTCATCGTGCGCCGGGAATTCCTCCCGGCTAGAGACCCAGCGTGCATGTGGCCCTCCCTCCTGTCTCGTTTTTCTCTTCACTTTTCTTGTAGAAAAGGAGCACATTGCTTCTGGTCCTCTGCTTTTGGCAAATAACCGACCACTGAAATTCCAATGTTGCCTGACCAAATGTTCATGTCACGTTCAAAGAACCAATCACTGTATCATTGCACTTTGTCTGATGGAGAGTTCAAACTCAATGGATGGTGTTCCTGAAAATTCCAAATCTGAAAGTTCATACCACTTCCCCAACCTAGCCAAAGGCCACATGATGCCGATATCGCTGGTTCTTCGACTGGTTCGGCTCCATTTTCCTTTAAATAAGGTGTAGAGTTTCGAGTCCTACAACAGATGGAAAAAAAACCCATGTTTGCCCTCAAATGGGGTCTGACTAAGCTCAGACTTAGACTGATCGAGTCTAACAGGGTATCCAGGTGTCCGATGATGAATATGAAAAAGGGCTAATGAGATAATATGAACATATATATTTTTATTTATGTACATACATTTGCATGATAAAAATGACTCGATACATAAAGTCTGGCAATTCCGGAATCCGAGAATCTAATTCTTTTACATAATTGTATTAAAACATTTGTTGGAAGTATGGTCCCTGTGCCTCAACTTGCATGACACCGGGCTTCTTGAACTAGTCAGTGCTATATTATATATTTTGATGCTGTCAACATTTACATTGGTTTGCTCAGTATGTCTAGTATATTCATGATTGAAAACAGCAGTCCCCATCGAAAAAAGAAGAAGAAGAAGAAAACCAACAAACACTACACATCGAGGATAACTAATGTTGTCTACCTTTTCACCTGTAAAAAAGATGGACCAAAGAGGCAAAGGCAGGTCCATTTCCTACTATCCAGTTAAAAAAATTTATTTAATAAGCTGGGGAAGGCCTAAAAAGAAGAAAATTGCACCCAACAAGGCAGTCAAAGAGGAACCTGGGAGCTCTTAATATTAATAATTTATCGGGATGCTCTTTGATTAATAATCGATCAATTTTATTTCAGAATCGAAAATTTTTATTTGTTGGTAAGGTTCCTAATATTTATGATTAAGTTATGAGATCTTGTCACTTTTAAATTAATGTACAAACTTTACTGTGTTCCCATTTGGGATTGCACTTATTGTACACCTTTCTTTTCATTTTTGGATTTTTTTTTCTCAGATTAGGGTTCCGCAGGAATCTTAAGATTCCTCTCACACGACCCACTTTGCTTATCAAACAATTCTACTACAACTGTATCATATTATTTTGTATGAAATTGCCGACTGATTGAAATTCTGACATCATGTTCATCTTCTATCAATGTACTTATCATTATTATTTGTGTTTGATATTTCACTGTGCGAAGCACGAGTTGTGTGCTAGTCAATAGTCTATCAAATGAAGTTGACCAACATGTACACCGTACTTGTGTATTTTTCATATTTTGAATGCAAGTATGCAATAATTGTTTTACAGAAATGACAATTTTTTTTTCCGATGAATCTTAGTTGAGTTGATTCAATGTTTTTATTGATTTAAGTAATGTCTCAATTTTGAGTCATCCTAATGGAAAAAATTATGACTGAACTGCCCCCTCTGTGGAAGACCTTATCCGAATCTGAATTATCTGTTTATACTTTCAAGTGACATATTTTTTTATCTTTATGAGCCACTATAATTTTTAACATGGTATTAAATTCAGGTAAAATCTTTAATATGGCTATCGGATCCAAGGTATATGTGCTGATATTAGTTACAAAAATTAATACTAGAAAAGAACGAATTTTCTGATAGCAGGCTTGGACTGTATGAATTTTTTTAATGATATTTGCACTTATTTATTTTTCATATTAATTTTCCTTAAATTCAATTTTATTTCTTTAAAATAAGTGTCTGCCAATATATCAATTTACTTTAATCAAACATATGCGAGGATTAATAGAAGTTAGAAAGGTAGGTTATTAACTAATTTTATTAAAATTGAGGAATGGCACAAATTTTGGGATGGTCACTACGGTCCAATGAAAGAGAAAGCCTTCATTAGAGCGGTCATACAATGGAAGTGATGTGAACGTATTCAATTAGAACTTGACATGTAATTAACAATTATATATTTATGGTTGTTAAATCCTAAATTTTTTTTAAAAAAATATAAAAATCTTAATAAAATAGTTAACCATAATTGAAAAAATATGTAAATGGTAAAAAAATTATTCAAAAATTGTAATAAATGGTGAACCCTAATTAGATAAATATGTAAATAATTAGTTCTGATTGGATGAATATGTCATTTTAGCACCGCTTATATAGTACGATCATTCCACATAAGAATATCTATGTCTATTGTAATCCTCATTTATTGCTAAATCAAATAAATAGAATGTTGTGATATTGTCATTGATACAAGATAAATATTTGACGAGATCTTTTTGTATTAGTCGATTTATTTATCCCTGTTCTCGCATTTTCTCCTACAGCTTCAAAACCCTCGTAAATATTTGTCTTGGTTAAAACGAGAACCACCGTCGAAGATCGATGGTAAGCACTTCCCCGGTCATCCCATATGACTAAAGTTGTTCAAAATATTACATGTTCCAAATTAAGAATACCTTCATATTAATGGATATGAGGAAGAAGGTGAAGGTTGCTTTCACGGTCGACGATTCCTCGACGAAGGTCGCGAATGACCAGAGGAACAAGGGTATCTTCAAGAAGGTGAGAGAGCTCAGTGCCCTTGGTGGTGTCCCGGTGTGCGCGATAATCTACGACGTCGACGGGTCCAAGCTCGAGCTTGGCCACTGTTCCCCGTCGCTGTGCGCCAGGAGATGTCAAGTTACTCAAGATGGCGGAGGTCAAGCAGGGCAGGAAGAAGATGACCCTAGAGTGCTTCCTCCTCCAGTGGATGGTGAGAGCCGAGAGGCGGCTGAGGAAGTAGAGGAAGAACGACGAGGAGACCACGTAGAACCGAACAGTGGCTCTCAGACCTCATGGACCCATCAAGAGCCGGCTGTATATATTTAGGTCTCTTGGGTCCTAGTCGATGATAATAAATAGTTCCACCTTGAATAAGCTATCTAATACGTATGTGATTATTGTCATAAAGATGTGATTTCATCTTTTAATTTTTGTGCCAAACCAATTCGATTAGATCGATTTAATTAAAACAACTAGCTAGCGGAGGAGATGTTACCACATAACTTACTTTTAGAAAAATATTGTATGAGCAGCACCTAAATCAGACGATACCTCTTGAATGTGCCTTTTCATGGACGGATTCAGACCCATCATGCTAGGCATGGTGGACCACTTTGACTTTGTCAATTTCATTCCTCATAGAAATTTGAAATGCATATGTACGGATCACTTATGTGAAAATCCACGAAATTGGAGGTTCAAATTCCACTTGAGTGCGTGCTTATGGGTGAGATTGCCGACACGTGTAAATTGACATGAATTTTCTTGAATCATCAAAATTTGAAATGCATATGTACGCATAACTCATATGGAAATTCATGAGATTGGAGGTTCGAATTCCCCCTGAGTGCATACCTATGGTGAGCTTGCCGACACGTGTAAATTGACATGAATTTACCTGAATCCATGAGTTTGTGTGGGTATTCATGGTCCAAAGTTCTCTTATAAAAATGCAAATTATTAAGAAACGACAAAATGATGTTTGTATTATTCTCTGTGTTAAATTACGAATGATCTTGACAATTCATGACGGTCATGAATGCTCTGAACATGTGTGAACATACACAGATTTTCAGACATCAAGGATCGTTATTTCTATCCACAGAAGTACAAATCTCTGGCCCAACCACATGTATGCATGGTTGTTTATGTAAACGCAACTTGGAAATTAATAACCATGACAAATCAATACCTAGAGAGAGATTGAGAATTAGCTGACCGGTCGATTCTCTCCTCGACTGTGGTCATATGCAGTACGCTAAGCATTGATAGCATGGCGTTAGCACCCGCTGGCACAAGCCTGGAGGAACCTTTTAATGTAACTGGAGGCCTTCTCATTGATCCGGGGGTCGGCCACATAGTGGCCACGGTCTTCGTCGCTATGCAGGACCTTCGTCGGGCTCGGTGCATCATCCCTCCCACCGCGATCATCCCGCCGGTGCTGCCTCCGATGCTTGAGGAAGCCGAACAGGGAGCATGAGGCCGGGGCTGCCTTGTTCTTGGTCTGCCTGTGGTTGTTGCTGGCTCCCATGGTAGTGAAATGAATACGGAGAGTGTGTAGCAAACCTCACCGATGTTCTCTGATCTGTGGGTTGTTGTTTTATGAAATCTGCAGAATAAATAGGTAACAGAGGGAATATTTTTTTTGTCTGTTAATTGCTTACATGCACCATTAATTTTTCTCATCGACATCACACCTGACGTTTATCCGGTCATAAAAATAAGGAATGTTTTGTTGCACATCCATCATTGTGATAAAATAAAGAATTCTACAATTACTTACATATCTGTTTGCACATCTATTCTTATGATAAAATAGAGAATTAACAATAGTTCGTATTTTTTATGACCGGATGACGCCACGTGTAATGCCATGTTAGACTCCGTTTGCACAATCAATAAAATTAACG
>CM075301.1:2593260-2608901 GCA_037672795.1 Lagerstroemia speciosa
CATTCAAAGAAACCAACAAATTATGCACATGACGTAGGCGGAAGTTAATAGAAGATGTCACAGCTGCAGCGACTACGTACAAGGAACTGATATTACTCATGCTGGCGTCAATGGCGATCTTCCTGCCGAAGTAGCTCTCGAACTTCTGCTCCTTCATGGCCTTCGGGGCATTGTCAGCGAGCAGCTTCGTTAAACCCTAAAAAAACACGCCAAACAGCAGCATTTCAAAAATGTCTAACGGATCAAAGGCATTAGGAAGAAGAACGAAACGAGGTCAAATGGAGCAACCTTAATGCCCATCTCCAATGGACTGCGAGTAACTGTTGAGTGAGAGAGAGAGGAGAGAACTGGGTTTACGGGAGAGCTTCTTCTCGAGAAGAGAGCAGTCCAGTCTCCCTAGGGATTTCAGTTCTCTTCTCCTTCAAGGTTCCCGCCATCCATGGAGTCACTGTGGGGGAGGCCCACGGAGGATGAAGGGAGGCCCATGGGCTGAAGTTCAATGCTCAATGGGCTTTCATTTGGCCCAGCAATTGTGCTTTCCCTTATCTTATATTGTTATTGGTTAGTGTTGACTTATCCGATGTCGTATTTTACCTCAGTTACTTAACGGATAAGGAAAACAGCTGGTCGCTTTTTTAAACTACCAAAAAATCCATGAAAATTAAATTTTTAATCAAGAAAAAATGATAAATGGTGATAAAATTGTAAAATTACTCTTAAAGTAAACTGTCACTTCGGATTATAATTAATTTTTAATTTTTAATTATATATTTTTATTTTTATGATACATTCTAAATAGATTCATGCATTCTAAAAATTAATCAATCATAAAATCATATCAAATATTGTTACAAAATAAAAACAAAATGTCTTTACACTCAATTATCTATTTTAAAGACGGTCCCTATCATTCTTCAAAGGGACTGATTTTATTAAAGTGCCAACTCTCTTTGGTATTATTAAATTACGGAGAATATTTTGTTAAAATGCAAATATTAATATAATTACTTTTTCTTTGATTACAGTGTGTGTCTATATATATATATATATATATATGTATTTTGTGTTGATCACCGAATATCAGAAAACTCATTTTTCGATTGGTCCGATTGCACAACAAGTGTTAGCCCCTGAACAGTAGATCTTATTTAAAAAAACTGTCGGATCACCTTAACCAACATATAATGTAGGATGTCTGTTTATTGTCTACATGGTAGATGGCACATGGCATGATCGCTTCCATGTTTGGTTTTTCCGAAGCACATTTGGACTGGGACAAGTCCATACCAAGGCCGGTTCTCGGTTCAATTTTTCGGGCCGGTTCTGGTTTTTCCAGATCCCTGCCGGTCCTCGGTAGAGTTCAATACCTTCCTTGTATCATTCCAATTTTATCGAAGAGACCTTGACAGAGCTCTCTGATCTTCTAGAAGGGCTGAAAAGGCTAGTGAAAAAAGGTTGTTGCTGTATCCCTTTCGTGCACACACTATCGTACGCACCGAAACGGACCGATCGGATCTAGAAAACAAAACCTCCAATATCAAAGCTCGATCATAGAGGACTCTTCCGGTACCCCTCTCGACCCCAATCTCTTCCGCAAACCGAACGGCTGCCAACATCCCGAGTATTTTCGTGTATCGCACTCCTCTTGGTTCCTCCCATAATTGTATTTGACACAAGTGGACATGGAATCCATTGTTGTCCATGATTAAAACCTGTTAACAATCGAGCTATTGTCGTGTTCCAATTCTTAATAGCTCGAAAATATTATTTCAAGATAATATATGCAATAATACCGTTGCGGGCTGTGAAGGAAAACGTCTCAAGTTTTGTCATTGGGACCGAAACAATTGTAAGAAGAGTTGAAGATTACCTCAAATAATTGGAGACAACTGCATAGGACCACGATTCCCTCAATCATGAAGAAATTTAACTCGAGCTTCTTCTCTTGAACTCGATCTCGGCCAGGCTCAGGCTCTGCTGTTAGAGATATTTATGGTTATTTAGAAGATACAATATTTGATAATAAGGTCGTGTCGATAAAATAGGCTGGGCAATATCTTTAGGATTTTGTTACATTGGATTTGATATCATTCTGATATTCTGAATTATTGTTTCCCAGTTTATTTGATTTTCTAAGCCTTTAAATAGGCAAGTCGTCTCATGTAGTTCTTGAGCCGGTCAGTCCTTCTACTAAAGTTAAGACTCCCTGTTTTGGCTTATGACCGACAATGTTTATCTCTTTCAATATCTCCACCATCCTCCTCTCACATGAATCATATAAAATTTGTCATCTGCAGCCAAGTGTCTTGTATCAGGCTCAAGATCAGGTCAAGTGAATCGATTCGTTATTTAGTGATGGTACCCCAATGAGAGAAAACGTCGAGCTGAAGCAAAGGTCAAAAATACCATTATTAAGTAAAAATAACCCCTAACTAACACTTAAAATTCTCTACAACTACTCCTAAACTTTTTAATTATATATTCTATTTTATTTAAATATGATTATGCTTTAATAAAAATCAAGAACATCATTGAAAATTCAACATTCCAGTATAATAATTTTTTGTGATCAACTGTATAATTAATAATTTTATGCATAACATAAATTAGTATATTATAACTTTATATTAATAGATTATTATTGCTTTTGCAGATTTTTCTTCCTATTTCTCAAGATTCCTTTTTCCCCCCCTTTCCCTCAATGGGAAAAGAAATTGTTGAAATATTACAACTTCGAGAATTGGCAAGAAAAGAAACCTCGTAATGTCTCCATCGCGCTGCACTTCTTTGACTCTCTTGTAATCTTTTAATCATTGAACTGTAAGAAAACTAAGAAAAGAATGCGATCTGATATTTTTAATATGAAATCAAGATATTATAAATTTAATATTTATCGATAAATTTTTTTTTGTATTTTTAAATTTCATTCTTCTTTCTATTATCCTTTAAACTCTCGTTTCTCCTTTCCCGTTCGTAGTATAAAGGGGAAAAAACAAAAATAAAAAACCCAATAGCGTACCTCAGACATCCTTGGGGCTCATTTCAATTAGAAGCTCTCCTTCGAAGTTTTACACGCCTCCTTAATTTTTTTCTTCAATGGTACGTGGCACATGATGTCTCGAAATTTAATGGGTTTTTTACTGATTTAAGTTCGAAAAGAAAATTAGTTAAACTGTGAATTATTCTGTTCAAGATTCGAATTCGAGACTTTACAGAAATATAAGCGACGCGAAAGCGATTTCAATAAAAACGATTTCAATAAAAACGATTCGGTGCTTCCTAAATTCTTTAATTCAACATATGAAGACTGTTCCTTCGGTGGATGCACATGCGCTGATACTGTCGAGAGGATAAACAATATTGCCTTGCACAATCGTTCCATTAGTATCATTATGTTAATAAATGAAGAAATTCCATAGAACTTCACCTAACTCCACAATTTCCATTCAAGATATTCGTCGATTTCTCGAATTTCCATGCTAATTTCATCGATTTCTCCTCGTTAATAAACCCAATGGGCGATTTCATAGATCGGATTCATCATGCATCAGGTTCTTATCGCAGAAGATCAGTTCTTCGTGCATGGAACGATCCAGATATGGAACTTCAAGAAGAAAGCAACCTACTTGAGCAAGAGGAGAAGCAAAAATTATATAGAATTAATGAGAGATCGGACAGATTAAATTGCATGAAATCACCAGTAGCGATGATCAAGTGGTCTAAAACTCATTTTCATGTGATCTAGCGTGGTTGAGATGTCAGATTCGAATCTCCTATATGGAAAATATGCTAAAGGGGGTCTCTCTTTGGACGTGGTTGATGGACATTGGTTTCTTAAATTAAACTAAACTTTTAGCGGTGATCGTTAATGGAATTAACATTAGTACCGGTTGTTTTTTTTACCTGATATGTTCACGGTCGAAAACCCAAAAACCCAAATATTATATAACAGACGGTGTCTGCATCACCACTGCAAACTTCCATTTTACTTGTATATTAAAAAATGAAAATTAATTGAATGAAATCACCACTAGAACTAACTGCTGCCCTCTTAAAGAAGGAATCATTGGAGCTTTGAACCACACATGGCTTATCTGCTCAAGTTGAAGCTCCTGAGGCTGCACCCGTCTGTAGAGAGAATCACTTCACTTCCTTTACCTTTTTTCCCCTCGATTACAAACAATGCATGTACGCCCATACGCATTAAGAGAAAAAGGTGAATGGACCTGTCAGAGATAGTCCCACGAGGAGATTGAACCCCGAATTTTCCTGATCTCGAATTGTGATGATATCAACTGCATTAAACTCAGATCAGTTCAGTTCTTCTATTTTTATTCCATGAGAAATTCATCGTAAATGACAGAATTTTTACTGTGAAACTAAACATGAATAGATTCGACATGGGAAATAGGCATGTCATCGTGTGGTCTGGGAGTGACAGTTCTACCAGATTTACGGACAGGAGGGACCGTTGGACCTGTATTGCACCACAGACTTGGGCACCTAGAGGAGAGTTTCGAGCTATGACACCGATCTTGATACGGAATTAATAAGTTTCGAATTTTAACTTTTTACTATATGAGATTCAAGTATTCTCTTATTTCCTCGTTTTCTCTAATTCGTTCACGAATACCAGAAGCTTCTATGATTCAATCGCTGAATCATTCAATAACTTAATCAAATGCCGATAATTAAGAATACAGATTAAAGAAAAGGATTTGACGGCTCACATTCATTTTCCTTCACCTGTCATTAAATAGGTACCGCCCACTTACCAATTTATATTTATACGATATAATCTCTTATAAACCTATTACAAATCTAACACTGCATATATCAAAGTTAGGTGAAACCCTTAAAATCGCAATCCAATCACACATCCAATTTCACACTCCCCACTTTACTTTATGTCCAAGAAAGAATCGAACGGCTTACAATCATTTTCCTTACCCGTCGTTGAATAGGTACTACCCACTTTTCAATTTAGATTTATAGGATCTAATCTCTTATAAGCTTATTACAAATCTAACACGGTATCAGAGTTACATCGGACCCTAAAAAATCGCAATCCAATCGCATCCAATTTCGCGCTCCGACCGTGCTTCTCTTTAAGTCCTTTGAATTCTGACAATGCAATGTACTCGGACTCCTGTGTTGATACAAGTGAATCACCGTCTCTGCATGGAGGTGAATCTTTGCCTGCTAGGACCGAAAGCCACTCGACCGAAGCGGAGGAGCTAGGAATGGCAATTTCTTCGAGCTAAGCCGGTTTTCATCTATCGTAACATATTGTTTTCGCATGTTATCTGATCATCAAAAATTGCAAAGCAGAGTCCTGGAAATATTTTTTTCATATCGATAGTGTCCGGTATCGTAACAATCAACTAATCTACCGGACGGTGTATTGTACGGCCTTAGGCCCACCATTAAATTCCCGATACCAACCCAGGGAGAGTCGAACCCTGGACCTGACCTACTGTATATTGTCAGTTTGCCAGCGTGTTCGTCTCTCAGAGGCGAGTCCTAGAAATATTAGAGATGGAGATGTCTCCCTTTATATTTTATTACATTTGGAAAAAATACAGCAAAATGCGCGTATATTTATGCTTTTG
This sequence comes from Lagerstroemia speciosa, assembly GCA_037672795.1. Classification (NCBI taxonomy): domain Eukaryota; kingdom Viridiplantae; phylum Streptophyta; class Magnoliopsida; order Myrtales; family Lythraceae; genus Lagerstroemia; species Lagerstroemia speciosa. The sequence goes on from CM075301.1 coordinate 2,598,873, forward strand.
TTAGTTGAGTCCCGTATATATTTTTGAAAATGATTAATTTAATTTCATAAAATCAGCTCTGTCACACATTTCAGTCCAAATTGTTACTGTTTCATTGACAATTCCATTAACGGCGCGAAATCTACATTAGCGAAATTATGATGGCTCGGACGAAAACGTGGAATGAAAATGATGTCATAGGACAGTACTAACTATTGTCAAATGCATAAAACTCAACCGTAAAAAAATGATAAATATGTAAAATTTTTGCTATAATTCAAATAAACAATGGCTATTTTTTCTTGAATTTATTTTTATTTTTCATTCAATAAAGTTGTTTCGTTGTTTTTTATTTTATCAGCCACCAAATTACGTTAATTTAATATTATTATTATTATTTTTTTTTGGTCGCCCGGCCACGGTATCCAAGCAGGCCCCACCAGCGGTGAGATGGCATCTTTCAGCCAACCATACTTGACTAATCCATTGGTCGCCCCGGGTCGCACGCTTGGCAATGGCGGGTGAGGCTCCCAAGAGGGGTGTCTGCGTACGTGAGGTCTCGAACCTGAGACCTCCTTAAGCGGCACCGAGCTGCTTACCACTCGGCCCAACCCGTCTTGGTAATATATATTATTTATTTGACTTTAGGTTATAAGCCATTAATTCAGTGTCCTGATGCAAAAGTGTTGTGCTTCCACAGTCCACACCCTGGTTCGAAACTCCCCATAGGCTCAGAGCAAAGAAAAGAAAAACTCCCTGTGCACGTCCCGTGAACCGTGCCATGAGCAGACGGTGGTACCGGTAATTTTTTAAAAATAAATATTGTACCCGTTTCCATGGTCGAAATGTGGTCGGTAATGTCGACTCAATTTGGACGAAAGTTTTTGCGTCAAGAGTTTTTACGTCCACTCATTTTAGCGTAAAGATGGACGAAAAAATGTCCTTTTCCGTCTAGTTATGAGCATTTTTGTCCACCTTTTGTAGCCGGTAATGTGCCATTTTCTTGTAGTGGTAGATATAGAGCACTAATATGAGAGTCAATTTGGAACTTTCGTTGGCTTATTTTAGGGTCCCTTCCGTGATAGTGAATGAACTTGTGTTTTCATTAGCAACGCTCATGTGGTGTATTACGTGAAAAAGATCCAATTATTTTTAAATTTATTTTTTTATTTTTAAAGATTTTATAAAAAAATTATTAAATATACCACGTAAGTGATATTACGTAATATATCCGTTATTCACAGACCTCGACGTTATTCACAAACCTCGAGAGAATAGGAAGAGACTTCAAAGAAGACTTTCGATCTCTACCTTCACATTGTGATCTCCCGTTTGAGGACACGACCTTACACGGTTGTCTTCTCTAAGCAAAATAAATCGAATAACTGAATATCTGATGATTTTTTTAAGCGTACAGAGGAGGCATATATGTCTAAAATGAATACGAAGAAGATGGGATAAAAGGGATACGAAAAGTTTCACGGACAAGATCGAATCCAAAAACCTCCAGATTACAATGCGAGAGCAGCAAACTATCTTTCTCGAATATCCAATGACTTAAACGTGCGGTTGAGTGTCAAAAACGCCTGTTTTAATGGGTCACGGTGGAGAGAGTCTTCTACGTAACAACATGCATATTACGTGACAGTACTGATGTGATATCACGAGTCAATCGAATTAAGTTATTTTTAACGCTATTTTTTCTCTTTTAAGTTTTATTATTAAAAAAATCCAAAAAGCAACTGAATCATACTGACTCGTGATATTACGTGATCGCTGTCGGTTAATATTCGAGTTACATAGGACTCCCTTGTCACGGTGACCGGATCAGGACAACTTTTTTAATAGAACACACAGGCCTCCACCCTCCGTGGATCAAAATGACGAACACAATACTGACAATGGGAAAGCTTCCATGAAAGTCTGTGGAGGTCGATAACAGATTTCAAATGGCCCCCCCAAACGAAAGAGATGGATAGTATTATTGTTAGTGAAACGCATACACAATCAATTAGTCCAGCTGTTATTTTCTAAATTTTCCAATATCATATTTATATATTAATTTTTTTTTTATACTGCTTGCCAGTTTAGATGATTTTTTGAGTTTATAAAAATAAGTTGTCAGTTTAAGTTATTTCTTAAATTTGTCTCATAACCACCGCATATTTCCGATATATCTCGTGTTGATTTAACTGGTCTCTGTCTGGTGTTCGTCCCAGAGATTCATAAGTGTTATGAAAATGAAAGGCAGGTGTAGGGGCCGGGCCCAAGGCCCTCCCCTCAGGGAAGCCCTGCTCAGATGAAGGCCCAGGAAGTAGGCCCAAACCGCTGGACCGGCGCTTAGGCACGGCTGTGCGCCAGACCGGGGTGGCGCCCATACCGCCAGCGGCGTTTCCGTACGACTGACGCCGCCTGACTCGCCCCAGTCTGACATCTTCCGTACAGCAGAAGTCGCTTCCCCTACAAGGCACACGACATGTATTTAATGCGTATTAAATGTTTGTGTCCCCTCCGTCCCTATATAAATGGGACCTGTACACCCGGAATAAAGGCAATAAGACAACATTCATAGCTCCTGCTCTTATTCATTCCTCCTACCATTTTCCGATCCCAACATTGGCGCCGTCTGTGGGAAACACGGACTAAAAGTCATGGCTCGCACTCGTAGCAATCGCAGAGAAACCAGTTCCACACGTGACCAGCAGGCATTTCCCCAAAATCTCCCGCCCACCGAAAACACCCCCGAAGGCCCCCCGCGTCCCGATCCCAACCAGGACGAGCTCTTAGCAGCCCTCCCTATTCGGACCCGCCAGGCAGTGGAGCAATTTGTCGAGCGCCGGGTCACCACCCTAGTGGATGCCGCGCTATCTCGTCATCTAAATGGGCGCCAGGAAGGCGCCGGGGACACCTCGGGAGCGCCACGTGCACCCCCTCCCCCCGCGGCGGCCGCAAGCTCGCGTTTGACGCCTACCCCTTCAGGGGACAACGTTTCCCAAGCAAACACTAGCATGACCATGAGGGAAGTGCATAAACTAGTCGAGGACGCGTGGCCAGAGCCCTCGAAGCCAACAACCGCCGCCGGTATGGGCTCCCGGCCGTTGAAGAGGATGTCGCCAGCCCCTTTTCCGCCGAAATCCAGGCGGTCACCTTACCTCCGAGGTTCAAGGCTCCGCAAATCGACGCGTATGATGGAAAGACCGATCCCCGCGACCACTTGCGCGCCCATGTCAACTCCCTCCTAGGGAGAGGGGCCACGGACGAAATTCAGTGCCTCCTGTTTCCAGGGACGTTGAAGGGCCTCGCAGCGGACTGGTTTTACTCGTTAGAACCCGGGTCCATCTCCCACTTCGCCTCACTAAAAGAAAAGTTTTTAGAGCGCTTCGCAGGGTCGCTTCGGATCAAGCGTACCCCCATGGAACTTTTCGGAATGCAGCAACGGGACCGGGAATCCCTTCGCCATTGGTACGAGCGATTTGTTAGAGTGGCGGCCGAAGTGGATGATCTGACCCCGCGAGAAAAAATGGCCGCATTTCAGCGCGGCCTGAGGGATGAGGAGTTCGCAAAAAACCTGATCATCGACCCCCCCAGCGACTTTGCCGATCTAGCGGCGCGGGCTCAACGCTTCATGACGATCGAGGAGGCCGACTGGAGGCGCAAGGACCAAGCGAAAAGAAGCCCCTACACTTGGGGCACTCTAAAAGCCAAAAGACCTCAATATTCATGAGGCAAAATCCAAACATCTCTACGACTCAGCGGCATGTTGAAAGCGTCAAAGACCTTAGTATTTCATGAGGCAAAGCTCAGCACAACTGTTGCTACCCAGGGGCGCGCGCTTAAAAGCGTTTCAACCAAAAGACCCCTGTGACCCAGGGGCGTGCGCTTAAAAGCGTTTCAACCAAAAGACCCTTGCGATCCAGGGGCGCGCTTAAAAGCGTTTCAAACAAAAGACCCCTGCGATCCAGGGGCGCGCTTAAAAGCGTTTCAACCAAAAGACCCTTGCGATCCAGGGGCGCGCTTAAAAGCGTTTCAAACAAAAGACCCCTGCGATCCAGGGGCGCGCTTAAAAGCGTTTCAACCAAAAGACCCTTGCGATCCAGGGGCGCGCTCAAAAGCGTTTCAAACAAAAGACCCCTGCGATCCAGGGGCGCGCTTAAAAGCGTTCCAACCAAAAGACCTCTGAAACCCAGGGGCACGCTCAAAAGCGTTAAAGACCTCGGTAATCCCGGGGCGAGATTCCAAGACCTCTGAAACCCAGGGGCACGCTAAAAAGCGTTAAAGACCTCGGCAAGCCCGGGGCACGCTAAAAGCGTTACAAAAAAAAAAAAAAAAAAAAAAAAACCCAAGACCTCGGCAAACCCGGGGCACCAAAGACCTCCACCTCTCGGGGGCACCAAAGACCTCCACCTCTCGGGGGCACAAAGACCTCCAACACTCGGGGGCACCAAAGACCTCCAACACTCGGGGGCACCAAAGACCTCCACCTCTCGGGGGCACCAAAGACCTCCACCTCTCGGGGGCACAAAGACCTCCACCTCTCGGGGGCACAAAGACCTCCAACACTCGGGGGCACCAAAGACCTCCACCTCTCGGGGGCACAAAGACCTCCAACACTCGGGGCACCAAAGACCTCCACCTCTCGGGGGCACCAAAGACCTCCACCTCTCGGGGGCACAAAGACCTCCAACACTCGGGGGCACCAAAGACCTCCACCTCTCGGGGGCACAAAGACCTCCAACACTCGGGGGCACCAAAGACCTCCACCTCTCGGGGGCACAAAGACCTCCACCTCTCGGGGGCACAAAGACCTCCAACACTTGGGGGCACCAAAGACCTCCACCTCTCGGGGGCACAAAGACCTCCAACACTCGGGGGCACTAAAGACCTCAGATCTCCTGGGGCACAAAGACCTCCAACACTCGGGGGCACAAAAGACCTCAGATCTCCTGGGGCACAAAAGACCTCAGATCTCCTGGGGCACAAAAGACCTCCAACGCTCGGGGCACAAAGACCTCAGCACGCCTGAGGCATTAAAGACCTCAAGCCTCCTGAGGCACGAAGGTTCCCGCCACCGAGACCCAAGGCAACGAGCACCGCTAAGGCACACAAGCGCGTAAAAAACCCAAAGAAAAGACCCGCTAAAATGTCAAGAGGAACCAACCGCGGCGCAGAGATACCGGCCTATCGCGTTTCGACCTACAATGAGCTACTCTAGTCATCCTCAACGCAAAGCAGCGCGGAACGCGCACGCCTCAAGATATACCGCTAAAACAGGAGCCGAAAAAGCGCCGAAACACTTTCAAATACTAAAAAGTGATCGGTACACGGCGTGGTAGCAAGCTATTACTTCGAAAGCGTTGAAAACAAAGACGAGGGAATGGGTCGTGACTAACAAGTAAATGCTGAAAGGAGCAAGCGTCACAATACTCGAGAAAAAACGCCAAATTCATTAAAGGCAACTGCGTTACATAACTTCTTTACACGGTTTTACTTACAAACTACCCCTAGGCCTATGGAGTTGCAGCGCCGCGGGCCTCGTCCAGGAGGCGGAGACAGTCCAGGCTCGGGATCTCTGACTGGTCGACGCTTGGGTGCAGGCGCTGGAGGTCATCCTTAACAGAGCGGAGGGAGTCCACTATGGCTCTGCCCCCACGCGCCGCCAGCTCTTCTGTGAAGGCTTCACTGGCCTTGTACTCCTCACAGCTTCTTGCTTGGCACGCGCCACCTCCGCCGACTACTACCCTCCAGAAGGGCAATTAATGCCCCGGGAAGCCAAAAGGGCGGCGCGACGCTCCCACTGCCCCTGACAGGACGGTTCATCATCCCCTGACCAGACACGTGTCACCCCCGGGCTAGGCATAATTTCCAAATTTCAAAAGTCAGTTTCCCGCGCGTTCCGACGCGTGAAACTCGGGGGCAAGTGTAGGGGCCGGGCCCAAGGCCCTCCCCTCAGGGAAGCCCTGCTCAGATGAAGGCCCAGGAAGTAGGCCTAAACCGCTGGACCGGCGCTTAGGCACGGCTGTGCGCCAGACCGGGTGGCGCCCATACCGCCAGCGGCGTTTCCGTACGACTGACGCCGCCTGACTCGCCCCAGTCTGACATCTTCCGTACAGCAGAAGTCGCTTCCCCTACAAGGCACACGACATGTATTTAATGCGTATTAAATGTTTGTGTCCCCTCCGTCCCTATATAAATGGGACCTGTACACCCGGAATAAAGGCAATAAGACAACATTCATAGCTCCTGCTCTTATTCATTCCTCCTACCATTTTCCGATCCCAACAGCAGGGTGTGTTTCACATGCAATTTATTCAATTTATTGGAATTAATTATGGAGCAAAAAAAAAATTAAATAGAAAATGTTTTTTACACTGTTCACAATTTCGTTATTTTGTCATTTTTGCTGTGCCACGTCAGTAAAGATAAATGAAAATATTGACAGGTACTAGGATTGATACAATATAGATAATCTATGATTAAATCATGCGATGTAAAAAAGATTATGTCAAAATTAATAAAATAACTATATTTGACCTTTTTTTTTTTACTATTTACCCTTGCAATCATATATTTGGAGGTGAAAATAAGGTAAAAAAAAAAACAAAAAGGAAGGAAGCAAGGAAGAAATAAGTGTAGTCCAAGATATTTACAAGAGTCAAGAAACAGCAGAAAGTGAACCATTTACCACAAACCTGAAACCAGAACATTGCCTTTCTTCTTCTTCTTCTTGGGTTAGGTCTCCACCTCTGTTTCATGGCCTCTTGTACGGGAACTCTGAGGGCTGAAGTTGCATTCTCTGAGAAAAGGCAAGTGGGTTCTGCATCTGCTGCTCAAAAGTCATGGCTAGAGAAGAAGCCTGTGAAGAAGCTGGAGGAAGCTGGCTAGGGAGCCAGTTCGGGTACAAATCCAATATCTCCGCTTCCAGCTTGATATCGGCCTGCATTGAGTTCGATGTCCCGATCCCACTCTCCGGACACTCTCCTAATCCTGGTAATCCCACAGGGAATGGTACTCCAAGGCTCTCTGGCCATTTCAGGTCCTCAGTTTCGCCCTCAAACTGCTGCATCTCGGCCAGTCTCCCGCAGTCAGAGAGTATCCAAGAGAAGTCCTGCATAATCCCGGAATCCCAATTCCATGCTGCACCGAAGAGAGATGACCCGGTAGAGGAATTATTTGATGGAAGCAGCTTGGAGGGTTTTACTATGGTCGGTTTCACCACGACTTGACTTGGCAATGGTGAAGATTCGATGAGGAAGAGGTTCGAGTTGGGCTCCATTTCGCCTGACACAAAGCTTAGCTGCTGAAACGATACGTTCTCAGCTATATCGGAAGTTGAGGATAAGTCCTCAGTTGGAGTAACCTTCAGCTTTTGATTCTCCGCTGTCACGGTTGAGCTCTCGATCTCTGAGAGGGGCTTGTGAGTGCTCGGATCAATACCTATCTGCCTCAGCTTCTTCTTGATGCTCGAGTTCCATAAGTTCTTTATCTCGTTGTCGGTCCTTCCGGGCAAGTGGGTCGCAATCTGAGACCACCTAAGACCCAATATAGAGAAACAAGAATTTGAAAAACAGGCTTCCTTAAAAGTTAGCAAGACTTCTCCGCGAGGGAAAATTCGTTCCTATTCCTAAATCCTACCTGTTGCCAAGAGCTGCATGGAGTTCGATAATGAGGTTCTCTTCCTGCTGCGAGAACGCGCCTCTCTTCAAGTCGGGCCTCAAGTAATTCATCCACCTCAACCGGCAACTCTTTCCGCATCTTTGTAGCCCTGCCAAGTAGAAACGAATCAAACCGATAGGAATTCGATGAGTACAAAGATTACAGTATCAATCCTCAGTTACAATCTTGATCCATCTCCAATTCTCCATCTGTTTCCCAAGTCTCATCTCCATTACAGACCATATCTCTGTTATAATGGTATTTCTTAGAATGGACTGCTTAGTCCAGTGCTTTACCTGCATGTCTCGGGACTGAGCTCCAGCACACGTGCCCGTGTTTCGTGATGTGGTTGAGGAGCTTCTCGTCTTCCTCGGGAGACCACAGGCCTTTCCTCAGATTCTGCTTGTAACAGCAAGAGTTCCTTCCCATGCGTGCTCTAGTTTGCTGCTGAAATGGTCTGTTTGTTGTCTGTGAAGTTATGGAGAGGAAGGTGGACGAAAGAGAGAGGATGTGGGGAATGGGAGTTTGGGTTATGAGGAAAAGTCGGCACGACGGCATTGAAGAATGCTTGGATTTATGCTCTCTCGACCTGTCCAGGGTCGCTCTGTCCGTACAAGTTTGTCTTCAACGGTAACCCCGTACCAAATTACTTTGCATTTTGGGAATGTGAACGACGAATTCTTAGGAGCTAAATTGGTGTACAAGTGAGAAAAATAATTTAGTATGGTTGATACTGTGCCATCTCATGAGCTAGAAGTTCTGAATTCGATCTTATCCGTAAACTTTCCGTACCCCTTTAATCTCTTCTTCCCTTTTATTATTTTTATATTTATATATCTCATTTGTACATTATTGTATAATAAAGGGCACATTTCTCCTAAGAAAAAGGGTGGTGTTTCCCCAAAGAAAAATGGTGATATTATCCTCAACCTGTAACGAATAAATTTTAAATTTAATTTTTATTGGAGAAATTCTTCTAACTCCTTTATTCTGCACTTCCTCGGCCTTACTGGCTAGTTGACACCCTGAAGGTACGGTCGTCCTTACCTCGGCTAGTTGATTACTGCTGCAACAGGTGGATAGAGCATGAACCGGGAGGAAGGAGCTGCTTCAGGTACCGGTTGAAAGTCGGCATGACTTGAGACACCGGGAAAGGAAAACCGAGCCAGGGTGATAGCTCGATTAGATCCTCCCAAACTCAACTTAGAAATTGTGAAAGATGACAAGAGAAACAAAGGAAGATTATAGTAATGAAAGGAGAGTATATTATGTCACGACCGTCCGGCAATTGTCTTGCAGATATTTATAGGGTTGTATGAAGCGTAGGACCATAAGTGCATATCTGAGTTTGATGAAGGGTTACCATGTGTAAAGTGTTATTTTACTCATGTGTATATTTAGTCCCTTATTATATCTCTTTTAAATTCACAAATATCCTCTTATATCTTATACTTTATAATGATATTTATCAAATCATTTGGACTGGCAAAAACTCATTCTAGGTCCCATTCGTCTAGGAACAGTATATCGATCGACTTTGTTAAGGTTTATGCAGATTGAAGACCGATGGTTAATCCTAAAAGATCTGCAATGCAAAAGGTGGGTAGAGCATGAACCGAGAGGAAGGAGCTTCATGTATCGGTTGAGAGCCGGCATGGAAAGGAAAGGCTGAGTCGGGTTGACAGTTCATTTAGACCCTCGAAATTCAAGTTAGAAATCGGGAATGATGATTACCTTGCAGATATTTGTAGGGTTGTATGAAGGGTAGCATCGTAATTGCGTATCATGGGTCCTGACCGGCTGCCAATTGCCATGTGTACATTGTTGGCTATCATAATTTGCTCAATAACAGAAAAAAGACAATGTTATCTTCGTCCATACTTTATTCCTTATCATATCTCTTTCGAATTTAGGAATATCTTTTGTATTGTGATTAGATCGGTAAAACGTCGTTGTACGTTTAGTTACTCATTGAAAATAGTGTATCGATACTGTGTTAAAGCTTATGCAGTTTAATGGGCTATACTCGGTATTTTCTCCTCTCAGCCACCTCCCGGTCCATCACCGTGCATCGGAACCTCGGGGGCTCGGGTCGGACTATGATGGATGGCTAGGCTGCAGCCATGGGAGATGCAACTGAGAATGCAGCACAGTAAGATGGCTCCATGGGGGCCAATAATTTGACATTGTGCTAATGTTTCATCAGAAGGTCCAAATTAATGCTATTAGGCTAGTGAGGACATTTGACAGATATTGACTTGTAGAAATTATTGAAATGGGTTTAAGCTAAAGCAAAAGGTTTAGCAATATCGAGAAATTTGTCTTAATTATTACTAATAAGAGCATTTTAATTAGTTTTTTTATTATCAAGTCACTGTGAGATATGATTATCTAAGG